>OX415244.1:4200000-4644735 GCA_948330725.1 Sherardia arvensis
GCTACGAATTATGCAAACGAATTGAACAAACGTTTTATACACTAATAAGAAAGAATATGAAATTGAGTACTCTTGATAATGAGTTTCTTTTAGCATCGATCATTTTGAATTTTGAAATGAGAACTTGTGAGAGGGTCGAGATTTGAAAACATAATACATATACTATATATAATGACGAAGAACAAGATTTCCATGCCGGGAATAACAGGGAGGTGAGAAGATGACAAGGAGGATGAAGCTGATTAATAGCAAACTTTAGAGGATGGAGATTCACGGATGAGCATGGACATATAAACCTGGATTTTCCTTCCGGTGAGAGCTCGATGAACATAAGAACAGGAAAAAGATTCCAAATTGTACTGCCTTTGAACCCAATCTCCATCCTCGGTTTCACCACTTTCTCGAAAGAATACGAAGTTTTCTTTTCACAGTCATCGCAACAATCTATTCGTTCCACGAAATGTTATTAGAGCTGAAATCTTAAAAGCCATTTGTTCTTGCGCCTCGCTTTCCAGAAGCTCCCTTGTAACTTCAATTCGTATAACGAGGTAAACGACTCAAAAATATCATCATAATCTTGCCCATCTTCCGCCTCCTCTTCTAACGTATTAGTAGTCCATGTTTGTCGTTGCTTTAATCTGCCAAATCTGGAAACATGATTGAACGCGTCTTCATCACCTTCTATTTCATGATCTGCAACATTATCTGGTGCTCATGATTGGAACGTCTTCAATATGACATAGGCCGAAAAACAAATAATGCTCGGCATCAAACTTTCAAGTTCTCCACATATTTAACAAACGAGCGAAAAGGAAGGAGTGTTATTACCACAAACATACCAGAAAAGGTTCCATCTTCTATCTGCAAACCATGAAACCTTATTCTCTCTGATATCCTTGCCATGCCATATGTAGTTAGGATCCCATTACGATAGGTGGATGTACTATGATGGAGGCTTACAAGAGAATGACGACGATACGATGGAACAGCTGAAAATTAGCAATGCAGTTATACTCGACAAAACACGGTGGTTTAATTAGGAGGATGCTGTGAGGAAGAGCTGTCCACCGCCACATTCACAAGGATCGGTGTGGGCGTAGGGAGATAAACCGTATATTGTGGATAGTTGGAGATGAGGTCTGGTGAAAAGTCGACCTAACAACCAGCAAAACAGATACGATAATGACGAAGAACAAGATTTCCATGGCCGTAAAAATAGACAGGTGAGAGATCGTAGAATACCAAATTAAATTTTGATTTAGAATATAGCAAAGAAGTCGACGGACGGAAATGGTGGAAAAGAGTCATTTTGGCCGGAATTTCTGAGATCAGAAAGGGCTATTAACTATATACGTATATAAACATGCATTACTTGTGATTTACCCACCACCCCTCATGCTATTTCCATTCACAGAAGACTCATTTCTCATGAGCAAGAAAGGGAATTTATATGACTTCCCATTCACATATGTTATGCTACCAGTAACCTAACTTCTCCAGTAAATACAAATTGCATATAAAATATATTCTAATCATAATCCATACATTTCAAAATAAAATCTATAGCCAAGTTATAAGATGTTCCGATATTTGACCGTTGAAAAAATGGCGGTATACAAAACACATTTAGCCGAAATGATATTTGTTCATTTGCTTTGTCAAGTCGTAGCCTTCCCCTAAAAGAAATGCATGTTTCCACAAGTTATAAAGCGACAGCGACAGCTAAGCGTGAAGCTCTAATGCCGCCGCTACTAGGGTTGGTGGTGAATAGGTCGAAATTGTAGCGAGGAGTTGGCTCGAAGCCGGCCGGTGTTGTTGGTCGAATCGGCTCTGATGGACTGGTGGTGGATTGACAGCGGCTGAGGAAAGGAGAGAATAGTCGGCGATTATTATAGTGGCATAAACTGAAGAAGCACACGGGAAGTGGGTTCTGGGAGGGAGAGATTATTAAAGAGAATATTTTGAATAGTAAACCTCTGTAAATATTGGGTGGTTAACTTAGAAAAGGATAGTTTTGGAAAGAGCCATTAGTTTTGCTCTGGAATCTAATATTAACTCCTTTTAATAATACTTTAATTAAATTGAATTTATGTGATAAAATTTCAAAATTATTTTTACAAAGTTTAATTTATTAAATGTAACTCTTTGCATGAAGACATTAATCAAATATTAAACAATATTTTACATTCTACCGACTATGACTAAAATGTCTTTATTTAACTAAACAAGAGAGTATTATTATAAAAGGAGAGTATGTAACTTGGATTTGAACACTCAAAAAGGAAAATTATACACTTTTGAGAAAGTATTATAGGTTTAGATTTGAGCAATATTAGTACGCTTATATAGACTTAGTTTTATGTAACATTTCAAATCAAACTCTATTATTATAAAAATAAACTCAAGTTATAAATTATTTGAAACCCGTAAGAACACAGAGTATATCTCATACTGTACTTTCTAGCAGGCTCATATTTGCATACTTTGCAAGTAAATAAACTTTGGCTGTTAATATTACTATCCACACGAAATACATTATTCTTCGTCAAACTATTGTGAATACGGCTAATTAACGTATCACCAATTTAAACTTGGTTCTAAATCACATTGAATTACTCTGATTAGCCCGCGCACACGAATGTGGGATAATGCGTGAATCCTTTTGGAAACTTCACGTGCACGAATACACACACACGAATATATACACACGCACGAATACACACGCACGAATCACGCACGAATACACACACGAATACACACGCACGAATCACGCACGATGAATTAATTAATAATTAATATTTCTCCGTTTCAACCTGCACAAGTTTTCTTCATTTCAGTTTTTGTTGGTCAGTTTCATCGGTCTCTCACATTTTCAACAAATTTCAGACCGACCGTAAAATATGAATATATTCAAGAAACCAAACAAATGACAACAGCTGAAACCTAGAGTAAATTATGAACATGTCAAAGAAACTAAAGAAAGGATGTACTAGCTTCGCGACATCCTTCCAGAATGTAGGAGTCGGGTTCACTACTCAAATGTAGGAGTCATGGAGGGCTAGAAGGAGCAGCCTCAGATGACGCGCCACCACGAGAGACATCTGAGTTGCACTGCTTGTTGAATAGCTCCCGAGCAGCCTCTTTTTTTGCTTTTTTGTTTCTGGAACTGGAGATAGCAGAAGGTGTCAACATTTTCAGGTGATGAGTCTCAGGGCAATGGTTGCAAAATCTGCACCAGTTACACCTCCTCAATCTTTATCGATGGTTGATGATAACATTGCATTTTCGAATTTTGTATTCTCAGGTGATCAGAATCTATGGATTTCAGAATCTGCACCGGTTACCCCTCCTCAATCGGCATCAATGGTTGATGATAACATTGCATTGTCGAATTTTGCATATAAAATTAATGTTGTTCTGATATAACAAAACATGCAGATAAATGATGTAGACAAGAAATTGTAAAAGGAGGGTATATTAGGAAAATTGCGCAAACACCATTATGAGGTAATCATCAAGAGCGCTGCATTTACGTTTTCTAGCTAAATATTATATGAAATCTGACATTTTTAAACGTGCATTTCTTTAAAATGGTTCTTAGTGATATCTCGCACGAACTGTGCACTATATTTTGATCCCTCGCACGTTACATATATATGCCCTGCACGTTAAATAAATAATAATTTTTAATAACATATTTGTATGCAACTAATTATAGGGATCAAATATTCTTGAATTACATTATGTCTTTTCACTTTATGTGAAATCATGTTTAACATTTTACTTAGTCGTGTTTGAATATAGTCGTGTAGATCTGATTTTATGAGTAGAGAGAGAGAAGAGGGGAAAAGAGAGATCTTTAGTTTAGATTTTATGAGTCGAGAGAGAAGGGATAAAGAGATAATCTTAGATCATATTTCATGAGTAGAGAGAGAATAGGGATTGAGAGAGAATAGGGATTGAGAGAGAATAGGGATTGAGAGAGTATGCAATCCGAGCTATCTAATCTGACCTTTTGTCCAAATCTGAATTATCCAAATTAAATTTGTGCAAACTTAATTTCTTTGATGATTAAATTGAAACAGTTTACTTGACCTAACTTATCCCTAGTTTGAGAGAACAATAGTAAATGAAAACTGATGATTCATCCATTACTCAAACCCATATATATAATTAATTTCCGTACAATTTAAGGCCTAATTAAGGGTAAAATATTGCGTGCATGGACGAGTTCTTTTTAGTCGAAAACTCGTACGTTTGATAAGCAGGATATCTCGATGAGGTTTGGACAAAAGCCCAGCAGCAGAAAATCTAGAACAGATACGATGATGACGAAGAACAAGGGTTCCATGGAATACCTAATTAACAGGCAGATGAGAGATGATGTAGCAGCAAATTAAATCTTGATTTAGGGATATATACAGAGAAGTTGAAGGCCGGAAACAGAGCAAAAGAGTCATTTAATTTGAACGGAACTTTTAAGATCGGAAAGGGCTAAACTATATATACATCTGGACAATGTATAATTACAAACATGCATTACTTGTGATTTAATTAACCACCACCCTCACTCTATTTGCATTAACAGAAGACTGTCATTTCTTATTAGCAGAAAGGGAAAATGTATGACTCAACGAAAAAGGTTGAGAGCTCATATATGTTATGCAGTACCTTAGATATCAGTAACCTAACTTCTCCGGTCAATGATTCAAATAAAAACGTATTTCAATAAATCGTACATATCTTACTTGACATTGTTTTATTTCTAAGCAATTTAAAATGATGAGGAGGTGCCATGAAGTAAGTTAGCAACACTACATTCAATTAATTTACGTACAACGTCATTTAATTTTTTACAAATTCTTTATTTGCAAATAAACTATTTTTCCAATTTAGTAATAATTACCAAAAGAAGATATAAAAACTAGTTGTTAAATAATTATCCCCTTTACATTTTTTCCCCTTTACATTATCATTATCATTGTATCAATATATAAGTAATAAATACTAATTAAATATTAATAAAGTGATAATTATAATATATCGTGTATTTTTTGTTTCATAATTTTTTAGTCACGTATAATTATATGTTTATGGAAAGAATAAATTTGGTATTATTTTAATTTGTTTCTATATATTCAAATTGGTAAATGGAATTTTCTACATTATTCCATTATAATTAAAATAAAAATTATTACTATATTAAAATATGAATTTTCCATATTTAAAAATGGAGTCGAATTACTTAAATCAAGGATCAAGGAATCAATTCCTCAAAAAAAAATTCAAGGAATCAAGGAATTATAGTTAATAAGGAATCAGCACAGATATTAATCAGGTATGTCTGAAACCAAAGGAATTAGTACACATGTTAATTAACTGTTTAACAAAATAAATGAAAGTTGGACGACAAGAAATTAGCCCGTCCATACCGTAGACCCGGTGGAGTGAGTTTTCATGGGTTACTGATTTGTAACTCCAATTCCAGTTTCACAACGTGATTCAAGGAATAATCTTGTAGAATTCTCCCATAGTGGAAGAAAATTCCTTTTTCTTTCAGATTCAAACAAAAACAAACTCCTCTGAACCCTCGATAACACATGCCCTAAAGCTCTCTGCGATTCTCATCTCAGGTATAAAAGCAGGTATAAAAGCGTGTTCTTGATGTTCTGAATGAACTGTTTTTGAATAATATCTCGGAAGGTTAGAATCGTGTGGATTTTCTGCCTTTTGCTTAGGTTTTTATTGAATGATTTGGCTGTTTTTGATGTGGTTTGAGCTAATTACAGCTAATTTACTGTAGATTTGTTTGATTTTGGGTGAATACTTGTAGAGTTGTGGTGAATCGCGTTTGATTTTCTAAATTTTGCTTAGGTTTTTGGTGACTAGTTTAGATAGGCTAATTGACATCACGGAGTTGTGTTTGATTCGGCTTGAGCTACATGCGGTTGATTTTGGGTGAATATTTGTTGTGGTGGTGGGATTCGAGATACAAATCGCCTTTGATTTTCCGCATTTTGCTTAGGTTTTTACTTACTTGTTTAGGATGATTGACGTTATATATGGAGCTGTTTTTGATTCGGTTTAAGCTGATTGCTGCTGATATGCTTTGTTTGGCTTCGGATGAATACTTGAAGTATGTGCCTCACTTTCAAATCTCTGTTATCATTGTACCTGATTTGTTTATGCCTTATATGCTACTATCTTGACCAATTACTCAGGCTTTTACAAGCTCTTGATGTCAAAAGGGAAAGATTACATAGGTGATTTCGTTGTGGGGTTGGAATGTCATGATATCATCTTAGTGCGGGATATCATGATGCGCTTGGATGACCCGGTTGCTCTAGTACAAGCCTGCCTCGTATCAAAACGATGGGCTAGATTTTGTGAGTCAACTTGCATTATTTTTAATGTGTTTTGGGTTTTCTTGTTGTTGTGGAGGACGAGAGAATGTATAAACTTTTCTTCATCACATATTTGTTGGGATCAATTTTTCTCCGTGCAGTTATTTCCAATGAGCTTTGAAAAAAATTGTGCATGGAGAAATATCCTCAACTGGCCAAACATGTGGATGTTGGATTTTTCAGCAGCGATGAAAGGGAGGTTCGTTCTAGGCATCACAAGGTCTACGCTTCTCTGTGGTACGCTCTCCTGAAGCTGAACCTGTCCTCCCCCTCTGATTGCATTGAAGAGGGATTTAGTTCTTCCAGTGAAAATAGCGCCTCGGAAAACATTTCATGTACTATTAGTGAAGAAAGGATTTTTGGGGGATTTGTCAACTGGTCTAGCATAAGGAGAAAACATCTGAAAATCCCTTAGACTCTCATCTACAAATTGAAATCTGAACTCAATGTGATTACCGAGATTGACATAAAGCCTTATGGAGGTAATATCATCCCTTTCTCCCTTTAGAAAAAAAACCTCGTAAAGTTTGTTTAGGATATAATGAAAATGGATCTAAGTTATCCCAGGAATAAACAAATTATAATTATCAAAAACAAATTTTCTGGGATCTTTTTGGGGATTGGGGTTTTTGATAATTCTAATTTGTTTATTCCTGGGATAACTTAGATCCATTAGGGTTTTGATGATTGGGTTATGTTTAAGTTGACCGTGAATTGTTGTTGTGATCCCTGTGTTTGTGTTCATATGCGATTCTGTCATTTTCTGGGATCCTTTTGGGGATTGGGGATTTTGATAATTATAATTTGTTTATTCCTGGGATAACTTAGATCCATTAGGGTTTTGATGATTGTGTTATGTCTAAGTTTACCTATCTGTTCACGGTTTGTTGCTGTGATCTCTGTGTTTGTGTTCATGTGCGATTCTGTCAATTTCTGGGAACCTTTTGGGGATTGGGGTTTTGATAATTTTAATCTGATGATTGTGTTATGCCTAAGTTGACCTATCTGTTCACGGTTTGTGTTCATTTGCGATTCTTTCAATTTCTTATGCTTTGTTTTTGTTGTGTGGGTACAAGGCCATAGTAGCATTAGGATCAAATGCATTTTTTTTGTTTGAAACTGGTCTTGGAACAAAGATATCAAACTGAATGTCATGTGTCATGCTTTGCTTTAGGTTTGAGGTGTACCCTGTGTGGTGTGGTGTGCTTCAACCAAGGAACAATGTACGTTCATGTCACTGAAGAGCACAGGAACATCCTGTACACAAGGAAGAAGATGATGGACGAGATATGCCGTTAGTGTGATAGGTACTACTCTCCCAAGACGGCTAGAGATGAGCATTACCGTCATTGCTTGGGATATCAGCCTTGATATCGATATCGTCATTGCTAAAGTGGGTTTCATGTAAAGTGATAAGTAAATTTTTTGGGATAGTAGGCTTAACTATGTTCTGTTGGATAGTAGGCTTAACTATGTTCGGTTGGATTTTGGATTTCGGATAGTAGGCTTAACTATGTTCTGTTAGATTTTGGTCATCATCGTCTGTATTGTAGGCTTAATATCCTTGTGCTATGTGCTAGGGTGGAATCGTTACGAATACCATCCTTTTATTTGAATACATTTGATCTGGATTCCCCAATGATTTAGAATGTTCATTCACAAGGCCTCCTTGATTAGAAAGTTTTAAGGATATTCCGTGCATGCTCGTATTCATCTAGCTCCACCAACATCTTTTTCAGCTCCACCAACTCCTTGGTTCATGCAGGTGTGTCTTCTGAATGTAAACTTCAATAAACACACCGATTCACCGCCTGCCCCGTCCTCTGCGACTTCAATATTCTTACAGCTCTCCACGAGGTAAGAAAATCCTAAATCTTCATGGGGGAAATGCTTAGAGTAGGAACAAGTGGAGAATTGGCATACGTTTCCCATATTTTTTATTCTATTGTTGAAATTAGGTTAAATTTATTTAAGTTGTTTTGTTTGGTAAAAAGCTTGAAATTTTTGGATGCCTAATGTTTAAGTTCTTGCCCCTTTTGTTGGGTTCCTCTGTGTGTATTCAAGTGTTTGCTTGAAGCTTTTGTAGACTAGACTGCGCTAGTGTTTTCTTTGCAGCTTTCATGTCGGTGTTCCTGCTTTCATTCTTTCGTATTATAATCTGTTGTGCCCGTCTTTGTTTTTTTAATGGAAAGTAATGCTGGATTCCTTGGTTCATGCAGGTGTGTCTTCTGAATATAAACTACAATAAACACACCGATTCACCGCCTGCCCCGTCCTCTGCGACTTCAATCTTCTTACAGCTCTCCACGAGGTAAGAAAATCCTAAATCTTCATGGGGGAAATGCTTAGAGTAGAAACAAGTGAAGAATTGGCATACGTTTCCCATATTTTTTATTCTATTGAAATTAGGTTAAATTTATTTAAATTGTTTTGTTTGGTAAAAAGCTTGAAATTTTTGGATGCCTAATGGTTAAGTTCTTGCCCCTTTTGTTGGGTTCCTCTGTGTGTATTCAAGTGTTCGCTTGAAACTTTTGTAGACTATCACTCCTTAAGCTGAAGGAATGCGATACAGTTGTAGAATTCCTTTTGCTTGGACATGCTGCTGCTTTAGGTTTGCACTGTGTTTCTAATTGAGACATTACCTCTTTACGCTTAGCAGCTCTTTCATCACTCCTTAAGCTGAAGGATTGTGATACAGTTGTAGAATTCCTTTTGCTTTGACATGCTGCTGCTTTAGATTTTCCACCTCTGTTCAATTAAAGAACAACATTTAAGACCTTCATTTAAATCAGCAAATGATGAAAAATAAAGGATGTTTAAGTAATAGATCCTATTCTTCCGTCGCAACTGGAACTTCTAAACACGAAATCTAATTCAAAATGGATACATGTTTTTATTTACCTGGACATGCTAATAGAAGTTCCGAAAAGATCTTTACATACTAGTCGTGTAAACTAAATCATTAGGGTTTTGATGATTGTGTTATGTCTAAGTTTACCTATCTGTTCACGGTTTGTTGCTGTGATCTCTGTGTTTGTGTTCATGTGCGATTCTGTCAATTTCTAGGAACCTTTTGGGGATTGGGGTTTTTGATAATTTTAATCTGATGATTGTGTTGTGCCTAAGTTGACCTATCTGTTCACGGTTTGTGTTCATTTGCGATTCTGTCAATTTCTTATCCTTTGAAAGGATCAAATGCTTTGTTTTTGTTGTGTGGGTACAAGGCCATAGTAGCATTAGGATCAAATGCATTGTTTTTGTTTGAAACTGGTCTTGGAACAAAGATATCAAACTGAATGTCATGTGTCATGCTTTGCTTTAGGTTTGAGGTGTACTCTGTGTGGTGTGGTGTGCTTCAACCGAGGAGCAATGTACGTTCATGTCACTGAAGAGCACGGGAACATCCTGTACACAAGGAAGAAGATGATGGACGAGATATGCCGTTAGTGTGATAGGTACTACTCTCCCAAGACGGCTAGAGATGAGCATTGCCGTCATTGCTTGGGATATCAGCCTTGATATTGATATCGTCATTGCTAAAGTGGGTTTCATGTAAAGTGCTAAGTAAAATTTTTGGGATAGTAGGCTTAACTATGTTCTGTTGGATAGTAGGCTTAACTATGTTCGGTTGGATTTTGGATTTCGGATAGTAGGCTTAACTATGTTCTGTTGGATTTTGGTCATCATCGTCTGTGTTTTAGGCTTAATATCCTTGTGCTATGTGCTAGGGTGGAATCGTTACGAATACCATGCTTTTTAGACAATACCATGTACCATACCACACACTTTTTAAATACCGAAACCAACCAAACAAGTCGGTATATAATTATATTCATATATTGATTACCAATAAATTTGGTTGGTATTTGGTATATACCGTACATACCAAAAATAATTTCATCGATCCTTACGTTGCACTCAAAGACTAGAAAGGAAACACGACTCTTACGTTGTTTTCACTCACTATTTTAGTATCAGAAACGATAGAAGTTAATGATAATTTTGATATTTAAGAATCTGGATAACAGATTAAAAGGACCTTGATATGACACTAGTAAATACTAAATAGTAATGAGAGACTGATAAAACAACCATTTCTTGCATTTCGTTCTTCCTCCCATTTCATCCTTTCCACCGTCTCCACACCCAACCCGACTTTCTCTTCCTGGTTAAAACGTACCGTTGAACCACATTCTTCTCATCCCACTTAGCCATGATTCCAGAAACATGCACCATTTCTTGTAACGTTGATAACCTACAAATTCAGCAGTTGATAACGTTGTTGAAAAGTTGTCTGATACTGGGATCTCTATCGTCCTCGTGCATATCTCAATCTGTAGCTTCGAAATCTTTGGTTGAGATTGTCAACGCAAAATTTGCAAATTTCCAATTAGTTAGGGCATTAGCAATGTTGGCCAGTTTTGATCTGGTAAATATATGAAAACGCATTGGTCCTACCATAAATTTATGTTGAAACGGTCTCACCCAAGATTTTGTATTCCAGTAATATGAATGAATTTATAAAAAAAAACTATAACCAGCACGAACCATCCATATTAGGATATGTTTTCTTCAACTTATCTAATCAAAATTCAATTAAACTGAATTGAAATAGAATTAAATTAATAACGAGAGAGTCTTGGGTAGGACGGTCCTATCATAAGTTTATGAAAGGACCGTCCTTTATTTTATATTTTTATGAGGTAAATTTATGTGTTTGTATTATTACACTCTTAGTAAAACACTTTTGATTATTTTTATCAAAAGAAAATTCATTCAAATATTGTAAATACGAATGTACATTTTGTTCAAGTGTTTCTTTCATTAATTTATATTTTATAGCATTTTTTTCGTTTACTAATTTTTTTTCAACCTATTCAAGTATTGTAAATGAATTAATTGAGTTAGAACGACAAATAAAAGTTACAAACATGCAAATTAATCTAATATACATATGAGAAATCGTATCTCCTACCATAACTTTTATGGTAAGACGGTCTCACTCAAGATTTTATAATATAGTAAAAATAATTATCGTATAACTAAAGTTTATTACTAAATCATATCTCATCAGAATTGACCTGAAACTAAAAATTAATTAAACTAATTTTTCAGAAATGTCTTTCTTAATAAGTTAGTGGTCCATTAATTCTCTCCTTTGTTCCTTCATTAGTGGTGTGATTTTTTGTAATATAATTAGTTTTATTATGTTTGAACTTCTCAAAAGGATGCAAGCAAGGGCTGCTGCGGCGGCGGAAGCGTCCAAGTGAATATCTGAAAATGGCGTACGTTGACTTTGATTGAGAAAATGTACCATTTAATTTTATTTATTTCTTCATGTGATGACTACAATTTGAATTTCTTTGCAATCTTAATAATGTGATTTTCGGTGAGTAATAATATTTTGTACGCGTTGAGTAGTGTGATGTTTCAATACTGTTTAAAAAACAATTTGTCCAAGTATTTTTAATTTTAAATATATCATAAAAGGGAAAAGAAAGGAATTTCTATTAACAACATGTTCACTACAACTTAAATATTTTTCAGTTTAGTTTTAATGAAATATGATTTACTAAAATTTAGCTTATTTTAACTAAATTATTTTTTAATTTCAAAATATTTACTTTTTATTTCATTCCAGTATATTTCTGCTCAATTAATTCAATTTAATTCTCAATTTCAACAAAATTAAGATGTAAAAGATTTGACTAAGGAACACTTGCTCCAAAGCTCAAAGTTGCCATAATTCGATGGCAATTAAGTCTTTTCATTTTCTACGAAATAATTAATGTTAACATATAGATTAACTAATGATTTTAGGTACAAAGTTTAAGGATTTCATATGACCATTTTTGGAATAGTATCTTCATTATATATATTAGATCACACAACTGAAACTGTATGGATTACATTTGGATGGTTTATAACATTTAACGTGTGCACGATTAATCTATAATATTTGAGTTTTGCACGTCTCATGCACGTTAAGATATATATTGTATATGAACAACGATTTGATTCAGCATAGAAATGAAATCAAGGGCTTCAGGATATGCACACAACATTAAGGTTATTTTCGTGCATTTTAAACCTTAATCAAGAGTAAAATACGTGCATGCATCGACAAGCTTTTTTATTCGACAACTCCTACGTTTGATTCTAATTAGGGTAAATTTAATCACGGTTAGGAGCATAAATCTTTAATAATCCAAACAGATGAATGAACAATATCACTACTGTATATACTCTAGGCACAAATAACAATAATAGCAAACAAATGCGACCCAATTATGCAAACGAATTGAACAAACGTTTTACATTACTAAGAATCTTGACACTAATCAATCATAACACAGCATCGATCATTTTAAATTTTGACATGAAGGGTTGAGATTTCACTAACATATGCTATATATAATGACGAAGAACAAGATTTCCATGCCGGAAATAACAGAGGTGAGAGGATCTTCCATGCTGGAAATAACATGAAGGTGAGAGGATGATAAGGGAAGAGGATGAAGCTGATTTTTATATCAAACTTTAGAGGATGGAGATTCACGGATGAGTGTGGACATATAAACCTGGATTTTCCTTCCGGTGAGAGCTCGATCACCGTAACAACACGAAATTATTAGATTCCAAATTGCAATGCCTTTGAACCCAATCTCCATCCTCGGTTTCACCCCTTTCTCGAAAGAATACGAAGTTATCTTTTCACAGTCATCGCAACGATCTCTTCGTTCCACGAGATGTTATCAGAGCAGCAGGTTCACCAGAAGTCATTTGTTCTTGCGCATCGCTTTCCAGACGCTTCCTCGAAACTTCAATTCGTAGAACGAGGGAAACTACTCAAAAACATCATCATAATCTTGCCCATCTTCCGCATCCTCTTCCTATTCGTATTGATAGTCCATGTCTTGTTCGTCGTTGCTTTCATCTGCGTCTTCATCACCTTTCATTTCATGATCTGCAACGTTATTATCTGGTGGTGCATCATTTCATGATCTGCAACATTATCTGGTGCTGCATGATTGGTGCCGCCAAAGAAGAAGCGGCAGAGAGCGTCTTCAATGTCCCATAGGCCGACAAACAAATAATGAAGCGGCAGCCCGTCAACAGAAAAATCACAACCAAAACGATCTGGGAAGTCACAAAAAATACGATAATGACGAAGAACAAGGTTTCCATTGAATACCAAATTAAATCTTGATTTAGGGATACGTGCAAAGAGGTGGAAGGATAGAAACAGTGGAGAAGAACCATTTTTGGACGGAATGTTTAAGATCAGAAAGGGCTAAACCATATATATATATACAGAATATATTCAGAAACATGCATTACTTGCGGTTCAACCACCACCCTCACACTATTTCCATCAACAGAAGACGGCCATTTCTTATGAGCAAAAAGGGAAAATGTATGACTAACTCACATATGTCATGCAAGCACCAGTTACCTAACTTTTCATTCAAAATGAAAGTATATCATGTGAGTGCTGAATGTAATATAAATAAAGTGATTGTTGTCGGTTCTGATCCGAACCAAATTCAATCCGAAAAAAATTATTCGAGACCGAAACTGACCCGAACCCAATTAACTCGAAAATCACTTATTAGTAATATTTTTTACCGACCAACTTGTATATATGCAGCGTTGAAACGTAAGAGATGAATCTATATAACTGTAGTGCGTATTCTCGTCGGTTATGTTGCTTGAACTGAACCAAAGTATATAAATATTGAAACTACTCAAACAGTAGATGATTAGATGAAGTTGATGAAATTAAATTTCGACCGATATAAATAAAATGAATCTAAACGAAAATGAAAATAATTTGACTGATAACACGTACGTCTTATTGTCACAGCATAATAAAATCATGTATATACATAATATTTCCGTTTACCATTTTTTTCAAACACATTCATCAAATATCTCTATGTAAAACAATTGAGGTAATCATGAAGATCGCTATATTTCCTCGCTATGACTCCTTCATTCCAATTTCCTCGTTATGAAACTCATCACATCATCTCCAGTAGAGAAATTCGCGTATTCCAAAACTCATCAACTACTCTCCAGATTTCTACTGAAACCATTCATCGTGAAGAAGAAAAGTGGAATATCCAGAAAACCCGAAACATAATGACGAAAAACAAGATTTCCATCACCGGGAATAATTTGCAGGGTAGGACCGATTCAAATTTTGAATTATTAATAGGTAGAAAGAAGTTAAAAAAAAAAAACCAGTGCGAAAGAGCTAGTCATTTTGGATGAAGATTTCATTCATAGAAAACTCCCATTCTTATAGCAGAAAAAGTTAGCCAACGAGAAAAGTAAGTGCTTCATGATCATGCAGATCTCTTACACCTAACTTCTCCAGCCCACACACATCTAGTCTTGGTAAATATATGCATGCATATATATGATTCACTTATTTAAAATTTGGAAAACATAAGATTATATTATTAGCCTCTGATATATTGAGGAGTATATTATAAATCAGTTTAATATATATCAGGATCATCCTGATATTAGCAATATCAGGCACCAATTAAATAACGACACATCATCTTTAACTAATTTATGATTGGGCCACGTGTTCAATCATTACCCAGACGGGTTTATGCATTCTAAATTAGGGTTTTAGAACTTTACTAAAAATATTCTAACCAATTAAAACATTACAATTGTACACGTGTCATTATCTTATTGGTGCCTGATAAGGCCTATATCAGGATCATCCGGATGGATGTTATTCTCATTATAAATATCAAAAGATTCTGAAAAAAAGTTTACCTTTTAATTTTTACATAATGTGAATTTGAATATTACTCCCTCCGTCCCGAACTGTATTACATAAAGGGTAAAATTTGAGAAAATTAAGGATTGTAAAAATGAGTTGATGCAATTGAGTTTAAGAAAGAAATAGGTGAAATAGATGGAGGAAAATAAGTAAGATTTACTAAATAAGAAAAGTGTGCAATTTAAGATGAGACAAGCATATAAAAAAAGTGTGCAATTTAGTTTAGTACAGTGTTAGTAATTGATTGTGATATATTCTTAAAAATTGTTTCTTACCAATATCTTGCACGATCGAACGTGCCCTATATTTTAATCCCTCGCACGATCTATGCCCTGCACATTAAATAAATAATAATTTTTTAATAACATACTTGTTTCCAATTATTTAGAAATATTAATCATCAATACTTACATTGCAGTTTTACAGTTTCCATGAAAATCATGTTTAAATATAGTCGTGATCTTCATTAGACGAGCAAACTTCTGATCCATTGGCTGACTGAAGTTCATTAATACAAGTTCGAACTCAGGCTTGAAACCCTGTTCTTGACCATCATCAACATCATTGATCGATTTCTTTCGGGGCCATGCGTAGCAAGGATTTTCAGAATTTAATCATAAGTTCTTCAACCATTTGCTCTTCAATTGGCGCAGCAGACGAGGTTGAATCATTTCTTCCAATACGCGCAATCTGAATATAGTGAAAATAACAACACGTATGTGAATATATATACATACACAATTACACAGTTTAAAAACATAAAGAAACCATTTTAATTGATACAAACCTCGCGTGTAGTTTATATATATTGGAGTAGTTTATTTATTTATTTAATCACACCATTTCAAAATTTAAATTCGTGCACGTGCCCAAACTCTTCATCATTCATGCATGGAGTTTTGCACGTTTAATGCACGTTTTCATGTCTTAACTATTTAAATTTTTGTGGAATTGATCCATATATGGAACTGTTATTAATGTAGTATTAAAGTAATTTATAAAGGGCTTTAGTTATTAATAATTAACGTACAGCGTGGGAGAAGGTTTGTAACATAATTATTAATGGATTGCTTGAGAATAACAAATGTCATCAGTATTGCAAGTTAAACTTTGATTAAAATTTTGGAGGGAGATACGCTTCAGCAGATTTTATATATATATATATATATATATATATATATATTTACTTTACACAAATCATGCTTCTTCTAAAGCAACGAGTACTAGAATCACATGTTATTAGAAAATGCTTCTTCTAAAGCAAAGAGCTCAACTCCACAACCGACTCGATCGGTAACTTTTTGAAATTTAATCCAGCAAATTTGATTTCCTCTCTGAAGCTGCTGTCTTAGCTCTTCTCTAATCTTCTACACTAACTGATTCTGCGTGCATTTCCTCCTCTAGGATCTTCATTTCTTCCTCCTTCAGTCCAGTTTCAAACATGCATTGGTGGAGGTCAAGAATCATCATCTCATATTCATCCTTTCATCTCCTTCTCTTTCATGATGCTCTCAAGCTTCTTCTTACAGACGATTTCACTCTCCATATCTACTTTCCTTAGCTTCTAGCTAGCTTGTTCATCTCCTCAACTTCCTTTATGGTGACTCCGAGTTTGTCAAGATTCTGCTTAATTTGACACTGTAATTTAATTTGTCTTCTGTGAGGCTCGAGTATCTGTAAGCTCAACATTTTCTATAGCGAACAGAACCCTATCATTCTCTACTCTTCGGGATTCTTCATCTTCCTTTAACTTCAACTGAGCAAGTTCACTATTCAGTTCTGTTTCATTGTCATCTGTGCAGCCAGAATTCCATCCCTGCAGGATTGAAGACGGAGCAACACTTCTCTCTCCTTATTAAGATAAGTAGATGAAGCATTTATCTTTTCTCAAAATAATGGAGCGATGAAGAGATATTCAACAAAGAATACCTCAGTGCTGCCAACTTTCTATCAAGAATGACTCTCTTCTCCTGCATCTCAGTATAAAGAACATTTGAAAGATCCGTACACTTCATGTTTCACCTCTAAACCAGATTCTATCCCTTCAACTGCTTTTGAAAGTTCATCAACTTCAAGGATTGTTCTCTCAAGCTGGGCAGATTCTGAGAGCTTCTCTTGTGCTTCAACAAGCTTCTGTCGGAGCAAACTCATATCTTCTGACGAGAATACCACAGCAGCATTCAATGATTCTCTTAATTGAGATCATTGAGCTTCCATTGAATGCATGTCTGACTCCCAGGTTACAAGGATAATCCTCATACAAACACAAACCTCACAGAATCCATTTTCGACATCTACTTCATACAAACTAGCTTCCAGCTGTATCTCCTTCGCCTCTTCAGCATTAGCAGCTGCCAAGGCCTTTTCCGCTTCTAGTTGTGTTAGCAAGTCATCAACGCGCCTACATGAATTTGGAGAAAAACAAATTGTGTCAGCCTAGGACATTCAACTTCTAAAGCGACTTTCCCAGCATAAATAACTACATAATGTTGAGGATGTAATATATCCATCATTATCCAAACGAAGATACCACATCAATGGCCACTTGAAAGTACCTTTGCAGTTTCTCTTTCTCTTCAGCACAAGAGTTGAGCTTCTTCCGATCGAAGAGAATCAAGTTCTGATTGATTCTGAATGGCCTGAGACAGTATAAGACAAGTTTCTGATAAAGTAACCATAAACTTGATATTTTAAAACTAAAAAAGTACCTGCATCCGAAGGAACTCATTCTCCTCATTCATTGATGTTCGCCAGGGTGATGCAGAATCTTAAGAGGGGAAGATAATGCAGAATTAAGAGCAATGAAATTCTGTATGGGTGATTTTACACAACCATTGTAGCACTAATATCACTTTATAACCAAATGGAAGCATACATGTGTGTGTATAAAGAAACACAAGTACTCCAGTCCAGACTAGTGTTTAAAATAAATGGCCTGAGAAAGAAAGTAAACCAAGAAGAAGGCTGAGGCTTTGAGTAGCAATATTACCTGACTAGATAGCAGCAAATCATCCCCTAAGTTTTTATGAAACATGCTCAAGTTTCATAAAAAGGTCTTGAAAGAACCTGAACTATCCCTGGGTCTGGTTCATGCAACTACTACATTTGGAAAACAAAGTTAATCCAGAGAATACATCATAATATGTTTTGAAATGCAACAGATGATTTAAGATGTTCATAAAAGAGAGGTTGCATAGATTCCAGGAAGAAGTAAGTTAAGTAAGTGAAGTGAAGTGAAATAACGGGAAAACTTGAGGACTACTTAAATCGCAATCTTAAGGCATGAAATTTCTCAGTAGCAGAGTATTAAGATTTAAGATGCTAACCAGCTCGAAGGACTGATATTGGCAATAATACTTGTTTTTGCATTGGCACCAAGTGAGTCCCAAAACAAATCATGAAATATAAATTAGATAGACGAGATAACTAGAACAGGGTTAATTGCAAAACAACATGTGATTTTGGATAGCTAGAAACAGCAAAGAGTGATCATTAAGAAATCCAAAATCTTTAACATGCACTCGCACATTTGTTACAGATCACTAGGAATAGTATCTGGAATGACGGGTGGCGGTGGCAACGTAGGAGCAGTTCTTACACAGCTGATCTTCTTCAGAGGATCAAGGTACACCACAGAAGCAGGAATAACCCTCATGGGAGTGATGATCATCTGCTGCAGCCTCCCGATGTTGTTCATATACTTCCCTCAGTGGGGGCGGACTCTTCTGCGGTCCGTCGCGGAAAGGCGATGCGACCGAAGAAGAGTACTACATGAGCGAATGGGATGATGCAGAGAAGGAGAAAGGGTTCCATGAAGGAAGTGTCAAGTTTGCAGGGAATAACAGGAGTGAGAGAGGAAGGAGGGTTGAATCTGTGCCCTATCCTAGTAGTAGTAACTAAAAGTGTCAAGTTCGGTGTTTTACTAGTAATAGTCCAAGATAGTATTGAAACTACAATACTATTGTCTGCGGTTCATGTATATTGTTTAGTTTTTCACGAACATATTCAAAATATTTTCGTAAATTCATACCATATTTTATTATAACATTACGTGTGTTATGTGAGTTCAGAATGTTATTCTATCGGTTGGAACTTGTCACATTGTTAAAATGGTGTCACGATTAGGGGTTGAAAAATGGTGTACAAATAAATGTGTCTATTTATATTAATCATTCTTTTTTCTGTGGAAATTATAAAATTATGCAATTTAAAATCCCAACATTCGACACATTTATTCTTAAATCGTCTAAAACATTTCATCTCTCAAGTCACCAAAACTTAATAATAAAGTAGTTCTAAAACTATCAAGATTGTCTCAATTTGTAATTAAGACCGGGTTGTTGATTGGTCCTCAATTCCCCGGGATCTTCTTGTGATCATAGCCAAGCTTGTTTTGATGGCTTCTGTAAAATCTTTCATGGAATTCCGATCAACATGTTCTTCTTGGAACTAAGCTGCCAGAGAAGATGAGTGTACAAAAGTTTCCATATGGCCAAGGATTCCGTTCCTCATGTTTCCGCAGAAAATTTTGTCTATTAACAAAATAGTATGTTAAGGTGGGGGTCAAATAAAAACCTGACATGTGGCAACTCTAATTTGGGCAAACAGCAAGAGTTAACATGCTGTTCCGTTCCGTTTCTTCTTTTGTCATCCCCATTCTTTTTTTCTTATTTCTTTTCTGGCCCCTCTAGTTTTCCTTTTTTTGGACCCCTCTCTGAAATAACCAACTCCATTCCTCTTCGTCTTCCTCCTGCTCTTCTTGCGCTGCTCCGGCGATGACGAATTCAACGCCTTGCTGGAGTTCAGGAAGGGGATTAAGTTGGACCCATTCGGAAGAATCTTCTCCACCTGGGCCAGGTCACCAGATCCATCCGCCAACTCTGCCTGCCCCTCTGCCTTTCACGGCGTCTCCTGCGACCAGGGCTCCGTCGCTACCATATCTCGACGGCCTGCGACTCACCGGCGACCTCAAGTTTGTAACTCTCCTCCCGCTCAAGCACCTCCTCATTCTTAATCTCTCCGGCAACTTGTTCACCGGCCTCCTCGTGCCCTCCGCTCAAAATGCTCATCGTGGCTAGATCAACTGAGTCCGCGGTCAATCTCTGTTCCGGGAATGCGGTTCTGTAGCTAACGTTGAGGTGTGTGTTAAAAATTCAAGCTTAAAATTATCATAAAGTACTGATTTTTAATGTATGTGTGTTAAAACTTTCTTTTTGAAATGGAACGGCACTGTGTTTTGTTAGATTATAAAGTAGAAAGATGGGAAAAGTAGGGGGTTTGCGTTTGTTACGATGGCTTCTGGGGAGGAAGCTCAGGCTGTTATCGAGATTCGAGAAGTTCAATTCCCACATAAATCAGTTTATCCAGACTAATCTAGTTCAGAATTTTATACATTCATTTTTGTTCTTTGCTTGATTTTATTATGGGTAGAGTAAATAGAGCAATGTGTTTGCGTGTAGGAAATGTTGTCTTTAGAAATGATTGTATCGGCACTTATAGGATCAAGAATGTAGTTTTCGTGATGGTGGTTTCTATGTTAGGGTTCTTTCAGTTTTAAAAGGAGTTAAGCTGTAATCAAATTGCTACGAGTTATATAAGGAGGGAGTTGAAGCTGTATGTCTTCTTAGTTATTTTTAGCTTCTGTATAGGCATAATTAAAATTTAAATTGAGCCATCATTCAGGTTCACCAGTCTCCATTGAAACTATCACAGGTTGAAGATTTCAGTTTCTTATGCTCAATATTGGTTTTGGCTCGCAGATGTATAGGATTCGATGTTATGTTAGCGTAAAAGATATAGCATGTTATGATAGTAATTAGTGGAAATAAGATATTAAGTTTCAATATGATTCTGTGTCTATTAAAAGTGCTCTAGTTGGATAATTTTCCTTAGTTTTTTATGCTTGAGTTAGAACGAAGGTTAGCCAATTTTTACTTGTGCTGAGAGCATGTTACACTTGGCAGGAAACTCTCTTTTCACCTGTTATCCCAACGTTGGTATGATGTACATGATGAAAGCTGGGATTACTGAATTTAGTAGGCTGCTCCATGGATGAGACTGCAAATGGTTCAAAAACTGGAAGCCAATGAAACGATCTTGTTGGTATATGCCTTGAATGCCGTAATAGCCGCTACTGCAAGTTAGCACGGGGGTCTCGCTGAGACCTAGTTAGACTCTTTCACTTGCCGCAACCTAGTTAGTACTGTTTTCTGGGTATTAGACGATAAGAACATTGTAATCTGGGTACCTATCTAATACAATCCGTCTCCTTCCCGTGGATGTAGCCAATCATTGGTGAACCACGTAAATCTCTGTGTTCTTGTTTTTCTTTTACGTTTAGTTTGCTGTTTTCTCATATTCCGCACAACAGATCTGGTAAAGGTGGAGGTTGTAGTAGTGTAATTACAGAAGATCAGCCAATGAAGATTATAGGAATGAATCAGCTTGAAACTGAGGTGGAATGTGAACTAGAGAAGATTCCTTGGAATCCAGCGACGAAGTCGGATGCAGCAATGGATGTAATTTGTGTAATTTGTGTTTATCAGTTCATTCAACCTCTTCTCTGTAACTTAACTAGCCATAACTATATTATTACACCTCTAGTGAATGAGATGCATCTGAGTTCTTTTTTTATGTTTGAAGCATACGTAGTAGAAGTTGGATGTTTGAGGCATCCTAAGTAGAATTTTGTCCCTGATAAATCGTGCTATCTATTTATTGTGCATTTTCATGATGCTCACATTTATTTTTTATGCTGGAATCTGCAGTATACAGTACATCATGTCAAAGATTGATAATAGTTCAAACGTACAAGCCGTGATTCTCTCGCCGGCAGCCACAAGAATAATAAACATAATTAAGAACACAATTCAAACGTAAGAACCCATAATCAACTACTACACTGGTGTGCAACACCCCAAGTCAATCTAGCCTGACAGTACAAAAACCAGAGGCCATTTTCACCCACCCAGATTCATCATCATCATAACCTCTATCATATAGACAAAATTCATCATCATCACGTACCCCAATTCAAATAAGAAAAAGAAAAAGAAGCAGCCCGACGAGAAGTTAGAGCCGATCAAAATCATACCTTTCCTGCGAACAGAAATTTTGAGAGGAAGCTCTCGTCTGTTTTTCAGACGGAAAAGAAAGAGGGGTCTAAAAAAAGGAAAACTAGAGGGGTCAGAAAAGAAATAAGAAAAAAAGAATGGAGAGGAAAAAAGAAGAAACGGAACGGAACGGCATGTTAACTCTTTCTGGTTGCCCAAATTAGAGTTGCCACGTGTCATGTTTTTATTTGACCCCCACCTTAACATACTATTTTGTTAATAGACAAAAGTTTCTAATGTTTCCGGATCTCTTGATTCCGTTTACCAGTAAAAAAACATTTTTCTTTGCCGTCTACGTTGCCCCAAACCCTCAATTGGAGAAACTCTTCTCCACCATATGAAAGAGCCATGCCCCCCAAAAACACTCTTTCGGAGCTTGGTTGGTTTCGATTGGCAAGTTAAAGACGAAGGATCAATATTATGAAGATGGTATTGAGGAAACTGATCGCACTTGCAAACTTTGTGACTTGGAAACAGAATCAAACTCCAACCTCTTCTTCAAGTTCGAATTCACAAAGGTAGTATGGGGAAGTGTGACGGATTGGCTTCAGCTTAGACGAAGGCCTAAATACATTGTGACTGCAAATTAATGAATTAGAAGGCGAATCAAAGGCTCAAAACAGAAGAAAAAGATGGGGTCACTAGCCTTAAGTGCTTCCATTTACCATATTTGGGACGAACAGAACAAAGTAGTTAAAGAGGGTCGGCTCCCCTTCTCGGCAAGGGCATTTGTAATGACCCAAAGAGACTGCTACATAGTGCTGAATAAGCTGTTCCCAGAACAGCTCTTTACCCCCTACCAATCTGATCTCCCCGAATACTGCCTTGAAACTCCAGCCTCAAGCGTAAAGTGGAGGGCTGGGATCCATTGTCTATTGTACATTATGCCATAGGATTTGACGATGGAGATCTGCCCCCTCAAAGCTCTTGAAGCTGAAACGTGGCAATCGATCTAACTACATAGTACTGCATACTATGGCTTAATGAGCCAAAGATTGCAAGGCTGGTCATTTGTCAAAAATGAGCGACCTGATTACAGAATAAGCTAGTGTTGCGCACTAAAATTATGTTACAAAATATGTAATATCTGACCATTTGCTCAAAATGGTAAGGAGTGATTACAAAACCGGTGAGTTTTGAACTGCAAAAAAAAGAAAAAGAAAATAATGTGTGTCTGTCTTTCCAAATGGTAGACAAAAAATTATTTTCTGTTAGTGTGTGTGGAAAAAATAAATGAATAAACTCTCCTTGTTTTAGCGTGTGTAAATACATTTCAAAAAAAAAATTTCTTGTTTATATATTTTCGGAAAAAACATTTTTTTAAAATCTGCCTTAAAAAAAGCAAACAAAAAATTCAAAAAACATTGCATTTCAGCCCTCGGACAGAAAACCCCAAATCTGCCGGATCATCAAGGCACCACCACCGGACCACCGATTCACGCCACCAGAACATTGCAGCACCCTAACCGGACCACCGCCACCGGACCGCCGCATCACCACCACCGGACCACCGCTGCTAACCAGCCGTCCAAGCACCGTAGGTGTTTGAAGAGATAAGATGCATGATGAAGATGAAGGCCCGCAATCATGGGCCGAGCATGGATTGAAATGAATGGCAACGAAATATTGCTAAGGACCAACCACTGCTGGGTCAGAGTTTGGGCCTAGTTTGGGCTAAAAAAACTCAAACAGCATCAAGGAAATGATTTATCACTCCTAGGCTTATTATGAGCCAAAATATGAAGCAACACTCTTGGGCTTTGGGAAATGCTTTTTCCCACCTCTAAAGCCCACCTTCCATTGCCACACATGCTCTACCCACACTCGCGTCATCCTCCTACCTTGGAGGCCGCGAGACATTCCCATACACACGGGAGGTGACGGCCTCACCTCTGGCGTAGCACACGCGCTATTTGTGATCGACCCCTCCGGGAGTCGTAGTATACCGACAATGCCTTAAGTCCCCATTTTAGAGCTACCTCGGAGGATATCTGCAGAGAAGGCCTCATTATTTGAGGTAGACTCTATTTTCCGAGTTGAACATGAGAGCATGTTTTCGTGTCACTCCATTAGTTTAGGGACTCTATTTCTATATTAAAGATTGTGTATTGTATTTTGAACGGGGGCGCGCATGTGCGACCCCGTAGTCACCTTCGGGCACCTTCATTTCCACAATGTCTATATTATTCACCAGTTAAAACCAAGAGACTTATCTTGACCGTATCTCGAATCGCGATTCGGGTGGATTTTAATTCAAGGTACTTCAAGAAAGGTTCAACTTTTTCATCCCTTCTCAAATAAATGGATCAAACTTCCCAATTATAATACCAAATAGCCAGTTTGCTACTGATTTATTAGATGATCAATTCAGTGGCGTTTTGGAAGTCTAGTAAGCAAAATTGGACCAATATTTGTTCACCTAGCGATATCAAAGACCTTATCTTCTTTAGCGTGTATCACAAGTTCTATGATGTGGATGTCTTAATCCATATATGGGTTTTGGATATAAACAATGATTCTTTGGTTCAATTAACGCATGAGCAACCACTCTCTGGCTCCGGCTCAGAGAGTGGTCCGATTCATTTGACGTCAGCTAGAATGGCGTTATCCGGGGACATAAAGGACGTGAATATGACCTGTCCCCGGGTAAGGACAGAGGCAGGACCACTGCCTTTGGGTTGGATCCTCACCACCTCACACCTATAAATACATTTTTGGACTTGTGGAGAAAGGTATGTTCTATCAGACTAAAACTCTCTCAATATATCCTTATTCTCTCTCCTATTCAAAGGCCCTTCTTTCATCATCACGCCGGAGTAGCTATCATCGGGATACTCCGAGACGTTGTTTTGCAGGCCTATTAGGTGAGAGCGCGCGGAGCACAGACAAAGCCTCATCCGACCCGGAGACTACTATTGTATCCGGACCGGGACTGGAAGCTGGTAGCATCATTTCCATTGAGAGAGTACGCTTTTCCCACTGGCTAGGAAGTGTGAACTTGATACTTTTGAACTTTCCTGAACCACTTGTGTGGACTTTCAGTAAAAATATAATTTTAACAAAAATCAATCTTTTACATGTTCATTTCTTTTTATCTCATATTTAAATCATGTCGAGTTGAATTGTAATTTGTAATTAATTGAGATTACCGGTTACCTTAAGTTTACAAAACATTGTAGTAAGTGAAAATTTTGTGAAAGAATCAACCAAAAAAGCGGCAATCAATTGCAAAATATAAGTCGAAATAAAAATGAATCGACCATTAACCTTACCTGAACAAGTGAAGTCGAGGACGACTCCTTTCGACCCCGGAGGGAATGATGCAGACCATGAGAAGTCGAGGATGACTCCTTTCGACTCCGGAGGTAATGATGCAGATATTATTGGGCTGAATTATGTGGAGCGTTGGGATCGCAGAAAATAAGGCCCAACAACAATTCTTCAATGACAATGGATTTTATGGGGGTCCACAGTTGACAGAATTTTATTGCTTTCTAGAATTTAGATTTCCTTCAATAAATTGGAAAAAGTTACCTCATTTCCATATGGATTCTGGTTAATTTTTCCACGAGGAATAGGATTTAATTTACCTTTTTTGTAATAGAATAGAATCTATGATCTCTTGTAAATAGGGCATCAAAACATTGCATTCGACAGTTTTTTTGATATTAATATATATTTTCCCTCAAATTAAATGTTCTTGTGATAGAGTTGAGAGTTAAAAGAGAATTCTACCTAGGTATGCAGAATAAAATAGGTTGATTGTTTGGTTACGCTTGTTATAAGCTTCCGCAACGTCACAAGGAATCACGCAAAGAACATTTGCTCCAAAGTCCAAAGTTGCCATAATTCGGTGGTAAGTGTAACATTGCGTCTTTTCATTTTCTACGAAATAATGTTAACATATAGATTAACTAATGATTTCAGGTATAAAGTTGAAGGATTTCATATGATCATTTTTGGAATAGTATCTCCATTATATATCACACAGTTGAAACTGATGGATTACATTTGGATGGTTTATAACATTTAACGTGTGCACACAATTAATCTATAATATTTGAGTTTTGCACGTCTCACGCACGTTAAGATATATATTGTATATGAACAACGATTTGATTCAACATAGAAATCAAATCTAAGAGCTTCAGGATACGCATATAGAACATTAAGGTCATTTTCGTGCAGTTTAAGCCTTAATTAAGGGTAAGATGCGTGCATGTATCGATAAGCTTTTTTACCCACAACTCCTATGTTAATTTGATTCTAATTAGGGCAAATTTAATCACGGTTAGGAGCATAAATCTTTAATAATCCAAACAGATGAATGAACAATATCGCTAATGTATATACTCTAGGCACAAATAACAATAATAACAAACAAATGCTACCCAATTATGCAAAGGAATTGAACAAACGTTTTACACTACTAAAAACATGAAATTGAGTATTCTTGATGATGAGTTTCTTTTTAAACTAATCAATCACAATACAGCATCGATCCTTTTGAATTTTACGTGAGAACTTGTGAGAGGATCGAGATTTGACAACATATACAATATATAATGACGAAAAACAAGATTTCCATGCCGGAACAGGGAGGTGAGAGAGGATGATAAGGGAAGAGGATGAAGCTGATTAATATCAAACTTTAGAGGATGGAGATTCACGGATGAGTGTGAACATATAAACCTGGATTTTCCTTCCCGTAGGAGGCTCCATCACCATAACAACTGGAAAAGATTCCAAATTGTAATGCCTTTGAACCAATGTCCATCCTCGGTTTCAGCCCTTTCTCGAAATAACACGAAATTCTCTTTTCACAGTTATCACAACAATCTCTTCGTTCCACGAGATGTTATCATAGCTGAAATCTTGCAGGTTCACAGAAGCCATTTGTTCTTGCGCTTCGCTTTCCAGAAGGTTCCTCGAAACTTCAATTTGTAGAACGAGGGAAACGACTCAAAAACATCATCAATATTCTTGCCCTAATTATTCTTCATCCTAATCTTATCTTGCCCATCTTCCGCTACCTCTTCTTCAACGTATTGATAGTCCATGTTTTGTTAGTGTTGCTTTCATCTGCCAAATCTGGTATTATCCATTTCTTGTTCGTCGTTGCTTTCATATGCCAAATCTGGTATTATCCATGTCTTGTTCGTCGTTGCTTTCATCTGCCAAATCTGGAAACATGCATCACTTTCCATGATCTGCAACATTATCTGGTGCTGCATGATTGCCGCCCAAGAAGAAGCGACAGAGAGCGTCTTCAATGTTCCATAGCCGATAAACAAATAATGCTCGGCCTCTGTTCTTGATCAAACTTTCAAGTTCTGCACATATTCAACAAATGGCCGAAAAGGAAGGAATCTTATTACCACAAAGATACCGGAGGTGTTTCCATCTTCTATCTGCAAACCATGAAACCCTTATTCTCTCTGGTATCCTTGCCATGCCAATTGTAGTTAGGATCCCATTACCATAGATGGATGTACTATGACGTACAAGAGAATGACGAGGACATGGGTTATAACAGCTGAAAATTAGCAATGCAGTTATACTCGACAAAACACGGTGGTTTAATTAAGAGGATGTTGTGAAGACGATCTTTCCGACCGCCACAGTCACAAGGATCGGTGTGGGCGTAGGTAGATAAACCGTATATTGTGGATCGTTGGTAATGATGTCTGGCCAAAAGTCGACCTAACAACCAGCAAAACATATACGATAATGACGAAGAACAAGATTTCCATGGCCGGAAAAATAGACAGAGAGATCGTGGAATACCAAATTAAACTTGATTTAGGATATAGCAAAGAAGTCGACGGACGGAAACGGGTGGAAACGAGTCACGAGTCACGGTGTGGGCCGGAATTTTTGAGATCGGTAAGGGCTAACTATATGTATGTGTATAATCATAAACATGCATTACTTGTGATTTACCCACCACCCTCACTCTATTTCCATTCACAGAACACTCTCATTTCTAATGAGCAAGAAAGGGAATTTATATGACTTCCCATTCACATATGTTATACTACCAGTAACCTAACTTCTCCCGTCAAAACATATTGAATATAAAATATATTCTAATCATAATCCATACATTTTAAAATAAAATCTATAGCCAAGTTATAAGATGTTCTGATATTTGACCGTTGAAAAAATGGTGGTACAAAACACTTTTAGCCGCAAGCAGCTTTACTCCTTCACGAAATGATATTTGTTCATTTGCTTTGTCAAGTCGTAGCCTTCCCTTAAAAGAAATGCATGTTTCCATAATGAAATACAATTCACTCCCATTCTTATAGGGCACGGTTTCATCATGCAGATCTCTTACACCTAACTTTTCAAGCCCACACACATTTAACCTTGGTAAATATATGCATGATTCCCTTATTTAGAATCTAGAAAACATTAGATTATATCGTTAGCCTCTGATATATTGAGGAGAATATTATAAATATATAAAGATTCTAAAAAATAGTTTACCTTTAAATCTTTACGTAACGTGAATTTGAATATTAGTAATTAATTGTAATATATTCTTAAAATTTGGTTCTTAGTGATATCTCGCACGTTCGACATGCCTTATATTTTAATCGCACGCACAATCTACGCCCTGCACAATAAATAAATAATAATTTTTTAGTAACATATTTGTTTTCAATTATTTACAGATATTAATCATCAACACTTTTGAATTACATTGAAATTTTTTCAGTTTCTATGAAATCATGTCTAAATATAGTTGTGATATTATTTATATGTTCATTATTTAGAATATTGTCTTCATTAGACGAGCAAAATGCGCGCCAACTTCTGATCCATTTGATCAATGATGACGTAAACATGAAGATAATATTCAGCTGCATCAGTCATATTTTAATCAATCATTCCTCTTGAATTGGTGCAGCAGACGCACAACCCTTTTTCTTCGATATGCTCCACCTGAAAATAATGAAAATAACAACACGCGAATATATATACATACACATATATAGTTTAATTAAAAACATACAGAAACAATTTAATTGATACAAACCTCGCGTGTAGTGTATTTTGTTGGATCGGAGTAATTTATTTATTTATTAAATCACACTATTTAAAAATTTGAACAAGTGCGTACAAAATTCGTGCACGTGCCCAAACACTTTGATCGTTCATGCATGCAGTTTTGCACGTTTAATGCACGTTTTCGATAAAATATAATATTGGAGCTGGCACGTTTCATGCACGCGAAGAAATGAAGCTACACGATTCTTTTTTTTGACAAAGGAGCTACAAAATTCTGTCATTACTATTTAATTTTCAGGTTGAAAAAGTTCAATAGAAAATAATATTGGAATTGGCACGTTTCATGCACGCACCAGAATGGATTATATTTTTACTATTTAATTTTTTGTTGACTTGATCCATATATGGAACCTTTAGTGATGTAGTATTATAAATTATAAAGGGCGTTTGGGGAAGGTTTATAAATAAATTAACCACGGTTTAGTTTTGCAAGGAAAATTAACCTACATTCAAGAAAAGAAATTAAGTTGGGTAAATAAGTTTAGCACTTTGTATTGATGGAATGGAGTGCTTGAGATGCAACACAGAAGAAGATGGTAATCGTGCCATATAATTAATTAAGTAACAAAATTAAATTAATGGCACATTGAGTATCCAAGTAAGTTCATGTACATATGCTTTATGAAATGGATAAATATAAATTGGTTGAGCACCGCCAGTAAACCCTCCAATCAGTATTTACCATGACACAGTCAATTTGATAAGTTATCAATCGCTAGATTCACCGCCGCCGCCCTTGTATGCAATTTCGCCTGTGGACCTGACACCATGGGAGGCCGCGCGCCCGCTCGTCGAAGATAACCAGCAGGATCTCGAGGATATATAGTGCTGGAAAGCTGTGGTGTCGGAGGATGAGAAAACCGTACGTGGTATTGGAATATGCTGAGCAAGAACTGAAGAGTAGAGAAGCCGGATCGGCGGGATTTTTTGAAGGATGATATATATGATTATTTGTTACGAAGAAGTTTTGAAATATGAAACGTCGTTCAAAAAACCCAGTACAGATGTAAAAAAACAGTATCAAGCCAAGTTTGATCAAATATTCGAGATAAAAAGAGCATCAGATCAAATATTCGAATATATGGTTAAGAGATCATTCGAATATATGGACTAAATAATGACGAAGAACAAGATTTCATCGCCCGTGAAATGATGTACAGAATAAATCATAAACATGAAATCAAAATACTTTTGATAAAAAAAATGAATTTTTCTAATCAAACGGTGGGAAAGATGAAGTTCGTATCTTACTACACGCATATCCACGAGAGGGAAGGCCGTCGTTCCTCGAAAATAACCAGATTTACGATCTTGAGTACGGTGATCCTGGTTTCTCGTGGTTACAGAAAATATTGGAATTATGCTCAGATAATAACCGACCCGTCACTCCTCCTCGAATATAACCAGATTTGCGATATCTTGAGTACGATGATGGTGACTTATCGTGGTAACAGAAAATATTGGAATTATGCTCAGATATGATAATAAGTCTTCGAAGGTATTGGAGTATGAAAGATAAACCATAGTTCACCAACAACGCAAGAAGGCTGCGTTTCACCGAATATATGATTCGTAGATTATTAGGGCTAACAGGTATTACAGAAGGTATATGGGGAAATCAGGAAAAATACAAAATGGATAAGATAATGACGAAGAACAAGATTTCCATAATCCATTAGCAGAAAAGGAGAGATATCATCCAACTGAAATCAATTTTTGATTTTTGTAAGATATGTAAGAGTATTTTGGATGGAAATTTTGAGGTTAGAAAGGGTTAACTATATACATAGAACATGGGTATCACACAATTTTTCATTCACATTCACAGGAGACTGCCATTTTCTAATGAGCAGGGAAGGTTAACCGACGAGAAAAGTATGTGCAGTCATGCAGATCTCTTGTACATTGTGCACCTAACATTTTGATGTATTAAAATAACTTTTTTTTATTGTTTGAACCTTTTTAAAATTATAATCTCTCCTGTATTTCGAAATATTTGTTGGAGTATAATAGTATTTATATAGACCTGAAAAATGAAAATCTGTATCCGAGATAGCAGACAAGACTCTAGGTGTATATACTTTTCTAATGGAAGTTTTTATATAATTCAACTTATGCATTGAACCTTTTAATTTGAACTTCATATTTTGTTACTTAAAAATTTTAAAACTGTATGTGAAATTTCTTAAATTTTTGCATTCAAACATGTTAGACTATATGTTTACTTTTAAATGATCGATATTTTAATACAAAAATATATCATTTAATCTTAAATACATAAATGGTAGTTTCATAGCATTTAAGAAAATTGTTCTTTCAAGATTGTTTGCCTTTTAAGTCCTAATTAAGGGTAATTAAAATGTATGTGTGGACAAGCTTTTTTTGAACTCGAGAACTCCTACGTTTGATTCTAAGTAGGGTAAATTTAATAATGGTTAGGACCATAAAACTTCAATATATAATCTAGAGAGACAAATGAATAATATCACTAATATCATTCGTACGTGCACAATCTATTCCCACTCTTGATTTTTTGGGTATATTTCGCACGTTTTATTTCCAGTAACTTATTGTATATAACAACGATTGAATTAAGCAAATAATAAAAGGTGGATTATTGTCATTTTCGTGCATTTTAAGGTCTAGTAACATTAGGGGAAGTACTTGTGTGAAATTCTGTTGGAAGAATATTATCTGCCGCTACGGAATACCCCGGTTCATAGTGACAGATAACGGGGCACAGTTTGAGAATGACCCTTTCAAATCCTGGTGCAAGGAGTACGGGATTGAACAGAAGCTAACCTCGGTTTACCACCCTCAGGCTAACGGGCAGGTCGAGGTCACCAACAGGACCCTCGTCAACGGCATCAAGACACGTCTTCAGGGAGCGAGAGGAAATTGGGTCGACGAACTCCCAAGTGTTTTATGGGCAAGCAGAACAACAGAGAGTTCCGCCACAGGCGAGTCCCCCTATAGTTTGGTTTACGGGGCGAAGGCGGTAATTTCGGCAAAAGTTGGAGTTCCCAGTCTCCGCTCGAAGTTCACGGACGAGCAAGCAAACCAGAATAAACGGCTGCTGGACCTAAACTTGTTGGAGGAGAAGCGGGAAAAAGCAGCCCTACATGAGGCCCGGGTGAAGGAGCGGGTCAATAAATATCACGACGGGAGAGTGCGCAAGGAGCAGTTCACCCCGGGGGAGTGGGTGATGCGACGAAATGACAAGAGCCAGCAAGTTGCAAGCGGGAAGTTAGCTCCCAACTGGGAAGGATCTTACAAGGTGACAATAACCCATCCCGGGGGGAGTTACGAGTTAAAGGATAAGGCCGGGAAGAAGGTCCCATGGCACTAGAACATTGCAAATTTACGTAGGTACTATGCCTAATTCATTTCTGTATTTACCCCTCTGGCAAGGGATATGCCTAGGACGGTAGCATGAGAGCGGCATGGGAACCTCTGGCCAGGGTTGAGCCTAGGTTGTCCCATGGCCCGCATTTGCATTTTATTATTGTGCTTATGAAGATTGTTTTGCAAGTTTAAATTTTCTCAAGTAAAGTTGAACCGGGGCCGCTTGAACAAGCGCCCGGGGGGCTAGTGCAAGAGTAACGGGTATGCTTGAACAAGCACCCGGACGACAACTAAGATTGCACATGGACGCGCTTGAACAAGCGACCCGGGGGAGATGATTGATAAAAATACTTGAACAAGTATCAGGAAAAAACATACAAACACATATCATTAATCGACAATGAATAACTGTGAAATTTACAACTCTAAATCCTACACTATGCAAACTAAGTTAACTAAGGGAAGGAGGACCATCCCAACTAATAGGAGACCCCTGATCATCTTGAATAGTGGGATGACTGGATTGATTAACAGTAACTGTGTTCCCCGGGGCATTAGACGTCTCGGCCGGGGGGACACCGGAAGGACCAGCCTCGTTAAATGGATCAAAATCATCATCTGAGGACGAAACTTCAGGTGATGATACCCCCCGGGGAGCTCCAATGATGACAGGCCCTTGAGCACTGGGAGACTTTTTCTTTTTTATGGCAACGACTTTGCTCTTTCCCTTGCTCTTTTCCCGGGCTAAGCGTCTTTGCTCTTTGGCAGCCTCCTCGGAGGCTATAAAGGCTCGGATCCTGGCAGCGTCGGCCCGGAGTCTGGACACTCTTCAAGCAGATTCTTCCGAATCAACAGACACACGAAACCCGAGATACCTCTCCACAGTAAAATCTATGGAAACCCGACTCGGAATGAGCACCAAGGAGGGGGGGAGATAACGACCTTCTCTTTGGCGCTGCCACCACGCTACAGTTTCCTCGAAAGCAGGGCGGTACCGGGACTCGGGGTTGTTCCAACCCATACGAAACATACGCACTAACAATGCTCATACCTCACGGGGAAAATTAGTGTATAAAGGGGGTGAGACCCGGCCCAAACGCAACCCGGTCAAGTGATAAGTTAGCTGAAGAGTAACCAAGTTCTCTCGAAGGATCAAGTTCCGGGCTGCCAGTTCCCGGTTCTCCCTTTCCAACTTCAAATTCCTTTTGAGTGGATCGCCTCTCTTTTCTAACCACTTGAGTTTATCGCAATAAAATGGAAGTTCGGACCATACCAAGTCGAACTCATCCTTGAGTCGAGATTTGAAGGCATCATGCTCTGCTTGTAGCATTGAAATGGTCTTGTCAGCATCCAAAACGGCGTTAACCCGGTCTCATGCCAGGGATTGCCACCAGGAAAGGGATCCAAATTGATTTGATATTTCCCGAAGTTTTGTTACTAACGATTAACATCCGGGAACTCATCTATCACCGACCCGATCCCGGATTGAACCAAAAGATAACGAGTTTGGATGCCGTCCAGTTGCCAACTACTTAACTGTTCCTCCAACTCCGCACACCGGGGACACGACGTCTCATTCTCCGGAATGGCCCCAGAAAGAATAGCACCGGGAGGATCATCCCGGGGCTACACAAGCAACAAAACTCAGATACAAACTTAACAAATGCAATTTTAGAACATGTATAAGCAAACATTTATAAAAGTTGGACTTAGATAAATTTTGGCAAATAGAGAGAGACTCTTACATCATTGGAGTCATCGCTCTCATCCCCCGAGCTCTTTTTACCTCCCTGATTCACAAAAGAGAACTGTTCAGGGGAGGGGCCCGGGGAAAACAACAATCCAAAGAAAATAAAATCAAAATACGAGGACTAAGTATCTAGACTATACTTCAGCATCAGTGTCCTCGTCATCATCCCGGGGTGATGGCTCTTCCTGCTGGGCTTCATCATTGTCCGGGGAGAGTTGAGCTCCTTCATTCTCCAAAGGCACTTGCTCGATCTCGTGGACCGGGGACTTGTCATTCTCTTCATCCGAACACCCGCCTTCTTCTTCTGAGGCCGCCGGAGTTTTGATGTCAGCTAGGTTGACCAGATCATCCGGACCAGGATCCTCCTGGTCCTGCGCAAGTTCGGCTGTATCTTCAGCATAAGTGCTGATATCCTGGGGATCAACACTCTTAGCACCATCAAAAACAGACATCACCCCGGGGGATATCCCATCAATGCCTTCTTTCATAAACTTGTCCACCGCATAGTTGAACCGCCCATCCACTTTGGGACGATACCAGGCATCCCGGAACTGCACCCTATACTCCCGGGAAACATACTCCCAGACGGATTTATAAGCAGCATGCAGGGCTGCTTCATTGGAAACATCACAAAGGGCCAGTATCTTCTCCTCAAAGGTATGGCTTGTGAAAACCCGGTCAACAAATGCCCGACAAAGAGCTTCCTGTGCGGGGGCCAGACCGCGTTCACCAGCTTTCTTCGTGCGGGAAATTTCCTTATCGGCGAAGGTAAGCTCCTTGTAGAGAGAGGCATAATGCGACCTCAACTTGTCAACTTCCCGGGAAAGGCTAGCCGACAGTGATTCACAAGCCTCGTTGATCACTTCTCGCATCCCGGGGAAACCAAAGAGCTTAATTGGAAGCATGATCCTACACAAGGATAAAAACTTAGAACATACGCAAAAAGCACAAGACCAGAATAAACAAAAAGAATAGAAATACACATACCTGTGAGTTATCCAACAAAACAGGATGAGAGGAAGAGCCCGCTTTGTTCTCACCTATAGGCCCGAGGTTACTCTCAGCAGTGGATTTTTCCAGCTGCTCCTTCCGGGGAACCCGAGACGAATCTTGAGAACGGGACCAGTTTTCTTCTTCTTAACGGGATGACCCCCGGTAGAGGGAACGAAAAACGCCAGAGGGCGACGGTTGCCGGCCGGAGGAACCCCGGCTAACCCGACCACCTTCTCAACATTGGAAGCTCCGAGGCTTTTCACATCGGAAGTCTCCTCCCCGTCTTTCCTTTTCTTGGTCTCCCCGACCACCTTTGTGCTATCAACCTTGACCTTCTTTGATTTTTCGGAAGCGACCTTCCCCGCCCCCTCACCGGACTTCGACCCGGGTGGGACTATCGCTGGCCGGGGGGATATGGCTAGCACATAAAAAATAAAATATTAACTAACACAGGTAGCAAAAGGATATAAAAGAAATGATAAAAACAAGAGGAGAAAATTACCAAGGCTCCGCTTCGCATACAGGCGACGGCAGGTGAACACCTCCGCGGGATACGCCTCCCGGGGAAATTCATAACCGCCCACCATCTGGTAGTCTTTCAGACTGACAAAGAATCCAGATATCCGGTTATGACTCTCGGATACTAGGCGGAACTGAGCCGGAGGAAGCGAACCCTTCATCTCTGCGGCCCGTTGCTGACTCCATGATGGGACGGGATAATTCTGCTCATCGAAAGTGAAGTAGTTATACATCCAGTCACTCGTCTTCACAGAGTCAAGCCTCCTGGAGAAAATAGCATTCGTTTTGTTACGACGCTGAACGTTGAATACCCCGGGGACAACAGTGGTGGATAGATAGTAAAAGCTACGAAATATAGCAGCAGTCCCGGTCACCCCAGCCTGGTGACAAGAGTAGAGGAAGGCGATCATGACACTGACGGCATTAGGATGCACTTGGGCCGGGGATATGTTGTAGTAGTTCAGGAAATCAGTGAAAAATGGAGGGAGAGGAAAAGTAAGACCATGGAGGAAAAGATGACGGGGCACGCAAGCCCGGGACGCCATGTCACCACTAAATGGCTCGAGTCCCGCATCATAGAATAGAGGAACATACATCCGCTTGACAAGATCCCGGACCGACTCATGCACCGGGGTCTCGCCAGGATCCTGCGGGTCAGGAGGAACGGGAGCCCCATAAACTACCGTCACTTTCGCAGTCATCAACCCCTTTCCACCTGTCGAACGGGGAGGGATATCTTCAATGTCCAAAGAGTGATCGTCTATGGGGGCAGTGGCGCTACGACTCATATCAGATGGATAAGAAAGTGATGGATAGAAGATGAAAGTTTTGCGAGCAAAGAAAGTGACAACCCTTTGTGGATATGAAGGTAAAAATGAAGTCTTGATCAGGTATTTATAGAGAAGGATACAAAGAATTTCTCGAACTTGGGAAAAGAAAACTTAACATTAGAGAAAAAGCAATAATTGGCATTAACTAGGGTGCGGACGACGAAGAGACGCGCACGCTAAGAGCGCGCAATGGGCGCGTGGTGATACGGGCTGACAACGTTGTAGCCCGCTGGGTTTCTTTTCAGAGACCCAGCCTACCGGGCCAAGCCCCGGAAGCCTGGGTCTCGGGGGTCTAGTGGTGATATGGGCCTCAGCCCATACATTGGCCCGATGAGCTTATTAGCAAAGGAGAAGAGAGTGTCCAGCCCACCGGTGGTCCTCCCATGACATCAGCTATCTCGGACACGCCCGGGTACAAGGAGGACACGATAATGACCTCCTAACCCCGAGAGTGCGACAAGAGGAGGACCACTTAACCTAAACCCTCTGTGCTCATTGCCATTATAAATAGAGGAGCGACCAACAGTAATAGGTATGTTCTATCAGACTTAAATACTCTCTGTATTTCTTCATATTCTCTCTCATCTGCATAAAGCCCAATCTTCATCATCACGCCGGAGCGTCTACCCTCGGGTGACCCCGGGGGCTTTGTTTTGCAGGTCTTAGGTGAGAGATCCACCGCGGGTTAGGATTCCAGCTCTCCCTGAACAACTCATATCGGGGCTGGTATCCCGAAGGTTACTGGTAATATCATTATAAATATTAAAAGATTCTGAAAAAAAGTTTACCTTTTAATTTTTACATAACGTGAATTTAAATATTAATAATTAATTGTGATATATTCTTAAAAATTGGTTCTTAGTGATATCGCGCACGGTCGACGTGCCTTATATTTTGATCCCTCGCACGCACAATCTATGCCCTGCATAATAAATAAATAATATTCTTTTTGATAACATATTTGTTTCCAATTATTTACAGATATTAATCATCAACACTTTTGAATTACATTGAAATTTTTTCAGTTTTTCTATAAAATCATGTTTAAATAGAGTTGTGATATTGTTTAAATGTTCCTTATTTGGAATATTGTCTTCATTAGATGAGCAAAATGCGCGCCAACTTCTGATCCATTTGATCAATGATGATGTAAACATGAAGATAATATTCAGCTGCATCAGTCATAATTTAATCATGTTTAATCAATCATTTCCTCTTCAATTGGTGCAGCAGACGCACTTAGAACCCTCTCCTTCGATACGCGCCACCTGAAAATAATGAAAATTACAAGACGCGAATATATATACATACACATATATAGTTTAATTAAAAACATAAAGAAACCATTTAATCGATACAAACCTTGCGTGTAGTTTATTTTGTTGGATCGGAGTAGTTTATTTATTTATTAAATCACACCGGCCATTTCATAATTTGAACGAGTGCGTGCAAAATTCGTGCACGTGCCCAAACACCTTGATCGTTCATGCATGGAGTTTTGCACGTTTAATGCCCGTTTTCGATTGTTTTGCACGTTTCCAGGTCACAGTTTTGCAGGTGAAGGAATGGAGCTACACGATTCTTTTTTTTGTTGACAAAGGAGCTAAAAAATTCTATCTTTACTATTTAATGTTTAGGTTGAAAAAGGTTCGATAGAAAATAATATTGAAATCGGCACGTTCCATACACGCACCGGAATGAAGCTACGATTCTATCTTTACTATATAATTTTGGTTTATCAAATTGATCCATATATAGAACCTTTTGTGATGTGGTATTAATTAAATTATAAAGGGCGTTAATTATTAACCTATACTGTGGGAGAAGGTCTATAAATTAATTAACCACGGTTTAGTTTTGCAAAGAAAATTAACCTACATTCAAGAAAATAAATTAAGTTGGGTAAATAAGTTTAGCACTTTGTATTGATGGAATGGAGTGCTTGAGATGGTAATCATGCCATTTAATTAAATAACAAAATTAAATTAATGGTACATTAAGTATCCAAGTAAGTCCATGCACATAGCACCAGTAAATTAGCCTTTATAACACTGTACATATGCTTTATGAAATGGATAAATATAAATGAGTTGAGCACTGCAGTAAAACCTCCAACCGCAGTAAACCCTCCAATCAGTATTCACCATGACAGTTAATTTAATCAAGTTATCGATCGCTAGATTCACCGCCGCCGCCCTTAGAAGCAATTTCGCCTGTGGACCTGAAACTATGGGGATAGAATCAATCCTCGTGGTATAGTTAAAGTCGAATAAGATTGATTCACGTATTTAAAATTTGGAAAACATTAGACTGTTAGCCCTTTGATGGAAAGGAGTTTAAATATTAAAAGATTCTTAAAAAAGCATACCATATGATACTTAACATGAGATTATATTTGTTTATGAGATAATATAATGTATTGATTGAGGGCCTGTTTAATACAATTAAATTGAACTAATCTAAACTGAATTAAATCAAATTGCACTGAACTGAAGTAAAAATATTAAATTGAACTAAAATATATTAGCGGTGAAGTGGTTTAAACTTAAAAAAGATAAAAACCAAGCAGATTACTTTTTTTAAAAAGATATATCGATCATATACAATCATGTTATTGGAAAATGTCTAGAATCATTTGACGAGAAAAATGTGAGAGGAGTATTCCACTCTAGTCTACTAACTGTCTATTCTCTTGCATATCCGGCTAAATGAATCGGTCAAATTATTACTGTTTCAACCAATTACATAGGTTGGTGATGTGCATTGAAATTGGACAATCTCAATGCGTATATGCATAAAAGGCAAAAGCATCCGAGACAAATTCCTCACAACAGATATAATTATATATGCATTGTTAATTCATCTAACAGACATTTTTTTGTCATCGGCATACAAAACTTAATTAATAATGATTTGTCGTTAGAATCAATCCTCGTGGTAGTTAAATAATGATGTTGAATCAAATACGATTGATCCTACAAGAAATAGAAATGAACAAGATATTAATACGATTGTGTTGCTGAATACAAGCACTACAACAGCAACACCAAAACTATATCACATCTTACACTGAAATCTCAACCTTTCTTAACAGATATCACTGAATAAGCTGTCTGAGTTGCAGTAAGGGCAAGAAGTATAATCGCGAGGATAAAAGACCCGATCGTCAACGGTGTATTGAAGTGAAGTTTTATGACCATCCACCACCGAGTCAGTTCTGCAATGATCTTATGCCACGTGTTCCGGCTGTAATCATTGAGCCGGCGACATTCCTCATCGAAATAAAACTCCCTTGGATCAGGCACGAAGTCTTTATAAAGTGTGTTAAAAAGATCCGCCACTTGTTGACTGCTGCCAAGCTCATTGGTTATGATCTTATGTTTGATCAGAATATCAACATCCTGGGCGGTGTCGATCAAGTTATCCCACAATATAACCATACTTGTTGTATATTTGTAATAGATTCCAGACTGTTCGAAAGCTATCAGATTTCTGAAAAAGGTTTCTGTGAAATCATTTACCGTAAGTGGTGGAATCCTCAACACTCCTTCTTTGTCGAATTCAACAACCGAGAAACTAGTCCGACTCCTTTTCTCAAACTTGACTCCGGCTGCTTTCAGACGAGTTGTGGCTGGACACAGCTTGAAACCAAATTTCTTCTCTGCGTTATCATCTTTATTTCGTCTCATGCAGCATGTCGTGGGATCTATGGCGGCGAGACAACCAGCAGCACAGGATCTGGAGAGAGAAAGGCTTGAAGACTTTTGCTTGTTACCTGGCTGGTGCATAATTGATAAGAACTCGAGAAAATGCCTCGCAGGCCTGAAATCACACGTCAACGCCAGCTTTCCTGTGTTTCCCACATCCTTAAAGTACTTGTGTGCTAGTTGATAGAGAGACGGGGCATGAATGGTACGATTATCTAGCCACGTTCCCAGTTTTTCCACAACAAAATCATCATACAATTTGCAGAGGAACTTTAACGGAAGCTGATTTTCAAAGAGAAGCAAGTCATGCAAGATTTCATTTGATACCCAAGAATTATCAAACATTCTATCCCCATTTTCTCTCAGTTCGATAACGTGGTTCTTTAAGAAAAGCTCTATAATGAAAACCCCATCCAGCAGAATCACTTCAGATGGGGCTGTTTTGTGTTTTTCCGACAGAGAAATGACACAATTATCTTCATAGCAACCACACACAAGTTTCTCTTCACATTTGGCAAAGTCAACCAACTGTTCCAAAGAAACTTGAAACGTGTTTATGAAGTCATTCAGATATTTTAGCTTGTATTCTTCCATGGCCTGCAATTGGTTTTCTCCATGGTGAACGAAGCCTATTGAGACCAATTTTGGCGTATAGGCTTCTTGATTCTTGTTACGGTGTTTTTCAGGTACTTTATAAATGCACACAGTACCATAATTAGGAATATCAGAAGAAAGCTTGGACAACTTAGCTTTAATGGATGACAAACAATTATAATCATCAGTAGAATTTGCTGGATATTTGGCAGCCATTCCTGAAAATAAATAGTGAGTTTATAAGTCGGCACATAATTGCAGATTATAATAAGTAGTATTAATGAAAATACTACAATGCATGTGTATACCTGAGGCTAGAAAGGGAGGTAGCTTTTGCCTGATTTTGAAGTGGCTAGTGAGTAAAGTTGTGAGTTTCTAACTTGGAAACTGAGACCGATATCCCTTGCTATATAAAGTGTCTTGTGCTAATATTAGATCCATCATATATATCAACAAAACCAAATCATTCTGGCTAATTCGGAATCCAAGGAAGAGAATTAGTTTTAAATTAAGCAACAAGGTTTGAATTTCAATCATATCTATAGAAAATTATTACATTTACAAGTTCATTTCATTATTAATTTTTCAAACTAGAATGGGTAAACCGTGCAATGCGCGGTTTTTTGAGGTAGATGAAATTCAACTGTTAAATTATTAGCGTGAGAGAATTATAAACCACTCAAACTGATGACTCAGTCGTATTTCACTATGAAAATTCGGAATTTAATTAGTCGTATTCCGCCATATTTATATAAGCTCAAGGTCAAAGTAGCAAAACATTAAATTTGCCCTCAAATATGAAAAAAAAAATGATAATATGAATCTAAGCAATCCCCCCAGTTTCTCTTATTATCGAAACTAGGTCTAATTTGTACTCTTATTTGAGTTCAGTTCAATTATAACTTTCTGAAGAAACTAAATCATAATCGAAATACAAAAAGGATGAAGTAGAATTGTGATCGAAACTAAATTAATGCCAAACAGGAGTGAAGTGAAACAAATAAAAATGACAAAAAGTAAAAACATTAGAGAGGAAACATTGAACAAAAAGTTAAAGCAAAGTTTGGAACAAATGGAAAAGAATAACTATTGAGTATAAATTAACAAAGAAATGTTATATTTTATTTTTAATATGTTTAGTACGGTTTCGGCTGCCAGTAAAGACAAGCTCGAGATTGTTAATTTCTTTAACAAACAATTCGGTCGTTGTAAGAATCAATCCTTGTCATGTAGTGGCCGGACGATGCATGAATCAACATGATTGCTGCTATGTACATTGCAATATATTTAAACAATTTATTCTTAAGCCTTTATAATATAAATAAGAAAGTGATATTTGTTATACTGATTTGTAATAAAGTTGATGATGACAAATATATATGTTGACTATTAAATTCTATTTGTGATCAAGTGGCAATGATGCAAGAATCAATATGATAGATGCTACGATCGAGAAATTTGTTTGATTCTGGTTGTCTTTGGAATCTCAACCTAATACAAAAGTGAATCTGAAATAATTAAATACCTGCAGTAGCTAGCTCATCTGTGCTGGTAATTCATCAGCTAACGTATATTAAATTCAAGCCGGCCTGCACATAATTTCATTGGTATGTAATTAGATCAGATCGCCGTTCCTACTTTGTCATATTTGACGTTGCTAGTTTCTTGGTTGCTGAAATTTGTTTGCAGAATAAGAAATGGATGGGCGTATTGTTGCGAGGATAGTGGATCGGTTGAATGATGTTTATCGTGGAACTGAAGGATTGAGGGTAGGGCAGATGAAAAGGGAAGACCTGAAAGATATGTACTTCTACTGGATGGAAATCGAAAAAACCCTAAATGGTCTGCTCAGTAGGCCACGAGCTGAACAGATTGGACGCATATTTGGTACATCACTTTCAACCATCCTCTGCGAGGTAGACGATGCCGCTCTGAAGATGGAGAAGGTGTTGGATGAGTTGGATGAATGGCAGATCATGAAAATATCAAGGGCACCAGATCATCATCATCAGCATCAACTGGCAAATTACAAGGTATATATATATATATATATATATATATACTTGATTTGTGCATTTCAAATTACAGCGCACTATAGCCGTGCGATGTTTTATTAATTTATTACTGTTCTTTGTTGCTGTTACGTACACATGGTATATGCATGTGTTATACACTAGGTAGGGTACCTAACATTGGTCAAAATGTTCAATTTATGAACTCAACATTCCGAGTGCTCAATATATATATTTTGACCAAGTTTCCAGAATTTTGAAATGTATGATATTTTGAATTTTGAAATTCTGGAAACTTGTGAGGTATAACACAAAAGTCCAGATTTGGGAATTTTAAGTATTGAGAATTTTGAATGTTGAGTTAGAAGTTATTTATTTTTGCCTATGTTAAGTTCCATTGTCATCAACTAATTTATCAGCACTAAATTTGTGTACTAGAAGGTGAGTTCTTGTCTCAAGGTCCTCATTAGCCGGAAAACCGATGATGTTAGTGTGTCGAGAGTTGAGGAGATAATTGGCAAACTACACGGTGCAATGGGAGAAGATATTGTGGAAGTTGAGAATGATGATGCCAGATCTGTTGCGGTAATAAACAGATTGTTGGGTAGAGAAGAGGATTTTATATTTCTACAGAATTTACTCAGATCAGCGGCCGAGGATACACGGAATCAAGTTAAGGTAGTCTGCATTTTAGGGAAAACAACTGTCACTGAAGTAACTGCCATAGCCAAGAAGCTCTACAATGAACCAGGGACCAGTTTCGATAGTATTTCCTGGGTGGATATGCTACCACCGTTAGGTAGTTTTGATGAGAAAACGATCGCTGCGGGCATAACTCAAACGTTTTACACCCCCATTAAAAGTGATGAAAAATGGGAGGGCTTTGAGTACTTCTCCGACAAGACTTTCCTTCTCATAATTAATGGCCTGGAGAGAGTGGGAGAATCAGTGTGGAAGAATTTTGTCGATTCAAAATTTGCGAAAGCTGATCCCAGGAGCGTTATCTTGGTTACCACTAAATATAAGAGGATAGCGAAACGAATTTGCAGTGAGCATTACACGTTTAGACTAGCTCCATTGCCTACATTGGGTTGCTACAAAATATTGAAGCTTTTGCTGAGTGAAGAACCTCAAGTAATTGTTCCCAATTCAAGGGAGAAGATTCTGTGGAAGATTGCAGAAAGATGCAAAGGGTTCCCGGAGTATGCTAAGAATTATGCGGTGTTATTGAGGAGTCGTCGTCCGGAAGAGTGGAACCATATCTTGGGTCCTGATTTCATTTGGATTCCATGGTTGACAGATCTCAGTTCCATACAAGGTTTAATCGATACCTATCGAGAATTATCTCCTGAACTGAAACGATGTGTCTCCTGTTTCGCAAGGTTTCATAAAGATGCCCGTATAACCGTTGGTGAAATGGTTGCGTTGTGGATGGCAAAAGGCTATCTTCATGCTCCTCCTCATCTTCCTAGAGGAGATGTTTATTCTAGGGAAATGAGGGGCATCGAATACTTCAACATGATAGCTGAATTAGGTGCATTCTTTGAATTGGTCGGATCTTCAGATCCTTTAGATCGGAGGATCAATTTCAAGATGGAAGATCCTGAAGTATGCATTTGCAAGATGAATGCTCATTTTCAACAGTTCGCGCTGCACATGGCCATGCGTGATATTACTTGGCGCGGCCAAAACATTGTTTATGATAAGGTCACTGGAAACAGCACTGAGGTGTGGGAAAGCTGTCTTGTTCCTCACTTGCCTGAATCAATTCCTCCTTCCATGTTTACTCACTGGAAATGTGTGAGGTTTTTGATTCTATCCTTCTGTCATCTAGAACAGCTCCCAACCGAGGTCGAGAATATGACTCTTCTTCAGTACTTGAACTTGAGTGGCAATCCTTTGATGCAATTACCAAAGCAAATGTGTAAATGGTATTCTCTACAAACTCTAGATGTTAGTTTCTGTTATTTTCTATCCTGCCTCCCTAAATGGATTGGTGAGCTTCAAAGCCTGCAACACTTAAGGGTATATCACACAACAGATGAGTTGCATAACTTGCCAAAAGAGTTTGAAAAACTAACCCTGATTCGGAGTATGGATTTCTTCATCGTCGGTGGTGACAAGTATAAATCCAATCTTCACAAGTTGAAGAACCTTAACAAGCTGGAACAAGTGTCCCTTGCTGTCAATGGGGAAGTGCATTTCCCGGATGCGGATATGAGAGGAAAAACTGATTTGAAAGCGTTGAAGCTATGTTTCACCGGGGAGGGCCGCGATCAAGAAAAGGCGAGCTCAGTCATGAGGAGATTCAAACCTCCTCCAAACTTGAAAAACCTCAAGTTGATGGATTACATGGGACGCAGATTGCCTAGGTGGATTCAGGCCAAGTCTCTGGTTGATACATTAAAAAGGTTGAGTATAAGATCAGCTGTCAACATCACTTCCTTGCCTGCCCTCTGGAAATTGTCATCTCTTGAGTTTCTCTGGCTTTATCACCTTCCAAACATAAAGCACATAGGTCGCGAGTTCTTTGGACTTCCCAAGACTGTGCAGAAACATTCTAAAGATGAAGGGGATATCAGTGATTATAGTGATGAAGATCTGGTAGTTGTTATGCCCCCTACCACTGCAAGACCTACTGAAGCATTTCGCTGTTTACTGACACTAAAGATTGAGTCTCTGAAGAATTGGGAGACGTGGGAAGATACAAGAGAAGGTGAGGAATTTAACATCAATGTATTGCCACACTTGTTAATTTTTACCATTAATCACTGCCCTAAACTTGAGGCAAGGCCGCTTCACATCCTTAGAAATACATCATGGTCCAAGTCTTTTTTTCCGCCTGGGTGCTTCGAAGATTATAAGGTAATACTGCTTATATTGCGGTATTCTTATTTGGTATTAACCTCTTTCATCCATAGCCATTATTACAAGAACCTTTTCTTTTTTTCTTTTTTCAAGTTACGCGAAGAGCAAGCAAATGAGGCGAATATTATGAAGCCACCATCTCAGTCACGGAGATAACATGTATGAGGTATTAGTCTGAAACTTTCCTGTTAGCTTCACATGTATTTGTATTAACATTGCATAATTCTTAACATGTACGATTATTAACATGGAGCGGAAGCTGCTGAAAACTGCATGATTAGGTTAAAACCAAAAGATGAACATTCTAATTAGGGAAATTGGATTCACACTCCTTCCATAATAAGGTGGTTTGATTTTGCTTATGAGTCTTGTATTTCTAACAATTGCAGGAGGTTAACGTTGGGTCGAAAGCTTCATACGTAAAGTTAAAGAAGTTAGTGCATGATGCTTATATCACTAACCCTAGAAAAAGCTTGGAGGTGTTATTTCCTGAAGGACTTTTGGGAAACGCAAGGGAAACATATTATCTCTCGCTCGAGGCTCTACATGAATGGCTCGAAAAGAATCGATCTATGTTTGCTGACCAATTGTTTGTATGGAGAATGTAAGTCAAAACATTTTCCCAAACAATCATATCCCAGCATTTGAATTTAACAGTGAAATGCTGAACCACAATAAAATTTCTTTGTAGGATTATGTATGAGCTCATGACACAATCTGACAAGAAGCGAGTGCAGATTGCTAACAGTGCTCTAAATACAGCAGCTGGTTCTAAAAAGAATCATCGTTTAAGATCTGATGACCTTGTCGACTTCATGATGGAAAATAGAGCAAAGCTATACCTTGTTCCGCTTCTCAGACCGTAAGGACCAATCTCTTTTCGATTTATATCACATTTCAATTTTACTCCGTCCAGTTAAGGACACATAAGTTTATTCATTCTAGGTTTCATCTAACCCTAATATGTTATTTCCCTATTTTAGTGGACATTGGGAGTTGCTTGCAATAGTACCAGAAATTGAAGTAGTTTATCGGTTTGATTCCCTACATGGGAGCATCAATCAAGATCATGCTTTATTCTTGGCTATGTAATAATTTTCTCAATCTTTTTAAAAATGGTTATGGCTTCTTTTTACAGACTTTCAATTCAATATAACCGTATTCATTAAGTATCCAATTTTTAGAAGGGTGGAGACGAGTTACAACCATGATTTAACCAGAAACTCTACAATAGCACACAATAGATGGAAGGTTGTGGACATTAAGGTAGGTTTGCTATCTTACAAGACTTTATGTTTTTCTTGTTTAATGAATCACTAATGCTGTGAGTTTGTAATTGTATGTATTTAGCACAAAAAAAAATCGGGCAATTGGGAGTGTGGATTCTACGTCATGCTTTGGATGAAAATAATAGCCCTTCATTCAGGACTTGAATTTAAAATCAGTAAGTCATACATTTATATTTGTCTATTTTTTCAGTGATATTTCTTATATTTATGAACTTGTAACAGTTATGGATGTATTATTCTATTGCAGTACTTTCCAATGGCTGATGATCCCTACACATCGGACGAGCTGGAGAAGGTAGGCTGGGAATGGTGCGCGCGTGTTTTGCCGTTTATGCCTGAATTTTCATCATAATGCATTGGGAATGAGCAATGAGGGGATTTTTAAGAACCCGGGCAGTGTTTCTAAATTTTAGCAACATTACGAGTTCTCTTATTCGAATTCACACGCGCCTTTGTGATCAAAAGTAATTCATAGCTCCATTTTTGATAACATATTTGTCCAATTATTTAGTGATATTAATTATCAATACTTTTGAATTACATTGCGTCTTTTCAGTTACTATAAAATCATGTTAACATGTTAATTAATCTTGTCGTTTGAGGAACTCATTGTCTTCCAATAATCTTGGTCCTCCATGTTGGACTTCAAGAAATTCGAATAGTTTAGCTCACTCGCTGGCCTGCCATGCCAAGAACATCATTGATGCTAGATGTACGTGGGATATAGTCTCCCATATTTCCTTTCGTCAAAAGATTCTGGATGTTTTCCACTTACATGAAATGAAGTTTCTTTTATTAAATAAAAATCATGTTTAAATGTAGTTGTGATATTTGCTATGATCATTATTTGGAATATTTTCTTCATCAGACGAGCAAAACGGGCGCCAACTTCTGATCCATTGGCTGATTGAAGTTCACTACAAGTTTGAACTTAGCCATGAAACCCTATTCCTGACCGTTAACATCATTGATCGGTTTCTTTTCGATTATCACGGGTATGTAATTTTGATGCGTTGCATATATAAATTAGATCTGGTTAAGAGTTGGTCTCTGGAATGACCGTCTATATTATATTATAATATAGACCAAGGACTACACTAGAATATGGAAGGAAGGAGGTCCATATTTGCAAAATTTGAGAAAAGTACTGTTCACGCGGTTACTGTTCAAGGTTACTGTTCACGGTTACTGTTCATATTGCCTTTTAGAATAAAATGCTTGTTTTTTATATTGCTCTAGTTTCTAGCATAAAATGTATGTTTTTCATACTGTTTAAATTGTCTAGTTTTTAGAATACTTGTTTTTTTAAATTGCTCTAGTTTCTAGTATAAAATGTTTGTTTTTCATAGTGTCTAAATTGTCAAGTTTTTAGAATAAAATGCTTGTTTTTTAAATTGCTCTAGTTTCTAGTATAAAATGCCTGTTTTTCATACTGTCTAGATTGTCTAGTTTTTAGAATAAAATGCTTGTTTTTTATATTGCTCTTGTTTCTAGTATAAAATGTCTGTTTTTCATACTGTCTAAATTGTCTAATTTTTAGAATAAAATGCTTGTTTTTTAAATTGCTCTAGTTTCTATCATACAATGTCTGTTTTTTATATTGTCTAAATTGTCTAGTTTTTAGAATAAAATGCTTATTTTTTAAATTGCTCTAGTTTCTAGCATAAAATGTATGTTTTCATATTGTTTAAATTGTCTAGTTTTTAGAATAAAATGCTTGTTTTTAAAATTGCTCTAGTTTATAGCATAAGATGTTTGTTTTTCATAGGGTCTAAATTGTCTAATTTTTTGAATAAAATACTTGTTTTTTATATTACTCTAATTTCTAGCATTAAAATACATCTATTTTATAATTCATATTTTTTAGCCATAAATATTTTGTATATAAAAGTTGAAGATTTTAAGCTAAAGATACAGTATTTTAATTTAAAAGGTTTAATTTTGTATGATTCCAAAATTCAAAAATTGTTTTAAACGAGGAGAAAAATGAACCCAGACTGTAGGAAATTATTCACCTATATGGGACCCATGGTTGGCCACAAACACGCGGACAAAACAATCTGAAGCAGGCATCTCCTTCCATTCTCAGGCACTGGGCAATTTAAAAACGCGTGGCCGCGCGTGAAAATTATTAATACAACTAAGTTTCATAATTTGCAACATAAGAATCTACTTCCATTCTCTATTACTATATAACCACCGGTCTATATTTATATATATTTATAGACGGTCTATTTCAAGACCAATCTTCAGGTTAATCATAATTTTGTTTAATCACTTTGTTAAGGAAAGAAGATGTTTGTTTTCTATATAAATTAGTATTGTATATGGAATATATGTTAGACTAGTATTGTATATGGAATATAGGTTAGACTATCATTTTCCTTCTGTAATTATGTTATTGTACATTAAACCCACATCGGTATATTCGATAGTTAGGTAGACAGAGCCTCCCTATATAATGTAAACTTTCTCATGAATATAAACACACGAATTTACCCGAATCTCTTTGATACAATTTTTCAATTCTACATGGTATCAGAGCCTTCGATCCTCTAAAGTCAATTTTTCTCCGATCTCTTTTTCCTGCGCTGCCGCCGTGAGCCTCCACCGTTGCCGCTGTCGACATCTTCTTTCCTTAACACACTTTAACCATTGTAGATATTGAATATTGAATCAATTTTGTTTAAGCGAATGGTTAAAAGATACATAATTTACGTATGATTGTATACGGAGTTTAGGGATTAATGAGTACTTAAATTATTGGAGTAGTTTATTTATTTATTAAATCACACCATTCCAAAATTTGAACACGTGCGTATAAAATACGTGCGTGCACGTGCCCATGCATGGAGTTTTGCACGCACTACCAGAAATATATAGCTGCAACAACGGTTATTTATGTGCGTATCAACGGTTTATTTGGAAATGACGTGCAAAAAAACCCGTTGTGTAGGTGGGCGCTGATAGGAGAAATGGCATTTCAACGGTTTATTCTACTGGGCCCTTAGACCCTGTCCCCACGTATGTGACTGGACATTTGACCGCGTAAATGGTTGACCCAAGATGTTTCAACGCTTCTATAAAATTGGGCTTCAATAGGCCCATTTAAAATAGAATGGGCCTGATCCATTATTGTTCAACGGTTTCGTTAGTGTTGATACATTTGGATCCGAAATTTGAATTTCCACATTGCCGCCCAAATTTGTAGCGTTGAATGATTTAATCAGACCGTTGAAACGGTTTCGGTGAAAGTTTACGAAGCGTTGAAGCTTATTCGTTGATGCATTTTCGTTGATGCATATTCGTTGAAACGTGTTTTAATGGTATAAATGAAAGCGTTGATTCAGTATAAATGAAAGCGTTGATTCAAATCCGTTGAAACGTGTTTTAATGGTATAAATGAAAGCGTTGATTCATTTGCGTTGATTCATTTGCGTTGAAACGTGTTTTAATGGTATAACAGAAAGCGTTGATACATAAAAATTTATGCCAAAAAAAATGGCACCCCCAAAAATGGCAGTACCCCTGCAGAAATGCAGTTTCAACGAATCACAATTCCGACATTCAGACACCAACACCATCATCCAAAATACACCATTCCATAGGCGATGTCTAACATTCAAAAACAAAATGCATCCCAACATCCATTGTGTTTTCTCGCCTAAACATAACTAATTTCCTAAGTGCTACTATAATAGCTTTCCTTCAATAACTAGACCATCAATATTTCATGAAATTGTACATCAGACTAGGCAAAAATGGCATCATTATTTATATAAAATGAAAATAGAGACCAACTGGATTAGGGCAGTGCTGACCTTCTCTTTGTTTTAGTCTTTTCTGCCAACAAGAATCGACAGACTGGTGCAATGGTGTCAATAAGGAAAATGCAGTTTGTGTCGATCAAACCTTCAATGACATCCTTGGGGTATGCAGACTTATCGTTGGGAAAGACCTGTAACAAAAAAATGGTCCAGATTAAACACGAACAATTGAAGGAATCAATATAATTCTTGAATGACCTAAGAAGATGGAGCTGGTGTAAACTTAGATGTTGATCAAAAGATGTGAATAGTAAAATGAGATAGAAGATGAAGCCCTATGACTATGGTTTAAAGTTTGCAAAACTGACCGATCTGACGTCGAGAGTCTTGTGTAACAACAGAATCTTCTCCATGTACAACATCACATAGTAGCCGCATTCCCAGTTATGTGGCTGTTTTTTGTGCTGTGAATCAGAAACAAAAAACAAGACAAACATTACAATTGTATATTGGATTTGATGGTAAAAAAAATAGCTAGTGTAGCACTACTCACAAATAGATTGACAATATTCCAGCTTGGTGGATTAGTTGTGCTTCTAATGTCTGCTCGAAAGCGCCTATCATATTCAGCTCCCAACCTGTGCCACATTTTAGAATACCACCAAATCAGTAGTCGAAAACAAAGGTCAAAAACCTTATATTCATCCAGTAAGTTACCAACCTGTTGAAAAGATCACGCTCGTACGTATGGTCTTTTTTGTTAGTAATACCAATAGCCTGGGGATCGATACAGTATACAGTGCTTTCATCAGGAGCTATGATGATGAGCTTCCAGTGGAGCCTGCAAAACACAAGATCGAGCAGTTAAATAAATAATGTTTGTGAGGCTCTAGTAGTTAGCTTTTATAGGTTGGGAAAATTAACATGCATAAACCATATTCTTACGTTCTAAGAAAAGGCATTACATATAACTTTGCCCTTGTAGCCCCCATCACACTTAGTATTTGATCAGCACATTGTTGGAGTCCATCAACCTGATTAGTGTGGCCATTGTAGCTTGTGCTAGACCCAATGATCTGTAGAGTTTTACGTTGTTCTTCTGACATCTTGATGTGCATCAAACTAAAGCAATAGATGTGATGAAAAGACATGGCATTTATTTAATTAAAATCAAATAAGGATCATATTCAATAAAGTAGCAACTATAATTTAAATTCATGCATAATACCTAGCCCAGAAATCCATCTGCCAGTTAGCAAGCCATTCTTTCCTGAACCCATCTACATTGTTGATCCATGTCTCAGCCGTCTTCATGCACAAGTGAATATTGTTCAGTCCAGGTCCAAAAATAGGCTCATTCAGAGGGATTATATATGAATCCTGGGACTTGGGATGACTCCTTAGCTCCCTCAGTAAATCCCGGACTTCGTCTCTGATCGAAGGTTCTCGGCTATGGTGTGAGAAATCCTAGAAGACAACATGAAGCAACATTTTACAAAATTCATAGACCCGTAAAAGCTGTTGTATCACAAAGACTTGTGTATGATACAAAATTCCCAACATAAAGCAAAATTATACTTTTAACAGCAAGACAAAATTTATGCAAGAAATAACATTTATGGGAGTAAGTTTGGTGAAACAGTAAGCATAAACTTAAGTATACTGACAAATGGCAAGAAAGTAATTTCATACCACATGAAACTGTTGAACCGATTCTGGGCGTTCTGGCATGGAATCCAAAATCAGACATTCATCCTCTACAAAATTAGGGATCAATGACTTCAGCAAGCTCATGTTCGTAATGCGGTTATGCACTTTGGAAGATGGTTCTGGATTTTCCACGACATGCCGTTCAAAAAAATTCTCCTCCTCACTCTGATCCTCCTCACTCTTCTCCTCAGCACGGTTTGCCCCATTTAGCGATTTACTGGAATCTGATTTTTCCGATGACTCCTGAAATTAGAAAAAGAAATAAGCAAGTCAAGCCTGATTAAATGAAATTGACCGAGATAGTGGGCAAGACCAGAATAATCATTTGAACTTGACTTTCCTGTTTTAGCTCTTCTATATTGTAGTCGATGAGTTCTTCTGGCCAAAGCAAGGACATGCCAACAGCAGTGCCAACCGTTTTATAAGCTCCTTGAGATATTGGCAACGGTTCTTCGGGCAAAAATACAGGTGGCCTGACTTGGATAGATATCAGATTTCCATACGAGGGTCGGTACACTACACCAGCAGCAGCTCGCTTAATTTTTCCAGCCACTGTCTTGACTTGCAAATAGCATGGAATGGGGGCCTGCAGACATTAAGGTTGAATATAGCATAAATAAGGACATGTTACTTGCACAAATAAACAACAATCCATGTAAAGAATAGTTAGCAAATTTCATAACCTGATCAGGAGGTTCATATTCAGGCCCACCATTTTCATCCTCCACCTCATGGTCATCACTCTCGGTTGCCGTAGGATCGTCATTTGCAGTTGAAGACTTTGATGGTGAAGTGTGAACATTCATCTCCCTCAAGAACTGTTCCGGGCTAATGTCTGCATCAGGATCCTCTTGCCTCCTTTGTTGCAGCCACGTAGCATAATTGCGGAAGGTGTCCACAGTAAGGACTGGTTCTGATTTTACACCTCTACGTGCTTTCCTTCGCTTCCTATTCTTGGCCTCCGTATACTCTGGCATGGCAAAGTTAATCTTGCACACACCGGGACAAGCCCTCCAGCGTCCCCACGGCAATTGAATAGGTGAGATCCATATAATTGTTGAATGAATATTATAAGGAAAATAGGACTGCATAGTAAACAAACTTACGATTATATCAGCCAGATCCCTAACAAATTTGTCAGTATATGTGTTGGTCTTCTTTGAAATGTTAGCTTCAAGGAATACGATCGATCTGTCGACCCTGAAAACCATGTGACTGACCTCTTCCTCAGCTTCTTCGCGAGTCATGCCCTTATCCATTCTGTCCAAGATAGCCTTCTCCCGCATCTCTTTTGCTTTCCTAATATAAATCAAACGGTACCCTCCACTACCGCAATGATGAGTATACTCCTTACACAAGGAATTAGCTGCGTTTGTTTTACTCAGCGCCTAGTCAAAAAATATAAAGGGAGGGTTAGACCTGGACACATTTGAAGGTAGAAATACAGATGTAAATAAAAAGCAGAGAAAACTTGCCCTAAACTCTTCAGTAGATCTGAATTTTACGAACAATTCCCACTCTTTGGGATCCATCCACTTGTAGTAATCGCATGGATGACCGACCTCTTCAGCCTTACGCTTTCCTTTCTCTACATGAACCACAAATTTGTTCCAAACACTAGTCCTCCAACTCCTCATTGTCGTGCTTGCATACGTGGTCCATAACTTTTTCAGCTTGGCATGCTCCTCAGTAGTCAACACTGTTCTGAAATCCCAGCTAGCCTGTAAGCAAAAGATAAAATCAAGTTAGTAAAGGATCAATAAATTTAAATGATCTAGTATTGAGAAAGCTATACATTGCATATTGATTGAAATGATTCTCACCAGAACATCTGCCCAGGCTTCTTCCTTCACTTCCTTTGGAACTTGTCTCCATCTGGGCCATGAGCCAAATTTGATTCTCCGGCGAAAAGCGTAGGCGACGTATCCACACCATTTTCCATGCATGACTCTAGGGCACAAGAACTCATCAAACCACATAGGAAGTGGCTTGTTATGTCTCATCACCAAAACGGAGTGGCAGTTTGTGGGACCTCGACGACGTGTCTCACTTGCAACATCGAAGCTGTCAAAGTTTTCTCCCTCGGAAATCTCACCTAAAGTCGACATGTTGAAACCATGGTCCACAGGCTGGTCAATATCACCTGGATGAGGTGTTCGAGCATCAGCAACACCGATCCACTGCTCAATGCGCTCAGGATCACGCTTAGGCGCTCTCTTCCGCTTACCAACTCTTGCAGGAGCTGGTTTGTTGGGCTGGGATGCTGTACCCTCATCCTTTGTTTCCTCCTGCTTCTCCTTTGTAGGGGTTGACAGTGCCGCATGTGTTTGAAAGCCAGAATGTTCCTCACCATCTTCGTCTGGATCTGTTGCTGGTTCCTTCTTTATTTCGTCTTCAGGTTCCTTAGTTGTCTTCTCTTCAGGTTCTTCATGTATCTTTGCAGCAGGTTCGTCGTCCTTCTTAGCATTACGTTTCAGACGTCTTCGTCCCTTAGCCATCTTTCAATGAACACAAAAACGAGATAAGAGTTCAGTTTGCAAGTTAAAAATATGAAGGCAAGTTCAAGCAAAGGTACTGTCAGGCTGCAGTATCATACAAAATTCCCAAGATAAAGCAACAGACTTATGCTAACCCATCATCAGAGAGCATGAAAGAAAAACTGATGTATCATACAAATCAAAGTCTCACTCCAGAAAATAGTATCATGATAGTTGCATTGCTATTTAATCAATCAGCAAAATCAATGTTTTTTGACATTCTAATCACCAACAGAAAACATTTCCCAAGTAATGTGCAGAAGAAATATAGCATGAAACAGGAAGCAGCTTGGCTCAAAATCAAATACATGCAATGGCGTAATGTGAGAAACAGCTGCAGTATGGCTCTAAAACAGCAAGCAGCAAGGACAAAAGCAGTAAAGCAAGCAATCTTTTGAAAGGGAATCAAACACAGAGAGCACATCACATTATTCATCCCTCCATAAACATGCAAACAAAAAAGGACCCATGCCTATAAATAAAGCAAACCAAAGCCAGCACTAAAAGAAACGCTCTCAATGAATCAACCAATTCGGTAAAGACCAAAATATCTAAATTAGAAACCCTCTCAGTGAATCAAACAATCAAACAATTTTAACATCAAAGGGAACAAGCAAAAACCCCTCTTTTGTTAAAGAGGACAGAAAAGGAACACAAATCTAATCAAGATGTAGGCTCAGTACCTCGTCGAGTTGAGTGGGTAACCCGCGTCGAGGGTAAGGATCTGTGCGTTGATAAGGACTCACGATCTGGAGCTGTTAGGGTTTGGGTATTTCCCCCGGAGAGGTTGATTCTGGTGGGTAGTTTCTAGGGTTTTGATGCGGTGAGAGGTTCTGGAGATTTGTCCAGAAGAGGAAAGTGTGGATTGGTAGAATAAAGGGTTTAGGGGTCGGGTCCTATTTATATTATTCCGATTCGGGAAATGGAAATTAAAAAAGAAATAATTTTTAATTCTTAATTTGCAGTGTAGAGCTGTATTTTTCTAAGTATGAAACAACGGTATACCTAAAACCGTTGAAACATGAAAATTCGAAATTTCATCTGGGAGAGCCAAATGAAATAATTTCCCGCACAACACATTCCCAAAATATTTCATTTCCCTCCAAGTATGTTTTAACACAAATTACACCCAATTTTGTGAGTCTTTTGTTAATAAATATATGAAAAAGTAAACCAAATATGATAGAGGACAATGGCTTGTAAATTTTGAGGAAATTATTTACGTAACGTCATTGATGAATTACGTATGTGTCAATAATAATCTAATAATTAATAGAGTAATGTAGTTATTATGATGGTAACTAAAATTTTATATTTTTCTAATTTTATAGTAAAAATTGGACACATTTAATTTTAGTGTTAGCAATAGTATTATTAAAAATGTGAACAAAATATGGTGATTTTTCAACTGTAGAGGGTTTGAATGAAATACGTTTATTCAATTTTTTATAATATTATATTGATCATATTTAGAGTAACGCCTAATTGATGTTTCATGTTTTTTCAAACTTAAACCCTGATGTAAAATGATATGTGTGTACATTTTTTTTTTACCAACAAACTGTTATATTATTTCATTGATAAACATGTCTGATTACATTTTAGACCATGAGCTACACTATGCTCATGTTGCACTAAGCTTCGAGGACCCTTATTACATTTGAAACCCGATAACATCTTTATCAGCTTCCTGATATCTGAAACCAAGCCTTGTAATTCCCAAGGTGGCACCCTACTTTCGTTTGTAAGAAGTTGCTCTAAAACTAGGGAATCTGTGTAGACTTGTACTTCAGTGACTCCAAGCATTACCACTGTGAGCAAACCATTATAACAAGCCATTGCTTCTGCAAACAAGGCTGACTGTGATTGAAAATGCACTGCATTTGTTATTTTGTGCTCTTCCTCTCCATTCCTAATAATGCTTCAGGCTGCTGATCCATGACTATTATGCTTCCAAAATGCCCCATCAAATCTCAGTACATCAATATTCCTCATGCCTCGCTGCATTTGACTATCTATCTCAGTGTGTTCTTCCCTATTATGATTTAAGCTCTTGAATTCAGGTTCTTCCTTTTGCCACCCACTCTGCTTAAAGATCAACAAATCTGATTGTGCTTGCTGCAGTACTTGTAAATTCTCATCTCTCTGATGTCTAAATACCAAGGAGTTCCTTGACTTCCATATATATTCCATAGTAAAGCAATAATTATCAGCAATACTTCTTTATCAGGAACTTTACTTTGATGTATTATAAATTTAGAGAAGGTTATTCAAATATTTATACATTTTAAAACATTGAATGCAACGGAGCAGTAGTGGTATACCCATAAACCGTCCTCATGCTTTCTTCTAGCACCATTTGTTCCTCCTTTCTTCAAGTCTGGAAATGCAGAGGGAAATTCAAGCTTCTCCGGACTCACATCGCAGTCAATCTCCTCGTCAAAAAAGTATTTCTTGCCTTGTAAAACAATGGACCACTTCGGATCAGAGGGATCAGCAACGTAGAAAACTTGCCTAGCTTGTGACGCAAGAATATAACAATCATCTAGGTACCCCTCTCTACATAGGTCTACACGCGTAAATCCCATCGGATCAGAGAAATCAACAGCTTCATATTCCGCCCACTTACACTTGAAAACAACACAACTGAATTGGACATAATCAACTTCCCAAATATGTTGAATAACACCATAAAATGGAAGCACTACCACATTCCCATTCTTATCCTTTCTTCCTTTCTTCACAACAAACTGTTCTGACTCATTGTACACTCCACTACTCTGCGTGGTGCTAACACAATCTTTCTCAAATGTTGCAAATGAAAACCCATTGATATCATACCCAGTGTACGATCTAACAGTACAATCTGGTTTCCTAGCAAATGCTCTAATATTCTCCTCCATCCCCTCTACGTTACACCTACAAAAGAACCAATCACCAAACTCATCATTATGTTTCGCCTGAATTACATCTGGATGTAAACCAGGGTGATTCTTTGACAAATATTCTAGGTGCTCATCAACATAACTAACTGTCTCACTAGAGTTACGAAGAATATAGTGGTGCACACGTTTCATGTCAATGAATGGTGGACGATAACACTTAGGTGCAGAACGTGGAACACCTAATTTCCTTCCTACATGTTTGCTACGAGGCACCCCAAACTCCTTAGGAACATTTTCTAACAAACCAGTGCAGTACTCAATGACCTCCTCCATTATGTAACTCTCAACTATGCTAGCATCAGGACGACTACGACACTTCACGTACCCCTTAAAGCCACCCATGTGGCGTTCAAAGGGGTACATCCAATGCATCCCCACCGGTCCACAGATTTTTATTTCCCTCACCAAATGGACTATCAAATGAACCATAATATCAAAGAAACATGGTGGAAAATACAATTCTAACTCTGACAATATCTCGTACGCTTCAACTTCCATAGAATCCAACATATCTCTATCAATGGACTTACGGCATATTGTATGGAAGAAAAAACAAAGCCTAGTGATACAAAATCTAACCTCATCATCGAGAACACCACGTATGGCCACGGGAAGTAGTTGTTGCATTAAGACATGACAATCATGAGACTTCAAACCACCCATTTTTGAGTCTTTTGTCACACACCTACTAATGTTGGAAGAATAACCAATTGGCAACTTCATAGACTTCAAACTATCACACACAGATTTCCTTTCTGCATTAGATAAATTACATGGACCGGGAGGCAGGTAAGTTCTTTTTCCCTTCTGTTCTGGAGCCAACTCCGGTCTCAACCCCATGTGTTCCAAATCTCTACGAGCATTCAAATTATCCTTTGTCTTAGAAGGAATATTCAGAATTGTTCCAATCAAACTATCGCACACATTTTTCTCAATATGCATCACATCAAGACAATGCCGCACATCAAGATGCTCCCAGTATTCCAAGTCAAAAAATATAGATCTTTTCTTCCACGGGGACTTTCCAAGGTTCTTCCTTTGCTTATCCTTCTTTCCCAACACAACATTTAACTCTTTCACCTTTTCATGAATCTGTCTCCCTGTCAAAATCGGGGGTGCAACTCTAGCTTCTTTGCTTCCAAACATGCCCTCAGCATCCTCACGGAATACATGACCACAAGGCAAAAACTTACGATGTCCCATAAAAACTGTTTTCTTTCCAAACTTGAGCTGTGTATGTTCAGTTGCCTCCTCGCATATAGGGCATGCTAGGTGACCCTTTGCAACATACCCAGATAAGTTCCCTAACGCTGGAAAATCACTAATAGACCACAACAAAACAGCTTTCAAATTAAACTCATCTCCACGATAGGCATCTTTAACCATCACACCTTCAGACCACAATTTCTTTAAGTCCTCAATCAAGGGTGCTAGGAATACATCAATATCATTTCCAGGTTGTCTAGGGCTAGAAATCATTAATGGCATCATGACATACTTCCGTTTCATACAAAGGTACGATGGCAAATTATAGATCACTAACATCACCGGCCAAGAACTATGCTTCGAAGACATAGTTGCAAATGGACTCATTCCATCGGTACTCAAAGCTAGCCTTAAATTCCTATCACCTTTTCCAAATGCAGGATACATCATATCTATTTTCTTCCATTGATCTCCATCTGAAGGGTGGCGAATTACGTTATCCATCGGTCTTTCCCTATCACAATGCCAAGTCATGTTCTTTGCATCTTCAACATTCCCAAATAATCTTTTCAAACGAGGAATAATAGGGAGGTACCATATACATTTCACTGGAACTTTACCATGTTTCCCATCGATCTCAACAAATTCTCCTCCTTGTCTTTTGTTTGGTTTCTTGTACCTATCGGCTTTGCAAACGGGGCATTTAGTTTCTTTCTTCAAATCTTTATCTCGATATATAACACAATCATTAGGACACACATGGATTTTTTCATATTCCAACTCATAGGGAAATAATATTTTTCTAGCCTCGTACATACTCTTTGGTAACTCATTACCTATTGGCAACTTGTTATGCAAAAAGTGCAACAATCGATCTACACTAACATCACTCCACCCACTAGCGGCCTTCATATTAAACACTTCCATCAAACAAGACATGACCGTATCTTCTTTCTTGCACCCATCGTACAAAGGCTTCTCATTTTCCCCCAACATTGCAGTTAAAATTTCTGGATGATCCTCAAAATCCCTAATCAATTGGTCCTCATACAACTGCAATTTCGATTTTTTCCTAACATCCACATTCTCATTAGGCACATTACAAACACGAGACTCTCCATGAAATGTCCACACATCATATGTTGGATCAAACCCATACATAAGCAAATGAAGTCTTATGTCATCCTTAACCGACATCCTCTTACCATTCAAACAACGCTTACATGGACATAACACACTATCCTCTCTACTAAAAGCCTTAGTAAGAAAAATGTCAACAAACTCCACGTGATCATTCCTCGTTCGCGGTGTGTTTTGAATAATTTTACGCCGGTACTCTAACTCCATATACCCTACAAACATCAACACAATGGCCATTTACAAAGATTTTCATCTAATTAAACTAAGGTCACATTTTCAACACATGTACATCAAACTAAATTGCATCATTTATGAACCTTCGAAACGGTGCATGACATTAGCATATTACCATTTCCACACTACAAAACCAACATTATTACTCAATTTAGCTAGTTTTGTTAAATACATTCAAATGCTCCTACACAATTTGACTAATTAACATTCAAATCTCTAACCTACATCACTAATCACGGGCAATACAATATACCCATACCTGAAAACTGCAGAAAATAAATCCCTACATTTTCTAAGCACACACACACAATTAATGCACAATCCAATTTACCAAAATCAAATTTACTACTCCTAATGCAGTAATTTACTAATTCAACGGTTGGGTGCAACAAAAAGCAAGGAACAACCCCATGCACATGCATGGGGAATTCAAATTCAGGGCATTCACAGTTCATTCGATCTCATGTTCAATCCATGGCATTCAATCCAACAAACACTAGATTTGCATTCAATTTTGAAGATAACTTTCACCACAAGTAACATATGATTCATAAATACCTTCTTTAGCATCCATTAATCCTTCTGGATGCCTTCAACCCTTCTCTTCCTCTCGTCTTCGATGCAAAATTTCAGTTTTCTGTTCTGTGTATGCGTATATATATATATATATATATATCAGTAAACTGAGCTGGATCTGGGTAGGTGAGAGCATTTAATGCAGACCTTTCAACGTTCTCTAGTAAATCGTTGAAAGCTGGTGGTCAAAGTCAACTAAAACTAGCTAGGTCCCACTCAGAGGAGAATTCCGAATTTATAAATTCAAATTTTTCTTACTTTGGGCATCAACGAAACCAACAAACCGTTAAAAGCATAGTTGAACGCAGCAAGAGAGGTTGCTTTTTTGCCAGCTACTGTTCCGCTTTGGTCCTTCGTCAAAATAACCGTTGAAAGGTTTGGATTTTGAGTATGGGCCAGACCATCACAAAAAGCCCGTAATAACATCTCGACTAAAGCCCAATACATTTCCATCAGAACTCGGCCCAGTCAACATTTTAAATGATTGACTTCCAAAAACATGTCCAGTCAGCACGGCTACCAACGAAAACGTTTCTTACCGTTGAAGGGTTATTTGGACGAGTCACCAAATTCAACGCTACCTCCATTTTACCTGCCACATCGACTTTTGTATCATCACTCTGCTAAGTTTCGTTGATAGCGCTCAGTTCAAGGGGCGTTGAATTTTAAGTCAAAGACCCGGGAACAGTTAAGAAGCGTTGATAGAGAGGTATCAACGGTTTTTTTCCCAAATAACAACGGTTTATCATGAAAAGCGTTGAAAGGTACCGCTGATAGATTTGGATATTTCTGGTAGTGACGTTTAGTGCACGTTTCCAATTGTTTTGCACGTTTTCTTGACCAGAGTTTTGATTTAATTATGAATTTATAGCTCATGTTTTGATAGGTTAGATATGAACTTTATCCTTTTAGATATATAAAAATTGAATATGGTAAAAGACTATCTTTAGCATCAAAAAAATTAGCAAGGTTCGATTCTGAATTTGTTAAGAGTAAGTAAAATTATTTGTGATAAAGATGAAAAATGCCATAGAAGGCAGAGACTCTTATCGCAACTCCAGAACTCCTCACTGTCTAAAAATGACTTCTCCTTTCCAACACAGTGAGAATGGTAAGATTTAAGACAGTCCCTGATGAGAAAATCTATCAATTAATACAAAACTATACTAGCAAAATCATAGAAATACACTCGAAACCTGAACATAAGATTACAGATCTATGAATTAACACAAAATCTATACACGAAAGAATATACTACGCGCAAGCTCCCAAGTAATGTAGTGTATAAGTAATTTTGATGACCTACACTATGCGAACAATTCATTTCCAAACTTTACGTTAAAAAAAGTTCAATAAAAAATAATATTGAGCTGGCACGTTTCATGCACGCGAGTAAAAATTCTATTTTTACTATTTATTTTTTAACGTTGAAAAAAGTTTGATAGAAAATAATATTAGAGTCGGCACGTTTCATGCACGCACGGAATGGATTATATTTTTACTAATTAATTTTTTGTTGAATTGATCCGTATATGGAACCTTTAGTGATGTAGTATTATTAAATTATAAAGGGCGTTAATTAATTATTAACCTATATTGTGGGGAAGGTTTATAAATTAACCACGGTTTAGTTTTGCAAGGAAAATTAACCTACATTCAAGAAAAAAAATTAAGTTGGGTTAATAAGTTTAGCACTTTGTATTGATGGAATGGAGTGCTTGAGATGTAAGACAGAAGAAGATGATAATCATGCCATTTATTTAAGTAACAAAATTAAATTAATGGTACATTGAGTATGTAAGTAAGTCCATGCGCACCAACAAAGCCTTTATAACACTGTACATACATGCTTTATGAAATGGATAAATATAAATGAGTTGAGCACCGCAGTAAACCCTCCAATCAGTGATCACCATGACAGTTAATTTGATCAAGTTATCGACCGCCAGATTCACCGCCGCCGCCCTTGGATGCAATTTCGCCTGTGGACCTGACACTATGGGAGGCCGCGCGCCCGCTCGTCGAGGATAGTGTTGGAAAGCTGTGGTGTCGGAGGATGAGAAAACCGTGGTATTGGAATATGCTGAGCAAGAACTGAAGCGTAGAAGCCGGATCGGCGGGAATAAGAACATGATATAGATGATTTTTTGAAGGATGATATATATGATTATTTGTTACGAAGAAGTTTTGAAATATGAAACGTCGTTCAAAAAACCCAGTACAGATGTAAACAAACAGCATCCAGCCAAGTTTCTCGCCAAGTATGATCAAATATTCGAGATAAAAAGAGCATCAGATCAAATATTCGAATATATGGTTAAGAGATTATTAGTAGTGGAGGTATGTGGACTAAATAATGATGAAGAACAAGATTTCATCACCCCGGAAATGGTGTACAGAAGAAATCATAAACCTGAAATCAAAATACTTTCGATAAAAAAAAAGAATTTTTCTAATGAAACGTGGGAAAGATGAAGTTCGTATCTTACTACACGCATATCCACGAGAGGGAAGGGCCGTCGTTACTCGAAAATAACCAGATTTACGATCTTGAGTACGGTGATCCTGGTTTCTCGTGGTTACAGAAAATATTGGAATTATGCTCAGATAATTAATAACCAACCCGTCACTCCTCGAACATAATAACCAGATCTGCGATATATATCTTGAGTACGATGATGGTGGCTTATCGTGGTAACAGAAAATATTGGAATTATGCTCAGATATGATAATAAGTCTTCGAAGGTATTGGAGTATGAAAGATAAACCATTGCTCACCAACAACGCAAGAAGGCTATGTTTCACCGAATATATGATTCGGAGATTATTAAGGCTAACAGGTAGTACAGAAGGTGTATGGGGAAATCAGGAGAAATACAAAATGGATAAGATAATGACGAAGAACAAGATTTCCATAATCCATTAGCAGAAAAGGAAGAACAAGATTTCCATAATGCATTAGCAGAAAAGGAGAGATATCATCCAACTGAAATCAAATTTTGATTTTATAGAAGAGAAACAGCGGGAAAGAGTATTTTGAATGGAAATTTTGAGGTTAGAAAGGGTTAACTATATATATATAGAACATGGATATCACACATTTTTCATTTACATTCACAGGAGACTGCCATTTTCTATTGAGCAGAGAAGGTTAACCGACGAGAAAAGTATGTGCAGTCATGCAGATCTCTTGGACATTGTGCACCTAACATCTTTAACATTGTGCACCTAAACCCTTGCAACAATCTTTAACCCCTTTCCGTTTCTGAAAAGTGAAGACTCCCTCGTCCTTGGTGTCATCCAGGTGGTAGAAGGTTCTGAATAGGTCGAGGGACGGAGTGACATCGCAACGATAGCAGTTTAACAAGAAAGCCCGGATGACGACAATACAGTTGGGCTGTAGCTGGGCCGGGGAAATTTGGTAGTGTTCAAAGATATCCAGAAACAGCTGAGGAAGAGGGAAAGTGATCCCGTAGAAGAAATGGCTTCGGGGAATGGCCGCACCAGTTGTATGATCCCCCGTGAACGGCGTCAAACGGGAGTCAATGGAAAGAGGAACCACCATGGCTCAGACTAATTCTTTCACAGTGGTATCGATATCCACTGTTTCCCCAGCTTGCGGATCACCAGCTTCTGGTTTGGGGTTCATCCCTATCCTAACATCGACGCCATCAGCAGCCATGACGATCGGTGAAAATAAACTTGAGGAAAGAGAATATGAAGAAGAAGAAAAAAATAAGCGAAGAAAAGAGAGAAAAACAGGAGAGCAAAGTGGGAAAATGGAAAGTGAAAGTGATTGAGAGCGGACACTATTTATAGGGATAAGCCTGACAAAAAGGGGGGGCGAGTCCCAAGGCGAAATAATTGCTCTTTTGAAAAGAGAAAAAAAATTATTTTGGAAAAGGAAACAGAAATTTTTTAGAATTGACAACGCATTTATGGCGCAGCAGCACGCTTCATTAATGCGCTTGAAAACACGCGCGGAAGAAGTCTAAACGCCCAGACACATCTGGGTAGATACTGAACTTCCGGAACGGATTACGTGCCTCCGGGCGGATCCGATAGAAAAGCATTCGTGATGAGACACGGGACCCTTTCTCCGGACGAGACTTCCGGACGGATCCCATGTCTCGGGGGGCTAGTGGTGATATGGGCTCTGGCCCATATTTAGACTCCGGCCCAGAGAGTAGTCCGGTCCATATGACGTCAGCTAGAATGGCGTTATCCGGGGACAAAGGGGACATGAATATGACCTGTCCCCGGGTAAGGACAAAAGGACAGGACCACTGCCTCTGGGCTAGAGGCTGGCCACTCACACCTATAAATACAGCTTTGGACTTGTGGAGAAAGGTATGTTCTATCAGATTAAACTCTCTCAATATATCCTTATTCTCTCTCCTATTCAAAGGCCCCTCTTTCATCATCATCACGCCGGAGTAGCTATCCTCGGGATACTCCGGTGCGTTGTTTAGCAGGTCTTTAGGTGAGAGCGCGCGGAGCACGGACGAAGCCTCATCCGGACCGGAGACTCATCTTGTATCCGGACCGGGACTGGAAGCTGGTAGCATCAGTTGATGTATTATAATCTCCCCTGTATTTCGAAATATTTGTTGGAGTATAATAGTATTTATATAGACAAGATAGCAGACAAGATTCTAGGTGTATATACTTTTCTAATGGAAGTTTTTATATGATTTAACTTATGCATTGAACCTTTTAGTTTGAACTTCATATTTTGTTACTTAAAAATTTTAAAGTTGTATGTGAAATTTCTTAAATATTTGCATTCAAACATGTTAGACTATATGTTTACTTTTAAATGATCGATATTTTAATACAAAAATATATCATTTAATCTTAAATACACAATGATAGTTTCATAGCATTTAAGAAAATTGTTCTTTTAAGATTGTTTGCCTTTTAAGTCCTAATTAAGGGTAATTAAAATGTGTGTGTGGACAAGCTTTTTTGGAACTCGAGAACTCCTACGTTTGATTCTAAGTAGGGTAAATTTAATAATGGTTAGGACCACAAAACTTCAATATATAATCTAGAGAAACAAATGAATAATATCACTAATATCATTCGTACGCGCACAATCTATTCCCACTCTTGATTTTTTGGGTATATTTCGCACGTTTTATTTCCAGTAATTTATTGTATATAACAACGATTGAATTCAGGAAATAATAAAAAGTGGATTATTGTCATTTTCGTGCATTTTAAGGTCTAGGCTAAAATGCGTGCATTGACAATCTCTTTTGGTCGAGAACTCTTACACTTGATTCTAATTAGGGTAAATTTAATCATGTTTATCCTGAAATAGGGTAAATTTATTCATGGTTAAGAGCATAAAACTTCAATTGATCTAAATTAACAGAGAAATGAACAGTATCACTGATGTATACCTACTCAGTCAAGGAATAGAACATATGTTTTACATAAGAATGGTGATATGGGCTCTGGCCCATATCTAGGCTACGGCCCAGAGTGTAGTCCGGTCCATATGACGTCAGCTAGAATGGCGCTATCCGGGGACAAGGGGACATGAATATGACCTGTCTCCGGGTAAGGACAAAAGGACAGGACCACTACCTCTGGGTTGGAGGCTGACCGCTCACAACTATAAATACAGCTTTGGACTTGTGGAGAAAGGTATGTTCTATCAGATAAAAACTCTCTCAATATATCCTTATTCTCTCTCCTATTCAAAGGCCCCTCTTTCATCATCACGCCGGAGTAGCTATCCTCGGGATACTCCGGGGCGTTGTTTTGCAGGACTTTAGGTGAGAGCGCGCGGAGCACGGTCAAAGCCTCATCCGGGCCGGAGACCCGTCATCGATCCGGACCGGGACTGGAAGCTGGTAGCATCAGTTGGCACGCCCGGTGGGACCTTAAAAATTCCAGTTACAAGTTACGTTCATGCCGCCGCGCGGACGACCAAGAAAGAACCCTCTCCCAGCTGAGGAGGAAGCGGGAGGAGGGCCAAAAACCAGAAAAGCCGCTACAGTTAGAGCTCAGAAGATAGCAGCGGAAAAGGAACGGATTCTCCAAGCCAAACAGGCGGCAGCAGAGAAGAAGGCCGCGGCTGAGGAGCGTCGGCGACAGCGCCTAGCAGCGGAGAAGGCGAAGGGGAAGAAGCCAGCTTCCGAACGGACTCTGGCTGATATACAGCGCGAGGCTAGGGAGCGACTGCGAGCGGCACGTGAGGCACGGAATCAGAATCAGTCTGATGATCAGGCGTCGTCGGAAGGGGATGAGACGCCTGATCCGGATCGTCCTGAGGGATCCGGTTCTGAGGAAGCCGAGGATTATGAACCTGAGGAATCTCCGGAAGGGTATAGCACGGAAGGCGATGCTCAGAGCCGGTCGATTCGACCTCGAGTTGGGCGGAAGGCCGGACGGGAGGAGCGTAAGCGTCATGATTCCGGACTCGGAGGCAACATCCTGAGGACAAACATGACGGAGTATCAACAGTTCCAGGAGTGGAAGGCAGCTCAACGAGGTGAGGCGGACAAGCCGCCTCCGGATCAACCGAGAGCACCAAACCTAAACCCATACCCGGGCGGACATCAACGGCAGACTGCTGGTTTGAATCCGAACGCACCACCTTACTGGGGAGCACAAACCCAGCAGGGATACGGTACCCAGCAGGGCTATGGGATGGGTGCACCCGGAGGACAACAACAGATGATGTTCGGGATGCAACCCGCCGGAGGACCCGGGGGTCAGCAGCAGATGATGTATGGGATGCAGCCTGCTGGAGGAGGATTCCCCGGAGGTTTTGGTTTTCAAACACCTTTCTGTCCGGATTCCATTGAAGACCGTCTCAATCGCTTAATCGGACGGAACGGGATCGGGCCACAGTCACCTTGGGTTCCGGAGGTGTTAAGTTTTAAGTGGCCAGCCGGAACCAAGGCTCCGGACGGACTACCTACCTACAACGGAGAAGGCGATCCGGAGGAGTTCGTTCATACTTATGCAAGTATCATGATTGCTAGGGATATTCCGGAAGAGCTACAGTGTAAGATGGTACCTTCATACTTACGGGGCAACTGCTTAACATGGTTCAAGGGTCTGCCGAACGGTACACTCCGACATTTTTGGGATTTCGCCATAGCCCTGGTCTGGCGCTATTCCGCTATGAAGCACACATTTGTAAACCTCGCCACGGTCCTGGCAATGAGGCAGCTGGAGACGGAGACTACCTGGGAATTCTACACCCGGTACATAGCTGCGACGATGAAGGTGGTGGACCGGCATTTGCAGGAGAAGGCCATTATCCACAACTTCGTCAACGGACTGAGGGACAACGCTTTCTACATCGAGCTCATGAAGAATATGCCTACGTCATATTACCACCTCCAGTTGGTAGTAGAGATGCATTGTACGGTGCATGACGCCAACCAAGTCCGGATGACAACAGTGGGCTTTTTCGAGCAAAGGTCTCTCACGGTGACAGGGACCCAAACCACTGCTGCAAGGGCTCCGGCCCGGACGGATCAAGTCAGACGAGTACCCGCCCCGGCGACAGCAGCACCAGCACCGGCAGCCGCTGTTCGTCCGACCTACACCCCTCTCTCAAAGACCCGTACGGAGATCCTTGCGGTTCACCGAGGTTTGTTTACGGATCCGCAGCCCATTGTTGGCGTGCCGGCACCAGCAAATGCGGATAAGTGGTGTGAGTTTCATAAGTCACATGGACATACCACGGAGGGATGCAGGGCGCTTCGTTCGGATATTGAAAGGTTAATCGGAGCAGGCCAGCTAAGAGATTGCGTGGCGGGAGAAGGACTCGGACGCCCGGCCCAAGCCCCGGCAGCTGCAGCCGGACAGGGTCGAAAAAGGAATAGGAACAATCGCCCCCGAGGGGGGAACCAAGCTAATCCGGCAAACCCGGCACCAAGACAGGCTGCACCAGCTCCGCCCCCAGCTCAGCCTCGGATGATCAATGTGATAAACGGAATCGTCGGCGACGGACTTTGTTCCATGACGGCGATCAAGGCCAAAAGCAGATACGTGCCTCCGGGTGAGATACAAGAAAAGAGGTTCAAGCCAAGCGAGACTATCACCTTCTCGGATGAGGATCCGGTACCCCCACAGGTTCCCCATTCGGATCCGATGGTGGTAATGGCGGATGTCGAAGGAGTACTGATCAAACGAGTGTTCGTAGATGACGGTAGCAGTGTGGAGATCATGTTCGCGGCATGCTTTGATCAGCTCGGGATCGGACGACAAAACCTAAAACCGTGTCAGACCCCCCTTTCAGGGTTCACCGGACGGACTGTCCATCCGCTCGGAGTCATCCCTTTGAAAGTCACCCTGACGGATTTCGAGGACCCGACGAAGCGGGCTACGGTGGAGTGTAACTTCGCCGTCATTGATGCTGTTTCCCCTTACAACATGATCATCGGAAGACCTTGGCTGTCACAGGCACGGGCTATATGTTCACCTTTCCACTTGATCATGAAGTTCCCCACGAAAAACGGTATCGCATCCGTCCGGGGCCACCAGCAAACCGCTCGGAGTTGCATGCTGACCGCCATCAAGGATGCCCGATCCGGGGAGGGCCAACCCAAGCTGTCCGCCTCGGACAAGGGAAAAGCCAAAGCGGACTTGGTAGGAGCTATCCATGGAGAAGCACCATCTTATGAAGTGGAGGATATGATGGTCGGACAGAAGGGGGTAGTTAGTGTGGGGAAGAACATGCCGGATGACGTTAAGATGGAGTTGCGAAGCCTGTTGGCGGAGTACGAGGATGTGTTTTCCTGGGGGACGGAGGACTTGACTGGCGTTCCGGAGGAGATCGCAGTCCACAAGCTCAATGTCTTTCCGGAGCTGAAACCAATCAGGCAGAAGAAGAGGCCCCTCGCCCCGGAACGCGTGGAGGAGATCCGGGCGGAGGTGGGTAGACTGTTGAATGCCGGAATCGTGGAGGAGATATCATACCCGGAGTGGATAGCAAACCCAGTTCTGGTGAAGAAGCACGATGGCTCGTGGAGAATGTGTATTGACTTCACAGATCTAAACAAATGCTGTCCGAAAGATAGCTATCCGCTCCCCTCCATCGATCAGCTGGTCGAGGCTATTACTGGTTACCAAGTGTTGGCATTCTTTGATGCGCACCGAGAGTACCACCAGATTACGATGGCCAAGGATGACCGCCCCAAAACATCTTTTATCACTGACTTTGGTACTTTTTGTTACAGGAAAATGCCTTTCGGACTGAAAAACGCAGGTGCAACATACCAAAGGATGGCGGACAAGCTGTTTCAGAACCAGATGGGACGGAACCTGGAGGTCTATGTGGATGACATGGTGGTCAAGAGCCGGACGTACGAATCTTTTTTGTTCGACCTCCGGGAAATGTTCGACGTGCTCCGGATGGCGAATCTCAAGCTCAGCCCAGGAAAAAGTACCATCGGAGTAGGAGCAGGGAAGTTTCTTGGCTACATGGTGTCGGCTCGAGGAATCGACGTCAACCCGGAGAAGATATCGGCCCTTATGGAGATGCCTCCTCCGAGAGGGGTGAAGGACGTACAAAAACTGACCGGGTCGCTAGCCACTTTGAGCCGATTTCTCGCTCGGGGGGCTGAGAAGCAGCTCCCGTTCTTTAACATACTCCGAAGAGCCAAGCCGTTCGAGTGGACCGAGGCATGTGACCAAGCGTTCACGGATCTCAAGGCTCATCTAGCAAGCCTCCCTACCCTTTCCAAGCCGTTGCCCGGAGAAGAGCTTTTCCTCTACATAGCAGCAACGGAACACGCTATAAGTTCTGCTCTGGTCCGAGAAGATGGAAAGGTACAGCGTCCGGTTTACTTTGTGAGCAGGGCACTCCAGGGTCCGGAAACAAGGTATACCGCTTTGGAAAGGCTGATATTGGCATTGGTCCATGCTTCTCGGAGCCTCCGACCATATTTCCAAGGCCACCCGATCACGGTACTGACGAATCATCCGTTGAGACAGATCATGCTGAAGCCGGAAGCCTCGGGACGGATGATGAAGTGGGCAGTTGAGCTTGGAGAGCACGAGATCAAGTACCATCCCCGGAAGGCTATTAAAGGGCAAGCCCTGGCGGACTTTTTGGTAGAAATGACTGAACCTTCAGGAGAGCCGTCCGGATCGGAACCACCCTCTGACAAATGGAAGTTGCATGTGGACGGATCGTCGCATGCTAACGGGGGCGGGGCTGGTGTCCTGCTTACTAGCCCACAAGGAATGGAGTACAGGTATGCTATCCAGTTCGCTTTCCGGGCAACTAACAATGAGGCAGAGTATGAGGCACTTCTGGCCGGACTCCGACTGGCGTTGGAGATAGGGGTCACGGACGTTGAGGTGTACAGCGATTCTCAGATTGTGGTTCAGCAGGTGAATGGAGAATATGAGGCAAAGGAGCGGAGTTTGCAGAAGTACCTTGAGGCGGTTAAGCCATTACTGGCCAAGTTCCGTGGCGTTACCATAACACAGATCCCTCGCGAGGACAACGGTAAGGCGGACGCTTTGAGCAAACTTGCTTCTTCTGAGATCAAGCCAGACGCGGAGAGCAACCTAATGATGGAGACCCTATCCGCCCGGAGTTACGACGTCCCACTAGTGGCAGCAGTGGAGGTGCAAAAGGAGTCATGGATGGCCCCCTTCTTCGACTATTTGCAGCACGGAAAGCTCCCGGAAGACAAGGCACTGGCACGGAAAATCCGACAGAAGGCACCGCACTACACCATAGTTGATGGAACCCTGCTCAGACAAGGATATCTTCAACCATGGTTAAGGTGCGTAGACTCGGATGAGGCAGCTCGGATTGTGAAGGAGATGCACGAAGGACCGAACGGTAGCCACCAGGGAGCCCGGACCATAGCGAGAAAGATAATGTGCACAGGCTACTACTGGCCGACCCTGTTCGAAGAGGCACAGAAGTACGTCCGCTCCTGTGTGCAGTGCCAAAGGTTTGCTCCGCTCATTCATGTTCCGCAAGAAGAAAGGGTCGGGATCACCGGCTCGTGGCCTTTTGATAGATGGGGCATCGATCTGGTCGGACCCTTCCCCTCCGCTCCGGGAGGATTCAAGTACCTGATAGTAGCAATCGACTACTTCAGCAAATGGGTTGAGGCCGAACCTCTCACAAACATCCGTGGCAGCACTTGCGTTAAGTTTTGTTGGAAGAACATCATCTGCCGCTACGGAATCCCCAAGTACATCGTCACGGATAACGGAGCTCAGTTTGAGAATGACCCGTTTCGATCTTGGTGTAAGGAGTACGGAATTACGCAGCGACTCACATCGGTTTACCACCCGCAGGCCAACGGTCAAGTGGAAGTTACCAACCGGACAGTGGTGAACGGATTGAAGACTCGTTTGCAGGGGGCACGAGGAAACTGGGTCGATGAGCTGCCAAGCGTTCTTTGGGCATACAGGACGACCGAAAGATCCGCCACGGGCCAGTCGCCGTACAGTTTGGTATACGGGGCGGAGGCAGTCATACCAGCTGAAGTGGGAGTCCCCAGTCTCCGGACCCTAACTTGGGATGAAGACCAAGCCGGACGGAGCTCTCCGCTCGGATCAAGCAGGCTGCTGGATTTGGACCTCCTGGAGGAAAAACGAGAGCAGGCAGCGCTGCATGAGGCCAAGGTGAAGGAGCGGATGAAGCGTTACCACGACAAGCGTGTCAGGAAGGAATCATTCGTCCCCGGAGATTGGGTGATGAGGAGGAATGATAAAAGTCTGAAGGAGGCCACTGGCAAACTGGCACCAAACTGGGAAGGTCCGTACCAAGTCACAGCCTCATATCCGGGTGGGAGTTATGAGCTGGCGGATCAGTCCGGACGTGCAATCCCCAGAAGGTGGAACATCACCAACTTGCGAAGGTTTTACGGAGCATCCTGAGTAGGTATGCTTTCCGATAGAGTTCTTTAAACTGTCTTTTCTTTTCAACAAGTATGTAGTTCCGGGTCCTCTGGTTAGGGTTGAGCCTAGGATTCCGTTCCGACCTATTTACTATGTACTTGGCTCTGGCCGCATTTAGACAAAGGGTATGTCTAGCCGGAGTACGATTATTTGAATGAAGAGTTGTTAAATTTTATACTTGTTCAATTTTACTATGTACTATTTTTCAATTCCGCACAATTAGAATCCTCCGGATCGTTTGGACAAACGGACGGAGTGAGCAAAGTCGAACAAATAAAGTCCTCCGAAGTGTTTGAATAAACCAACGGAGGTGAGCAAAACAAAAGGATAAAACGGTTTGATCAGACAACAAGGAAAAGCGCTTGAATAAGCTATCTCGACATACAAAGAAATTACATTTGAATAAATGATGCATTGGTACAATCTGCTACGTCCGGACGGACGCAGAAACAAAAGAAAAATAAAACCTATCTATTCGGCCACGGTATATCCCAATCGATAGGAGGAAAGGTGGGCTCCGGAGTAGGAGGTTCCGGAGTAGGAGGTAACATAGCTCCGTTCTCTGGAGATGGAGGCCTTGCGTCTTGAACCCTTTCCTGATTCAGGGCAGTAGGAGTCTGCTCTGGAGTGTTGTCCTCAAGATCGTGGACCTCATTCTCACTGCTTTGAGCCACTGGTCCTCGATACGGAAAGGGAGGGATGGGCGGAAGTTCCGATGGACCAGCTCCATCCGGATCAGAGCCAAAGATCTCGTCCGAATCAGAATCGGAGAACTGCATGGTCTCCTTTGTGACTTTGGCTTTCCCTTTGCCCTTGACCGGAGGCCCAGCTCGAGACGGACGGAAGGGATTCTGGCTCGGATATCGCGAAGGAGAGCGAATCCGAACGGGGACTTGGGGACGGCGAGCTGGTTGGATACTTCTTCCCCTTCCCCTTCCCCTGGCCGCCTGTTGGGCACCCCTCCCCCTTCCCCATGCTGCCTGCTTCGCCATTCGGTTAAGGACGCAGTTGAGGCCTCGACTGTTCCCGCCACGAGAATTCTGACTCGCCCGGACACGAGTATTCTGGACCCCCCGGAGACGAGCCTGACGTCGCCTCGCCAATTCGGCTAGTTCCCTAATGATAAAGGGACGGATGATGGAGGCATCTTGACGGAGCCGCTCTACGCGACGGGCAGACTCTTCCGGATCGACGGAAACCTGGATGCCAGTATACCTTTCGAAGGTGAAGTCTATCGCCACCTGGCTCGGAATCAGGGTCAGCGAGGGAGGGAGAGTACTGCCAGCATGCATCCGCTTCCACCATTCAACGGCCTCCTCGAACGCAGGACGATACGGAGACTCCCGATCGTTCCACCCCAGCTTAAACATCCGGACGATCAAAGCACTGACGTCACGAGGGAAGTTGCGGTATATGGTCGGAGTGACGAGTCCGAGGCGGAGTCCGGTCAGATGGTATGAGAGCTGCAGGGTCATCAGATTCTCCCGGAGGACCATCACCCGGCCGGCAAGCACTTGATTTTCTTCTTCCAGCTTCAGATAATCTCGTTGAAAATCCGTCCGGCTGGCCAGCCACTTCAACTTCTCGGCATAGAACGGAAGCAAGGACCAGACTAAATCCAACTCGGTTTTCAGCTTGGCCTTGTAGTTTTCATGCTCCGCTTGCAGCATGGAGATCGTCTCGTCCGCATCACTGGTCGCGCTGATCCGCTCGCGAGCAAAATCCCGACACTGGGACAGGGTGCCGAACTCCTCTGATATCTCTCGGAGGCAAGCGGCCAAGGTTGGGATATCCTGAAACTCTTCCATTAGGGACTCCATTCCGGATCGGACGAAGAGCTCGCGGGTTCGCTCCCCATCCATCGTCCATCCGGAAAGTTCCGCCTCCAACTCCGCGCATCTAGGACACGGAGGGCTCGTAGAATGAGAGCTGGCTGGAGAACGATGGTCACGTAAGTCACCAGTCCGGAGAACCGGATTCAGACCTCGGGGCTGCGGACAAGTAAAAACGCAATGAATACGAGAAAATAAAACACAAGTATGGGAGGAATGAAAGACTCGTTTTATAAAAGGGTAGAAAGATTACATCATCCGGAGGGTTGTCATCCCCATCCGAGTCCTCGCTATTGTCCTTCCTACACTAAACAATAAAAGATCAGACCTATCCGGATGAAAGCTATTACACAGAAATTAAAAGCTAAGGAGTGCGCTCTACATCAGAGTCCTCGCTGCGGTTATTGTCGTCATGACCGCCATCTCCTTCCTCATCGTCCCCGGACCGGGCATCGTCGCCATCACCCTCATTGGCGTCCGGAGATCCGTACAGCTGAAGAACTTCCATGTACTTGGCCTTGACAGGAGACTCCGGTTTGGTCCTTTCCGGGACGGGGGGCACCTCGACTTGCAAGTTCACCAACCCATCGTTGAAGGCACGGACTGACTCAGCCGACACCGAGGCTGGACTCTCTTCCGGGCGGGCTTCAAACACCGATAGCACGGAGGGCTGCATCTTCTCGACCCCTCCGCGGTAAAACCGGTCCAGATCATGGTTGTATCGGGCCTGGGCGTCCGGATGATAGTAGAACTTGGTGAACGCCTCCCTTCGGACCTCCGGAACCCAGCCTCGCATCTTCCTGTAGACTTGGTGGGCTGCAAGCTTGTTGGATTCGAGGCAAAGACCTTGCAGGTTCTTCTCGAACGCTTCGCTTTGAAGTACCTTATCCGCGAAGGCAACACACAGATCACGCTGCGCGCCCGGAGAGGAAAGGTCCTCCAGCTCTCGGACCCGGACCTCCGCTCTGGTCGCCCGGGCCTCGGCCTCAGCTGCCCGGGCCTCTGCAGCAGCCAGCTCACGGGTCAGGTTCCCCCTTGTCCGCTCCAGCCCACTTATCTTCTGAGATAACTGGGTATGCATGGCGTGATAAGCCTTGTTGATGGCCGCAGAAACACCCGGAGCAGCGATAAGGTAAGCAGCAAAGTCCTACAAAGAGTTAAATTAGACAAACCATCCACTAAATGGACAAACGATAAACAACAAACAAGGTTCTACCTGGCTGGTCCGGCCAGAAGCGTAGCTACTGTCCGGAGTGTCCTTTTTCGCGGAGAGGTCCGGAATCTCCACCTGCTGGACGATCTGCTTCGCGGACGAATGCTGGCCCGTTTCGGTCCGCCCAGTTGTCTCGGTTTCACGGCGCTGGGACGGAATCCTCCTCCTCGGCTTCTTTGACAGCGGGAGGTCATCTTCCTCATCGGTGGACGGAGGATCCTCAAGGATGATGGCAGCGGCTCGATTGACAGCCCCGCCGCCCGAAACGGAGGACTGTTTCACGGACGCAACCGCGATATTCCTCAAGGCCTCCGCCTTGGCCTTCTCTTCCGCGATCAGCGCCAACTGGCGCTTCCGCTTCCTCTCCTTGTCCTTCTCTGCTTCTTCAGTAGTTGGGGTTTTCATGCCGGTCCCCGAACCGGTTGCCGACTTCTCCTTGTCTGCGGTTTTTGTAGTTTTTTGTCCGGGCGGAGGATTTCCGCCCGTGTTCTTGTTCTTGTTGGATCCGGACTGAGGGTCCACACCCGCCTCGATCTCAGGATACACTGCAAGCAAACAGAAGGGGATAAGCGACAAGAAGCATAAAGCAAGGAGTAAAAAGAACAGAAACTCACAAGAAGTATCCCGGGGAAAGTAGTAGCGGCACTGGGTATAAACGGCCTCCTCAAACGCCATCAGTGGGAAGATGTACTTCCCGTTGATCCAAAACTTGTTCAGATCAATCTGATTGTGGCTCAGTTTGTTGATGTCCGCCACGTCAACCCCGTCCGGACGGAACACCTCCTTGTCTTCCTTCCCCCTCTTGTCATTCCATACGGGGCACGGGTACTTGTCCAGGTTGAAGATGAAGTAGTTCTTCTGCCAGTTTGCGTAGTAGTCGTGACGACCCTTGCTGCAGTCCTTCACCCCTTTCCGCTTCTGAAAGGTGAAGACCTTCTCGTCCTTTGTGGCATCCAAATGGTAAAAGGACCGGAACAAGTCGAGGGACGGAGTTATGTCACACCGGTAGCAGTTCAACAGGAAGGCCCGGACGACGGCGATGCAGTTGGGCTGAAGCTGAGCGGGGGAGATCTGATAATGCTCAAAGATGTCCAGAAATAACTGAGGAAGGGGGAAAGTAATCCCATAGAAGAAATGGCTCCGGGGGATGGCCGCGACCGCGGTATGATCCCCATCGAACGGCGTCAGACGGGAGTCGACAGAAAGGGGAACCACCATAGCTCGAACCAGCTCTTTAACAGTGGGATTAATGTTGACGACTTCGCCGGCCTTTGGATCATCGACCTTCGGCTCAGGGTTAATCCCTATCGTGACGTCGACACCCTCAGCAGACATTATGATTGAAGAAAGAAAAGGGATGAGAAAAAAGAAGAAGTATTTTGAAGAAACAATTCACTGAGTAGCAGAGATATCCAAAAGCAAGAGAAGGAAAAAGTGAAAAACGAAAATGATGGAAACAACTCACTATTTATAGACATAAAACTGATAAAGGAGGGGAGCGAGTCCCGAGGCGACATGATTGCTCTCTGAAAAAAAGAGAAGGAATTTATTTGGAAAAGGGAAAGCAAAACTTTTTTGAATTGACAGCGCATTTATGGCGCAGCAAGCACGCATCATTAATACGCCTTAAAGGCACGCGCACAAGAAGTACAAACGGCAAGTGCGTACCCAGACGCGCCTGGGCAGGTATTGGGCTCCCGGGACGGACTGCATACCTCCGCCCGGATCCGACAAAGAAAAGGAAAGCGTTCATGATGAGACACGGGATCCCTCCTCCGGATCGCTCTTTCGGCCGGATCCCATGTCTCGGGGGGCTAGTGGTGATATGGGCTCTGGCCCATATCTAGGCTACGGCCCAGGTGTAGTCCGGTCCATATGACGTCAGCTAGAATGGCGCTATCCGGGGACAAGGGGACATGAATATGACCTGTCTCCGGGTAAGGACAAAAGGACAGGACCACTACCTCTGGGTTGGAGGCTGACCGCTCACAACTATAAATACAGTTTTGGACTTGTGGAGAAAGGTATGTTCTATCAGATAAAAACTCTCTCAATATATCCTTATTCTCTCTCCTATTCAAAGGCCCCTCTTTCATCATCACGCCGGAGTAGCTATCCTCGGGATACTCCGGGGCGTTGTTTTGCAGGACTTTAGGTGAGAGCGCGCGGAGCACGGTCAAAGCCTCATCCGGGCCGGAGACCCGTCATCGATCCGGACCGGGACTGGAAGCTGGTAGCATCAAAGAAACAACACGAAATTGAGTAATCTGGAAATAAGTCTCTTTATAAATTAATCAATCACAACAGCATCATTTGAATGTTCGCCGTAGAAACGTGTGGGAGGGACGAGAGATTTGACATCATTTCCGGTCGGGTACCGAGTGGCATCCGAATTCACGAGGGTTACTGGACAAAACCATATGGGATTAGATACATTCTAAATATAGGAGATAGTAGGATATGTTGAATATGATGAAGCATGATGATGAGGAAATGGTCGTAACGTTTGGAGATGGGCGAGAGGAGTGTTGTTATATTCCCAGCAGATCATAAGAATTGCAGCTGCGACGAAGATACAGATGATGAGGATGAGTGTGGGCGTAGGAAGATAAGCAGTATATTGTGGATATTTCGTGATGAGGTTTGGAGAAAACCCCGATAACAGAAAGAATCAACAGATACGATAATGACGAAGAACAAGGTTTCCAGTGAATACCAAGGTAGATGAGAGATCATGGAATACCAAATTAAAACTTAGATTTGGGATACATACAAAAAGGGAGGAGAGAAACAGTAGAAAAGAGTTATTTTGGACGGAATTTTTAAGATCGGAAACGACTAAACCATATATATATATAATCAGAAACATGCATTACTCGTGATTTAACCACCACCCTCGTACTCTATTTGCATTAACAGAACACTGACATTTCTTATGAGCAAAAAGGGAAAATGTATGACTCAACGGAAAAGTTGACTAACTCACATATATATGTTATGCGGTAACCTAACCTCTCCGGTCAAAATGATTGAAATAAAACAGTAAACATATACAGGTCCATATTTACTAAATGCATGTCCGAAAAATATTATAAGTGGCCCTGAATTGTGCTAGTGCATCCAAAATATTATATTTTGAACCTGTATTAGTAAACATGGACTTGCATATATCACCACTCAAATAAAAAGATTTTTCGATAAATCATACAACATCTTACTTGACATTGTTTTATTTCTAAGCAATTTAAAATGATGAAAAGGTGGTTAGCAACACTACATTCAATTTACTTACGTCATCTAAGCATCTAACGCTATACATACACCTCTTTTAGTCTTAAAAAAAGAAGGTTTTAAAATTATTAATTTTTACAAGACAAAACTATTTTACCAATTTAGTAATGATTACCAAATAGAAGATACAAATTAGTTGTTAAAATATATCACAAAAGGAAAACAAACAAAAAAGAAAAGAAAAATGGGAACACTACTAGATTTATAACATGTTCTCCACAACTAATTTAAACATCTTACTGTTTAGTTTTTAATTCACTTTTAATGAAATATGATATTTACTAAAATTTAGCTTATTTTAGATATTTTTTTAATCTCAATATATTCATTTTTTATATTCAATTATGATAAAATTAAATATCATAACTTGCTCCAAAGCCCATAGTTAAGTGAAAGGGTAAATTGCGTCTTTTCATTTTCTGCGAAATAGTATTTGCATAACTAATGATTTTAGGTAAGGATTTGATATGATCATTATTGGAATAGTACTTCATTATAAATATAATAGGTCACAAAATGAAAACTATATGGATTAGATTTCAATGGTTTATAACATTTAACATGCACAAATACGCGCACACACGTTTCATGCCCTATAAAGTTATATTGTATATGAACAACGATTTAATTCAGCATATAAATAAAATTAAGGGCTTCAAAGATATGCATATATATATATGTACGTACGTACGTATCATTAAGGTCATTTTCGTGCACTTAAGAAAGGGTAAAATGCGTGTATGGATCGACAATTGTTTTTCACCGGAAGGACTCCTACATTTGACTCTAATTAGGGTAAATTTAATCATGGTTAGGAGCATAAAACTTCGATAATCCAAACACAATATCACTAATGTATACCCTAGGCACCGATCATAATTAAAAAAAGGTAGGATGTGCTACCACCGAGGATATTCCAACACACACAAATAAACGTTGTGGTTTATGTGGGAGGCTGCGGACTGCGGTGAGAAAGAACTTTCCGGCCGCCAGATAAACCGCATCTGCAAACCAGCTAAACCAGAAATACGATAATGACGAAGAACAGGATTTCCATTTCGGAAATGACAGGCAGGTGAAAGATCATGAAATACCAAATTAAATTTTGATTTAGGGATAATATATAAGCAAAGAAGTGGACGGACGGAAACAGTAGAAAAGAGTTATTTTGGACGGAACTTTTGAGATCGGTAAGGGCTAAACATATATATGTATTATCAGAAACATGCAGTACTTGTGATTTACCCACCACCCTCGCGCTATTTCCATTCACAGAAGACTCTCATTTCTTATGAGCAGATTATATGACTTCTTCACACATGCTAGCTACCAGTAACCTATCTTCTCCAGTCAAAATACCGGCCTATAGAAACATCTTGATGCATGACATATAAAGTAAATTCTTCTTCTTTTTTTTTACCTTTTCTTATCATAATTCATTTCAACATATATATCATGAAAAGTAAAATCTATAGCCAAATATTTGACCGTTGAAAAAATGGTGGTACAAAACCCTCTTAGCCGCAAGCTTTACTACTACACGAAATGATATTTGTTCATTTGCTTTGTCAAGTCGTAGCCTTCCCTTGAAAGAAATGCATGTTTCCACACAATGAAAGTCATTACTTTTGTGGTATTAAATCGTAGAATTAACCACTCTAATAATATTTGCATGAATTAAAACACCACATTTATTCCTTCATTATATCTAATGTGCTAAAGAGGGTAATGTTTGTTCTGTGTTGAAACACGTAATTAACAGTTGAATCGATTGTAGGGTGTATTTTCGCCCTGTTTATTTTGCTTGAACGGAAGCAAAAGTAAAAGAAAATAAATGTATTGAAAATACTCTCAAATTTAGTAGATAATTAGATAGTTGATCAAATTATATTTCATCAAAATTTGGTTCTTAGCAATATCTCGCACGGTCGAATGTGCCCTAAATTTTGATCCCTCGCACGGTTTATTAGTGCGCTAAATTTTTATCCCTTGCATAAACTTTTATAGTCTCTGGTTTTGCATAATTTTAGCTCTAAATTATCTACTCACGGATTGACTCGTTTATTACAGGTATAGTTGAATCCTGCGATCCTTCCACAAAGAAGCATAAGGTGATCACAGAGTTATTCTTGTTTCTCCTGCATGATTATATGCTTATATCTTACGATATTGCATCCGGAGAAATATCACCGTTTCATATAATATTTCACATGATTTATAATATTGCATGTAATTTGTGTTATCTGAGACAAAATTTCATCTGTGCTTTAGGTGATCTATTTTTTGATGGTAATGTGTAGAGTATCTAACACTCAAAAAAGAGCGGCGAGTTTAAAATTGATTATTTCATAGCTAGCTGTTTTGTGTTATTAAAAATTTTCCTTGTGATCATATCTCGCACGGTCGACTGTGCCTTATATTTTGATCCCTAGCTCGCACGATCTATGCCCTGCATATTAAATAAATTATAATTATTTAGTAACATATTTGTTTCAAATAATTATTTTTTGAACTAGAGAAGTAGCTATCATATGAGAAGAGTAGAACGACACAACATAATGAGCAGAGTCATGAGTAGTAAAATTCGATCCATACTGCAAAACACAAGTCTAGAATGCTATATATCGTACAAGAAGATCAAGGGAAACATTCAACTTAATCAACCAAAATCGGTGCCTCGAAGGAGTCACCATATTACCAGCATTTTCCAACTTGTAAATCTAATATTCCAATCCTTCTTTGCCTTCCGATTGTAATTTTCGTTATTCTGCGATTTCGTTAGTCTGCCAAATTATTTAGATTTTGATCCCTAAATCGCCATATTAATTAGACAGTTTTGCTTGAATATTGTATTCATCAACATTCACCGGGTAACTTTTTGTATTCAGACGATAATGACATTCGCCATATTCGCAGAGTCAGCATTACCACTGCCGATTCATCACGAGAACCAGAAGCATATAAAACAGTCCTTAGTATAATGACCTTGAACACCTCTGTGACGTATTAATTAATCATGTTTAAACGTATTAATTAATTAATCATGTTAAACGTATTAATTAATCGTGTTTAAATAATATTGGAGCTAGCACGTTTCATGCACGCGAAGGAATGGAGTACACGATTCTTCTTTTTTACAACGGAGCTACAAAATTCTATTTTACTATTTAATTTTTACATTGAAAAAAGTTCGATAGAAAATAATATTGGAGTCGGCACGTTTCATGCACGCACCGAATATTTAGCCATAAAGTTTTTTTAAAAAAATATTTATAATTTGGTCTTTCTTCTTTTCCACAGATTTGGTGACTAAAAATTTTCAATTTGAGTTTGTGATTAAGGCTGATTAAGTTTTTTTCACCCAAAACTGGTATCATATGTGAAGCTTTACAAGTGGTTTAAATCTCGAGGAATGAAACTAAATCCGGTTTATTGTGAATTTATACTTGAAAGAATATGAGTCATATATCAGGCCACTTTTGGGTTTCGGACGATCTGAATTTTCTAACTCACCTACTAAGAAGCTACACGAAAGAGATTAGAATTTTCAAACTCACATGCCAAGAAGCTATACGAAATCGAGTCTTTCGCTAATTAATGAATGGAACTAAATCTGATAGAATTTTTTTTAATCTATAATATCACATAAAAATTGATGGAACTCGTCAATTTCAATAACAATTAACTTAAACTTGTGTACAATCAAATCTCCACGTACTCCAAATCATCAACACTCCTGAGAAGATTGACTTCCTCAAAGTCTGATCTAATTGGAAAGATATTCTTCTGTGCAATTTCATCACTATAAGTCTTCAAGGACATCAGGATGCTTGAATCTGGTAAAAAACGACCATTCTTGGCGCAGCTAACACGACGATATCTCTGTTGGAACTAAAAATTCTATCAGTGAAAATATAGATCGTTTCAACAGGAGAAAAAGAGTGTAATGGTTCACGACGACGGAAAACAAAAAGAGCACAACAAGATCAAACATTCGAATATGGTTCGGAGATTATAATGCTAAGCGGGGACTTAGCCGAGCCGAACGGAAAGCCAAAATAGATAGATAATGACGAAGAACAAGATTTCCAGGTAGAAAAGGAGAGATCATTAAAAAAACTGAAATCAAATCTTGATTTATAGATATGTATAAAGAAACAGTGGGAAAGAGTCATTTTGGATGGAAATTTTAGAGGTCAGAAAGGACTATATATATATATAGAACATGGATATATCCGTAGCATAATCACATATTTTTCATTCACATTTCACAGGACACGGTTATTTCTTATTCACATTAAATTATTGATTGCATCTGTATTGAGTTCTTAATAATGTACAAAATATTATATCAAATTCTTAACAATGCCTTCGGAGTAGATTTGATTTGGAGTTTTGGTATTATTATCGTTTATAAACTGCTTATTTGGGATCCCACATATGTATATATTTATGAATCCAAAAAATGCACGAACAATACAATATTAATCGAAATTACACTTTATTAAAATTGGGAGGCAAACACCTTCAAATTACTAACATGTTGATATTGAACTCTATGAACTCAACTTGCACGCATAAATATTTTGTGCACGTACCATGCCCAAGCTATTACATCGTTTCATGCATGGGGTGTATTTGGAGTTTGCACGTTTCATGTCTCAGGAATAGTGCTTAAGTATTTATAGTTAATGCACATTATAGATTTTTCTTTTCAAGGATTACCCATCCTAATATTACTCTTAATGATATTTTTCTTAATGATTATTAAGCAGGTTATTTTATACTAGTTCATTTATATCTTAAAAAAATTTAAGTTATATATGCGCTCGTTATCCATAATTATTTTCCCCATCACTTTTCATTTAACCTCTCCAGAATGTTAGCCGTCAAATCCAGCGGCAGCTCAGTCCACGACGGAATGGCGGCTAACGACGACATACTGAGCAGTGTTTCTTGCTTATTGGACCCTTCAATATTTTCACGTTCAGAGGTAAGGGACTAATTTCCGGATTGTGGGATGTGAAACAAACAATAATCAAATTTAGGGCTATCACATTTTATTTGCATAACCTAGCTAGCTACTCCAATCAATGTGCAATTATAGCTAATTCACTTTAATTATTATTTTCCCATCTTTAATATTACTATTCCTTAAAAAAACCTTACTAATTCATAATACGTGCATGAAACGTACGTTCAAATTCTATGTAATTAAGCGCACGTACGGGAAATGAAGCTTAGATTTTTTATATATATAATTTTTAACTTTAGGTATATTCTAAATGGATCCCTGAGAAAAATTCACTCAGCCCGAATAGGAATGAAATGCAGAACTTTTAAATTAATTCACATAAGAAAAATAAAACCCGAGTTTTGAACGTTTCATCCACGCGAGAATGGAGGTATTTAGATACTCTAATTTTATTTTTATGTAAGCTCACTGAATAATTTATATGCGTACGCGAACGAATTTTCTTCTTTAGGGTTTTTCAGTAGAAAACAAAACTCAAATAAACTTCTTAAAATATTAATTATAACAAAGAAAAAAAACACATTTAAAATCCAAGAGACCATTTAATAAAAAATCTTGTATATTGATGCGCTCTCAATCATTTTCAATTCCATCATTAAATATTAGGAACAAACACGATTGATATACGGAAAGTATGTAGCCAGTAAAGAGTTTTGATTTCTTTTAAACTCAGTAGTATAAAAGTAAATTTAAATTGATATTAATTACCTGATGAGAATCCTGTGAACTAACTCCCGGTTGAATACCCGGCCATTGGACGAGTCAGATAATTGGAATAGTATAACAATAGGATCACAAAGGCATTGGCCATTTTTTTCTGTTGCTAATAATGAATTAATTAATGCTTTCCAATCAATGCATTTTTTATATGCACATTTATTATTTTTAGCCAAATTGACTCATTGACTAAGCAATTTTGTAAGTCAAGGTTTTCAACTGTTGACAAAGTCAAGAGATTGGGCAGTCGATAATGATTTTATGTGTTTGACTTTGTCAAATATCCGGCTGTAGGTCTATTTAAGATCCAACTTAAATTTATCAAAAAATAAAAAGAAAAAGAAAAAAACCCCAATTTTTGAAATTATGAAGCTGAATTAAATTAATTTGATTTCAATTTGATTTCAATTTACTTTTACGTAGTCCAGTTTAGTTTTATTAAGTTTGCTCAAAGTCAGTTTCAAGAAACAAAAAAAATTGAAACTGAAATAAAATTCAACTCAAATTTGAGGAAACTTATAATTAAAACTGGGACGAATATTGAAATTTATTAAATTTATCCAAACAATTAGTTGAATCAACTTCATGAAATTTTTAATGAAATTGAATTGGATTGAGTTCTTTAAAGTTGAATTAAACGATGTTTAATAAATCAAAAAACTTCCATGGAGCTATAAAGTGATTCTAATATATAAGAGTTAACTCAAATAAAACTATACTAAATAATGAGGAATATTAAGTGTCTACGATTTAACAATTATAGTATTCAAATATAAATTAACAATTGTTTGCCATTTTATGGAATTTCAACTATACCCCTAGGTACTCATAATTTCCTCAAAAAATTATCATATATCAAATGTACACATTATGAAGATGCATATAATTAATCTAGATTGATGAGCAGAAAAGGCTTGCTAATTGCTAATCACTGTTCATTGCTGGGTGCTGATATTGCCAGATCAATAATTAACATTCAGAGCAATTTTTTAGTAATTTTCCTAAAATATCCTCAAAATCATTTCAAACTAAGAATGTTCTCAAACTCCCCATTACTAATTCTCTTCTTCTTACTTCTCATCACCTTCGCCGCCGGCCACATAATCCCTTTCCCACCCTACCTACATTTTCCCGTTCGCGACACCATTTTCGCCACCAAAATCACCACCATTCACCAAACCCGACCAAGACCTCGAAGATGAAAAAATACACGAATCCCAGATTTATCACGTTCATGATCTTCTCCATAACAATGGTACCTTTAAAACCACCTCCAAGCTCAAATTATACCACCAAGATCACCTTGGAAAATTTTATTTCGTCAATCATCGTGATCGGTTCCTTGCTAGGATGCACCGCAACGCCAAAAGGACTAATTATCTGTAGAGTATTGTAAATGCAGGAGGTGTAAAAGGAGGTGTTGGGAAAACTAGCTGTGCTGCATCATTAGCAGTGAAATTTGTGAATAACGGACATCTAACTCTTGTGGTTTCAACTGATCCTGCACATTCACTGAGTGATTCTTTCGCCCAGCAGGTTTTAGATGCATTTCATTCCCCTTAGATATATTGATATAAGGACTGTAAATGTAGAGTAAATTTTGGGGAATTGATTTACAAAGAAGATGATAGGCCAGGATAAGAATGATGGAGATTTAATTTTGAGGATATTTTAGGAAAATTACTAAAAAATTAGTTTGTATGGTAATTGTTGCTTTGTTAATATCATCACTCATCATTGCTAGCCAGTTAGGCTTTTATTAAATGGACTATATATTAAATAATTAATTAGACAATTAAACACATAATTAAGCACGTACAAAAGTTGCATGCATGTGAATTAGTATTGAAGTTCCGCACGTTTCGCGCACGCGCAATAATGGAGCTTATATCTTAAGGGTGTGTATCTTAATTAAATGGAAGGAGTAATATTGTCTTAAATGCAATCTTATTAAAAGCTTTATTAGAAACTAGTTAATGCAGCTCGTGATATATATGGTTTTAAATTGTATATATTTTTAATAATTTTGAATACAATTTGATTTTTGATTAAAAAGTAACATTGTTTATTCTTTTTTTTCTGTGTTTGTAAAATTATTATTAAAAAATAATATAATAAATATCATTACAACACATCATGTGATAACACGGATTAATTCTATTATCTCACATAAAATATGAGAAACATTTGTCTAAGACGGTATTATATATGGTAAGGCTGGATGGTCTCTAATTATTCATGTTTTGGGTCTAAATTAATAAATATGTCAATTTTTAAATACACAATACGTCATGATACCATGATTGTTTGTCATAAAATTTCTATTAATAAATTATACATAAGGATAACGCTTTGAAACTGAATTATTTTTATCAAATCATATATTACGCTGAGAAAGAGCAATGAATTTTTTTTAAACTCAACAACATATCTGTATAGAGCAAATATCTATGTATAGTAATTATAGTTAAAATATACATAGAGTAAAATGTATAGTTAATAAATTATTACAATAAAATATTCATGGTGTAAATCAGAATCCAGCGAACTAAGTCTGTGCCCTAAAAATTGTTAGAATGCGCACGTACATTACACGCAATTTATTCCAAAGAGAATTCTTCCGCACGTTTACAGCACGCGCTTTTGAAATAAATAGAGTTGAGTCTATTTAATATGAATGCAGTAACCAAACCTCTAAATTCAACTTATTTTAGTTAAATCGTTCGCCACAATATAGGAAATTGGGGCAAGTTTGACATTTCCACTTCTTCTTGTCATGCTTCCGGCTATAGTGTCTCCTAATCGATGCACGATCGCAAAGAGCACTTGCCGGATGATGATGCTTACAGGATACCTCCGGGAAAATATAAACCCTTTTTACGGTTGATTGCATTTGCAGGTTTACCTCCCTCGGAAATTCTTTATTGCAGACATCACATGTGAAGTCGCTATTTCCCATGATTGAGCGTGGAGACAGCGCTATGACTGTAGCTTCTGGATCTGAAGTGAAGGAAGAGAGAACGAGAACGGATTTTTATGATAAACAAAATATTAAAATCATTAAATAAGTTCCAATTCATTGATACTAATCATAACGACGGTTTAATATTTGGTATTTTAGACATCCAACTCTCCTAATATTTTAGAAAAATACTTTACATGGAAAATAATATTGAAGTTCCGCACGTTTCATGCACGCGTGGTAGTGGACTATTCAGTAAGTGAACTTGAAGATCGAATTTCGTTTGTTACGAAAATTATAACATTTTGGTTCGGATTCAGAGCACAAATTCTATGCCCTAAAAATTGTTAGAATGCGCGTGTACACACACGCAGTTTATGCCCAAGAGAATTTTTCCGCTTGTTTACTGCACGTATTATTGAAATTAAATAAAATTGAGTCCATTCAATTTGATTATATTAACCTAACATCTCTAGGCTGTTCAAACAGTTTTCTGTATCTGTATGACATATCAATGTAATGAAAAGTATAACAACGATTTAAATATTTAATATTAAAAAGTAGTATAGTGTATCCTGGATCTAATATTAATATCTCATATGATAATGTTATTATACTAATTAAAACATATAGTCAAACATATTTTAAGAAATTTGTAAAAAGACAGCAATTAAACCGCAACAGGGGAAGCATGTTATTTGACTGTAACATCACTCATGATCTGTATTGTGGGTTAGCTACTTTAGTTTGAAATTTTTTAAGAGAATCGTAATAAATACCCAGATAATATAACATGAGATAAAACTTATTATACAAGAAATGATAAAACTCAATATTTCATTAATTTGTACTATTGGTCCAAACTCAATTTATAAGAGGAAATGTCTAACCCTTTTGGCATATACTAGTTATGTCAAAACTCAGTGCAAAAACAATATATTACTTCATGTAACTGCACTGTGTGAGTGCGTGTTTTGACAGTTAACGAAGCAGTTTTAACATAGGTCGAAGAGAAAAAAACAATCATATTTAAAATCTAAATGCTTTTTCTCTCAGAAATTTTGAAAGATAGGCGACAGTGTAAGATAGGGAAATGCGACTTTAATGCATAAAAATATGATTTACATCAGCCTCTCCATGCCTTTTGTTTTTGGCTGTTTTAAGATGAATTGTGTGAAATGACACTGAAAAGAACCCGATCGGATGCGTCTTAGTTCTCAAGGTTGGCGATGGTGCGGACCTGGAGGGGAAATCCCGCCACATACAGCACTGGTGAAATGAAAAAGAAATAAAATAAATCACAGGGAAAACAAATACAAGTCAATACACAGAAACTCCCTTAATATACAAACGATCATGATTCATGTATAGATACATTAATGAAAAGTTGTATCTATTCCTTTAAACACGATTTAATCCGAGTTATATAAATATGTTAATACATGTTGCTTTACAGGTGAATCTATGATCTTATACATCATATAGACAGTGTTGATGAAAAAAACTTACATGCCATTAGGACCAGGAAATGCATGTACCCTGGAGATTTGAAAAGTAGTTAAAATATATATATGTTCAGTCAATCCAGAAAATAAATACATGAATTACGTAGCTTCGGGATCTTGTTCATTCGGGTATTTTCTGAAGATCTAACACTATAATACAGTACCTTCCACCATGGTGATGGTGACAGCCGCGTAATCTTGCATCTGCTGTGTAAAACAAAACGGTGAAGATCCATAGAATGAAGAGTTTCCAGGCATATCTTACTGCTGTTGATTGAGTTGTTCCAGCCATTTAATCCTGGGTAGTTTATTTCTAAGTTACAAAAGCTGTCGCTTATATACACACATATATATGTATATATGTATGTATATATATGTATGTATCTATGTATATTTATGAATGTATGTTGATGGTTACATCTTTCACATCTTTCTCCCTTTTAGCTGTATTGATGGTTACAGCATTATTTTTTCGTTTCTTCTAGGTTGATCGATCAAAGTCATAGATAAGAGTGGACTTACTTTCTTCTAAATTCCAAACCCTTGACTATCCTATTCTATTTTCTTTGTTGACAGAATTTTTTTGTATGACAAGGTCTTCCACTACTATTGACATTGTCAAATTTCCAAATGTTAGGTCTATTCAGGAGCCAACTTGTTGACACCAGGGAGCCAACTAAGATCTTGGATGCATAATGTGCATCTTTAGTTTGGATTAGCTGATCCTTAAATGTTTAACTTGAATTTGAACATTTTTCTGCAACTGATTAATGATCGTTCATGGCTTTAAAAAAAATTAAAACGACCTCTTTTGAAATTTCTAACAGCAACAAAGCAAAATATGCTCCAAATAAACCCCAAAGACATCAAACTGATCCTCAAATATAGAGTCAGGAGCTCGTCTTCATTCTCAGTAAGAAGACTACTGATATTCGTCCGAACGTACGTCGAGAATAAATAAATATGACGAAGAAGAAGATTTGTGGCAAAATAGATATTATGATACTGAGATTCTGAGAAGCTCTGCAAGATGAAGGTTATAAGTAGAGCTTTGTAAATAGATCATATATGTATATATATGTATATACATTGCATGAATATGTTATCATAATCCAAATATTTGAAAATCAATGTATCAAGTACTAAACGAAAAAGGTTACACTTAACAAACTATCAAGTACAAATTAAGGAGCAGAGAGAGAATACAGTAAGGTTAAACTTTGAAAATTTCTTCATGTAAGACATTAAAAAGATGTTGCTATACTTACAAAAAATGACCTCACTTATTAGGTTCATTGATAAACTTAGCAATACTCAGGGGTATTATAATTTCAATGATATTTTGGATTACGCTGAGTAAAATATTAGACTGCGTATAACACTTTAGAAGAAAAATTAACTCAGCAATGGAGAGTATCTAATCATAATACAAATATCTGAAAATCTTTGTTGGAATATAAACATGAAATGGAATAAACTCCCTCTTTCCCATTAAAAATTATGATAACTATTAGAATTCAAACTGACCCGAGTCTAAGCATAAATATATTAATTTGTGTGTGTTAAAAGCTGTTAAAAAAAACATTCTATTAGTCACATTTTGATTAGCCACTTGCTTGAAACTAATTAAGAGATGGATGCTTCTTGAAATTACAATATATATACATACTAAAATATAATAATATAAAATATGTAAAATATATAGCTAAGATCTCGTAAGCGTTAATTCTGTAACCATTTAGGAAAATTTGTGATAGTACCCAATAACTCCTAACATACATTTATGAAACTTAAATTCTTAAGAGGTTGTACCTTTGAACTAACGGTAAACAAAATACTTCACAATTAAATTAATGTAAAGTGAATATTCCATTAACAGAAAACTGCCCCTTCTAACTAAAACGAATTATTTCTAATTATTCGCACGGTATAGCCCTATGTATTTATTCGCCGCACGATCTATGCTTGCACATCAATTAAATTATAATTTTAAATATAGAGTTTATAAATAAATTAACCTAGAATTAGTTAAGTATAATCATAATGGAATTGAATTTCTTCATAAGATCTCACTTGGACTCATCCATATTCATGCGTTTTGTTAAATTAAATCCCAGTGAAATCTTTCTGTCCAGTTTTTGGGAGGAACTCAGAGAGAAGAAATCATGGAGAAATGTATCAAACAGGATGGTAAGGAGAAGGACAACGAGATTTCTGCACTTCAAGGAGATAAGAAGGATATGGAGAAAGTCGAGGCTTTGCTTAAATCTGAGAATTCCAGGATGAAGAGTGTCAGCGATGATCGTCTACACATGGAAGCTGCTGAAAAGTACAGCCTTTTGCCAGGTTTTTCAAGGGCTTAACTGAACCTGCGCGCTGCAGAGCTGAACCGGAAGAATCAGTTTCAAAATATGATCCAAGATGAAAATCCCTAGCTCCTACCAGCTGATGAAGATGTTCTGATCAGCCCGACAAGCCAAAGCTAAAAAACTGGAAGTACTTTTGTAATGCTGACATTTATGTTATGCACGCAGTTTATGGCGTGCAGAATTTTCCCGCACGTTTCAAGCACGCTTTTGAATTTAAATTGAATGAGTTCATGTAATTTGAATGCAGTAACCTAAGAAATTGAAATTAGATAATATGAATTAAGAAATTGAAATTGAAACTATGGATTATATATATGGATGACTAAAGGATCCAAATTTACTCTTAAATATTACGTGCACAAAGATAATACTTTGGCGTCCCATTCACGCGCACGTCTTTTGCCCTTTAAATCATTCTAATTAATTGAAATATAATTTCACATAAGCAGTTTGCCCCAGTTTGCTCCTTATGACAACTTTTCTTTAAATCAGTGTTGCTTATTAATTGTTTTTCATTGTTGATTTATAACAAGCACTCCTAATTAGATAATTATTTCTTTATTAAAGAGTTGGTACCTAATTTAATGTGTCAATCAACCAATTAGTAATTATCCATTTACTTTCCTTTTTTTTTTAAACTTTTTTTCCCTTTTCTTTTCCTATTATATTTGGAACTACTTATATGGAATGTATTTTTAATTAATGATGTAAATATCAAACATAAATAATCAAGTTATATTTTCAAAAACTAGAAAATTTTAAAATCAAAACCATTCAAATTAGCATATTGTAATAATCATCTAATTATTTTCAATTTTACCCTCAATTAGTAATAATTTAGCTTTTTTTTTAAAAAAATTTGATCTACTTGTTCCAGTTAATTTCATATTTTATCAAAACCTTTTCAAGGTCGGTCAGCACCTCTGAAACGCCGCCATCGGAACACACCACCGCCGCCTAAGTTAACCGCATCATCAATCACACAAAAAGACACGCAGGTCCAATCCCACTTCAAACCCAAACCCAAATCCCAATTCTCAAAACGAACGTACCAAGTGGCCTATTATGCACAACAAGAATCACCTCTCTCCTTTATTCTCTACAATTTAGTCATAGGAAATTAGGAGCGACTTTAATTTTATAAAATATAGTTAAATTAATCAACAATATAATTATATGTTAATTTGAATAAAAATGACTATACATTTTGAAACAGACAAAATAAAAACAGATATCTGATTTCCTAAAAAGCGTTCGTCGCTTCTCTAATATGTAATTCTAATTAGGGGTATATATATACACCCTGATAATATGACATTCAAGGTAGATGAGATTGAACTTATGGGACACTGGCATATGGGACGTTAATACATAGAAATAAGATTTAAATCAGACTCTCCACGTAGTGACGGAATTAGGGAAGAGCGAGAGAGATCGACCACCCTTTCAAAATCTGGCGATCAAATTATTACTGTTCATAATTTCTTTCAGTCCCTCCCTATGAAATGTGTGCATAACTAGAATATATATATATATATATATATATATATATATATATATATCACCCTCCATAAAAATATATGTGGTTCCATCCAAGACTTTTGTTTTTGGCTGATTCATGGATGAATTGTGTTGACATTGAAAAGAACCCGATCGGATGCGTCTTAGTTCTCAAGGGTGGCGATCGTGTGGACCTGGAGGGGAATTCCCACCACATACAGCACTGGTGAAATGAAAAAGAAATAAAATAAATCACAGGGAAAACAAAACATACAGAAACTCCCTTGATAACAAAAAAGTCTGGATCATGTATCACAGATGCATTTAAAAGTTATACCTAATCCTTCAAACATGATTTAATCACAGTTATGAAACTACATAATATGTTGATACATGTTGCTTTACTGGTCGATCTGTGATCTTATATATTACATCGAATGTGTTGATGAAAAAACTTACCTGTGATCTTGACCACCAAATGCATATACTCTGGAGATTTGAAAAGGAGTTAAAAAAAATGTCATTCCAGAAATCACATACATTTATTCGTAGCTTCAGGATCTTATGAATACCAATATTTCTCTGAAAATCTAAGAATATATTACAGTACCTTCCACCAGGGTGATGGTGACAGCCGTGTGATCTTGCATCTGCTGTGTGAAACAAAACGGTGAAGATGCATAGAATCAAGAGCTTCCAACCATATCCTAATGCTGTTGAATATTTTAGTTTTCGAGCCATTTTTAATCCTGGGTAGTTTATATCTTAGATCCAAAAGCTGTTGCTTATTTATATATATATATATATATATATATATATATATATATAAAGTACGAATGTATAATATTGATGGTTACATTTTCAGATCTTTCTCCTTTTGTGCTGTATTGATGGTGACAGCATATCTATTTTTTTCTTTCTTGGTTCAAATGCATGGTTGATCAAAGTCATAGATAAGAATATGTTTTTATGACAAGGTCTTCCACCACACTTGACATTGTCAACTTTCCCAATGTTAGGTCTATTCAGAAGCCTACTTGTTACACTATCTGGACCAGGGAGCCAACTAATTAAGCTCTTGGATGCATAATGTAAGGTTAATATGTGCTATTAAGAGATGGTGTAGAATTTAAGAAGCGCTCTTTTTTTAACCATTAGAGATACTCTAAGAGCATATGCAATGATAAGGAAATAAGGAGCGCTTCTTAAATTTCACATCATCACTTTTGATAGATACTAACTAAGGAGTAAAGTTAACAATGATATGATTTTTAATTTCTATACATCATTAATTAATAATAACAAAAATAAACCTTCAAATGTTCTATATTAAATTAGGAGTTCCCCTTAAAAATCAACAATGATAAAACATGAATAAAAAGCATTTTTTATTAAGAAAAATTGTTTTAAGGAACTTCACTGGAGGTGCCCTAAACAATCTAGGATGCCTTTTGATAGCACAGTGTTTACTACTGAATTAATGATTGAGTTACATTTATTGGCATGTTTTGTTTTCCTTTCTGAAAAAGTGTAACACGTACGCATTTAACTCGAACTCCAAACATATCTGCTGAACGTTGCAACGGCCGTTATTCTATTCCATTCACATATCAAAATCTCTCTACATTAGACACCGTTTTAGTCCTCATGCTCCTCTCGCTCATCTATCGTTAGTAAAGGCAACTGCGTTAGGAGGCTTGTTATGTGGATCTTTAGGTGGTTTTGACACAGGTACTCTGTTGAAATTTGAAATAATAGTTTGAATATTATAGAATATATAATCATAACAATAGAAACACAGAAGATGTTAATTAATTGACTCACCGAGACGTAGCACCTAGGCCAGAAGGTAATAACGCTCGAGCTGAGGATGATGTCTCAATGAAAAATAAAACAATTACAATCCATAAGAATTGAATGCAGAAAGCTTGAAATGTCGACGATCGCCCGGCCATTTTCATAATTGTCTTTAACCCCTATAATGCAACTAGGTTTTTAGACATTGTTTTATAGGTGAGAAGTCCTAGACCTGCCACGCGGTTGAAAGTCATAGTCAAGGTCTACCAGTTTGAATACAACACACTGTTAGTGCCATATAACCCAACATTATTAGGCTGAAAACCATGGATTCTAAATTATGATTATATATATGCTAATATTATATGGGGAATTTGTTTTTATTGAGGGGTACAAGTTTTCTTATTTGAGAGTAGGTGTAAGTTTACATAATTTCTAAAGCTGACGGTAATTTTATTAGTTTACATTCATGTATTGTAATTGTTAAGTTAAAGACATTTATGGTGCATTTGGTTCACTCGATTTTAGAAAAACTGGATTTTCAAAGTTCATTTTTGAAAAATTTTATTTGGTTCGTATGAATTTAGAAAGTCCAGATTTTCCCACTCCAAACTCTGGTTTTTGTTCTTCCAAGTTCAGACTTACAGTTTTTGATTTTAGATTTACCATTTTTTATTTTAGACTTGCGAAATCCTTACGAACCAAACTAGAATTTTGTTTCAGACTTACAAAATTCCAACCCAACCAAACAAGATTTTTGAAAAACAAGACTTTCAAAATCGCAAACAAAAATCCAAAATCTCAAAATCCCAAAACAAAAATCAAACTCTCAAAAACCTACTCAATCAAATGCACCCTTAGATTCCACTTTCAAATTATCAAACTTATATCGCCCTTAATTAAAAATTTTCATATTATATTTAAACTCTTGCATGCTATGTGCAGAGCCGTTCCTCGGGGAGTGCCATCCGTGCGGTCGCACCGGGCCCAAAAATTTGAGGGGCCCTAAATTTTATATATTTTATATAATTGAGATATAATTGGAAAATGTTTTTAGAGTTTCAAAAAGAATTAAGACAAAATTTGAACTAGAGAACGATAGAGAGGCACAAAAATTTTATATTACGTATATATTTCGTTATGACTGATGTATAATTGCAAATGATTTACAAAAATTTTAAAAATATGAGAAAGAAATTGAAGTTAAAAAGATTGAAGATTATCAATTTATTTTTGCACCGGCCCCTGAAAATTACAGGAACGGCCCTGGCTATGTGCATAGTTCGTTCACGGTTTAAAATTTTTAATAGGGATATAAATGTTTCTAATTGAAGAATCAAATTACATGATTATACGCTAATAAATCATCGTCATTTTTAGAAATTACGTAAAAGTTACACTACACTTTAAATTATTAAATTTATACCGCTCTTGATCATATTTACCCTATTATATTTAAGATCTTGCGTGCATGCTACGTGCATAGTTCGTTCACGGTTTGATAATTTTAAAATTTGAGCACACATTTTGATGATATTATAACCTATGCGATTATACATTGTTGGTCTTTTGAGTTCATTAAATTTTCATTCACACAAAACTTCAAACTTTCAGTCAGTTCTTGAATCTAGGGCGTTATATACATCTCCGTTCAAATTACCTTTCTTCAGCAACATGGCGGAGATGCGAAGGACCTCGGCACGTTTGAATGGAATCTCCCAGCCCTAGGATTTCAGTAGCTGGATGTCCTTATCTGCATCGAGTAACCTAATATATTCAGTTGCCTCTGCAGTGTATGGCCAGTCAAAAGTGCAGTCTTCGAACTGCAAGAAAACAGCTATGAGAATCCACAAAGCACATTGAAAAGAAGCTAACAATGCAATGAATCATATATACATAATATATATAGTGACAAAAATAAATGAATAAGAATTTCATTACTTGATTAATAACAAAATTGAAACTATGAATTATATATGGATGAGTTCATGAGCATAATTTGCTCTTAAATATTGCTTGCACGAAGATAATATTTGTGCACGTTCTATGCCCGTCTAAAACATTCTAATTAAAATATAATTCAATAAAGAGCGGTTCTTATGGTAACTTTTCTTATTAATTTTTTCCATTGTTTAATATTTGTGCACGTTCTATGCCCGTTAGAACATTCTAATTAAAATATAATTCAATAAGGAGTGGTTCTTATGACATCTGTTCTTATAAACTTTTTTTCATTGTTAGATTTTTAAGAAGATCTCATTAATAGGTATCTACACTTTACTTAAAGAGAAGCAGCTGATTTAATGTAGTAACCAACAGATTAATAATTGTCACTTTCCTTTTCCTTTTATAGTTTTAACAATTTTTTTCCTATTACATTTTGAACTAATTATATGAAATACATTTTTAATTAATGATGTAAACATCAAATATAAATCATCAAGTTATATTTTAAAATCAAACCATTCTAATAAGCATATTGTAATCATGATTTGATGTTAATGTTACTATGATGTATTAAGAGACTTTGCTTATTTCCATCGCATCAATAATTCTCTTCGTCAAGTACTTTTCTTTTCATGTTTATAAACATCATTTCTACACCGTAGTATAGAACACAAAACCTTAATTAATTACATAGTCCATCACTACAAACTAATCAAGAAGATCATCTTCCTGATTTACTAGGCAAAATTAACCTGTAACTAATTAATATCTTGATGAATATAGTCGAGCTATTTAGAAATTACAATTGATCTTATTTAGTTCAAACAAATTACAGTGCTCAGGTGAAAACATCTGCCCAGTCATGTGGTGCATGATGAGGAGCTGACGGCGAGCGCGGAACAGGCACGCTGTTAATTCACAAAAGAAAACAGAAAACATTATATATAATTAATCTAGATTCTTTCAAACTTAACGGAGATTCCCTGCACTGCATCGACAGAATTGACTCACCTTCCCCTGAACTTCTGTATCGACGTCGGAGATAATAACTCCCGAGCCGAAGATGATTCAAACGAAAGCAACAGAACTGAAATCCACAGCAATAGCATGCAAAAGCCTCCAAGTTCCGGTGATATCTGACCCATTTCTTCAAAGAAATATGAGCTAGGAACAGAATACAGATCAAAGAAGCCTCTCGATCGATCTCTTGTTTTTCTAAAAGCAGAAAGTTGCCAATTTGATTTGTACTAATTATGGATAGTTTGTGGATGTCTAGTTCATCATGCTTTCTTATATAGGCATGCAGAATCACAGATCCAGTCCAACTATTGAATCTTCTACCCACGTTTTGTTGGCTTATGACATTTTTTTAAACTTACTTTCATGCTATGCGGCCGGCATTCTTAAACTGAAGTCAACATGCTTTTTGGGATAGTTTATGGGCGCCTGGGTATCTACTAGTCAAACAATTAACTCAAAATTACTTCAATTTGTTGTATTATGTGAGAGAATGTAATTCACCGTAGTTGGTGTGTCTGTATTATGTCAAATATATAGGATTAAAAGAGTACAAATACAATGTATCTAGACTAGTCTAAATATGGTACATAAATATATACAAATCAATCACAATTATTCTCAAGATAATTGTGATATTCTATCACTCCCTTCAAGCGAAGCGTCAGATGAGAAGCCACGCAAAACTTGGATCGAAATAGTGTGAAGAGAGGACCAGGGAGACCTTTGGTGAATATGTCAGCAATCTGCAAGGAAGTAGGGACATGACTAACACGAACTCTGCCAGAAGCCACCAACTCTCGAACAAAGTGGTAGTCAATGTCAATATGCTTAGTCCGCTTGTGAGCAACGGGGTTTTGAGCAAGGAAAATAGCACTATTGTTATCACAAAACAGTAAGGGTGAAAACTTCAAAGGAACACGAAACTCCTTGAGCAGATTGCACAACCAAACAAGCTCGGCCGCAGTGTTGGCCATAGCACGATACTCAGATTCGCAGCTGGATCGGGAAACAGTTGGCTGTTTCTTAGCACTCCAAGAGACAAGATTACCACCAAGGTAAATGGCATAACCATAGGTGGAACGTCGAGTTTCAACACAGCGAGCCCAATCAGCATCTGAGTACCCTAACACTGAAAGTGAGCTGGAAGACGGTCGAAAGAAAAGTCCATGATGGAGAGTACCACGAACATATCGAAGAATACGAGTGACCGCCTGATAATGATCTTCACAAGGTGACTGAAGGAACTGGCTAACAGAATTGACTGCATAGGCTAGATCAGGCCTAGTAATGGTCAAATAATGTAATGCTCCAACAAGCGAAAGATATAGCTTGGGATTTGAAAACTCTGGACTAGAGGAAGTGAGGAGTTGTGTACCAGGAACAAAAGGCGTAGAGACAGGTGTTGTGTCAGTCATACCAGCGCGCTGAAGAATCTCCATGGCATACTTAGCCTGGCCAAGAAACAACCCCGAAGAAGAGCGAGAGACCTCTAATCCTAGAAAGTAATGAAGAGAGCCAAGATCCTTAATAGCAAACTCATGATCAGTGCGAGCGACAAACTTCCGAATAAGAAGAGGATCATTTCCAGTGAGAATGATGTCATCCACATAGACCAAAAGATACAACACCTTTGAGCCACGCATAAAGATGAACAGGGAAGTGTCAGACAAACAACACCGAAAACCTAAATGAGTCGGATACGAACTGAAACGTTGAAACCAGGCACGAGGAGCCTGTTTAAGGCCATAGATAGCCTTCCGGAGGCAGCATACATGATTCGGATGGCGAGGATCAGTGTATCCAGACGGCTGTTCCATGTAAACCGGAGAGTCAAGATGACCATTAAGAAAGGCATTCTTAACATCAAGCTGATGAAGGGGCCAACCAAAAGTGGTGGCAAGAGACAGAATGATCCGAACGGTGGAAGCTTTGACGACGGGGCTAAACGTGTGAGTGAAGTCAAAACCAAGAACTTGAGAGTATCCCTGAGCAACCAAACGAGCCTTATAACGATCAATAGTTCAATCCGGTCTATGTTTGAGCCGATAAACCCATTTGGAACCAACAATATTAACTCCAGAAGGACGAGGGATAAGATCCCAAGTACGTTGCTGACGCAGTGCATGCATCTCTTCATCCATAGCAGCCACCCAACGAGGATCCTTAAGTGCAGAACGAAAACCTCGAGGCTCAGTTTCAGCCAAAAGGGCCGCAAGAAAACCAGTGACAATATAATCAGAGTAATCCTTGGCAGTGAGACTGCCTGTCTGAGAACGAGTTGTCATATGATGGCGAGGCGGCGGTGGCGGTGGTGGCGGTGGCGGTGACGCGCGGTGGCGATGAAGAATGTGCTGGAGTTGGTTCTGGAGAAGGGTTGGGAGATGATGACGCTCCAGAATCAGACAAATGCGGTGATCCAGACAGGTGATGGCGGAGACGTCTCTATAGACTGATCTGGTGAAGGCTGATTAGGTGTTGTCAAAGCCAGATCATCATCATAATCCGAGTCAAGAAATGTAGAGACATCCAAAGACTCAGGGGCCGTGGAGGATTGACGTTCCAATGGTGGAAATGAAGTCTCATCGAAGCGAGCATGGCGTGTAAGATACACTCTCTTAGTGACCGGGTCCAAGCACCGAAAACCCTTGTACTGAGAGTCATAACCAAGAAAAACGCAAGGTGTACTGCGAGGAGCCAACTTGTGCTGAGAGAACGGCCGAATATAGGGATACACCAGACATCCAAAAGGATGAAAGTTGGAGTAGTCTGGATGACGACCATAAACCAGATAAAACGGCGAGACATTATTCAGAACAGGCGTAGGAAGCCTATTTATGGTGTAGGCAGCTGTGGCGAATGCGGCATCCCAATAAGAAGCTGGCAGACCGGAGTGATGAAGCATAGACAGTCCCATTTCTGTCATATGACGATGCTTTCGTTCAGCTCTTCCATTCTGCTCGGGAGTAGACGGGCAAGAAATCTGATGAAAGATTCCCCTAGCCGCGAAGTGAGAGCGCAACCGTGCATTTGTAAACTCAGTGCCACCATCGCTTTGAAACACCTTAATAGTGCGGGAGAACTGATTCTCCACAAAGTTCTGAAACTGCAGGAACGTCTCAACGAAATCTGATTTTCACTTCAGTGGATAATACCAAGTGAATCGCGAATAGTCATCGATAAAAATGGCATAATAAGAATAGCCACTGGCAGATAAGACTGGTGCAGGCCCCCACAAATCACAATGAACTAAATCAAGTATAGACTGCGCACGCTTCGGATTGTCCACGAAAGAAAGTCTTTTTCCTTTTGCTTTTTCACATGCTGAGCAAAGAGAAGACTTGGACGACAAAGAGGTGACCTCAACAAGATTCATTTTATTCAATAAAGAAAGGACTGAATGAGAAGTATGACCCAGTCTAGCATGCCAAATATCAAAAGAAGCTGTATTTTTATTTGATCGAACGTAAGCGACAAAGGCAGCACCACTCCGTTCAAGCACATAAAGACCATGATGACATCGACCCTGGCCTAAAATTTCCTTGTTTGACCGTTTTTGAATCACAAACGAAAACTCATCAAAAGAAACTACAGCTTTTAAATCCTTTGTGAGCTTGCTAATCGAAAGCAAGTTTTTCGTAACATCGGGAACCACCAGAACATCCGATAATAATAAATTACGAGAAAACTGATGACAACCAATATGTGTAATGGAAACATCACGACCAATAGCGAGAGAGACAGAACGTTTACCATTATATGGAGCAACACGATCAAGACCGGAAGATGCGGAAGTCATGTGGTTTGTAGCACCAGAATCCATATACCAGCTAGAAGCCTTGTCCTTCAAAGAAGCAGAAAATGGAAAAAAATCGGCAACATTCGCAGACATAGGCGGACTCGGGCAAGTCCAAGCGATATGGCCAAACTCATCTTAAAACTGACATCTCGGATTCCATCGTCTTCGGCGAACACCATCATCACAAAAACGGAGATCAGAGTGACTTTGGGCCAGGAGAGCGTGCTCCACACGCGCAGTTGAAGGCTGTTGAAAGGCCCGCGCGTGCTCCACACGCGCGGTTGAAGGCTGCTGGAAGGCCCGCGCGTGCTTCACACGCGCGGCATGTTTTGGAGCCGGGAGCGTGTGTTCGTCACGCGCTAGATGAGTTGGCCTTGGAGAACACCGCACGTGTTCCACACGCGCTTGCAGTCTTGCTGGTGGGACGGGGAGCGCGTGATTTACACGCGCCTGGGTATTATATGGCGCGTGTGTCGCACGCGCCTTTCGGGCGGACAGAGCATTGAACACCATGGCTCCTTGGTGGCGGCTGTGTCGTTTGGCCAATGAACACACAGATGGACTGTGATTTTGGGATATCGAAGCACACAGAATATGGATTCTGTGATTTCTAGGTGAGACACACAAAATATATTTTATTTTGTGATTTGATGAACACCAAAAAAAACGTGTTGTCGACGTAATTGGATTTGCAGCGGAGATTAACTAGAGTACACCCGATCCGAGAACACCACGAACAAACCAACCAGGAGATTAAATTCTACACTTCCAAGATGATCGGGATATTTTTTGTCAGATGGGATTTTTGAGGGATTTAAGGTTTGGGATCGAATAGGCTGATACCATGAGAATGTAATTCACCGTAGTTGGTGTGTCTGTATTATGTCAAATATATAGGATTACAAGAGTACAAATAAAATGTATCTAGACTAGTGTAAATATGGTACATAAATATATACAAATCAATCACAATTATTCTCAAAATAATTGTGATATTCTATCATTATGTCTACTATTTCCAGTTTATTTGGATGTTTCAGTTCATTTTATTTTAATTTAGTTTTGTGTGGTTTAACTTTATTAGAGCATATATGTTCTCTCTATCTTGTTTGGATTATTCATTATCAATTCAGTTTTCATGATACATAATTTGATGAAATATAAATTAATTTTATACTATGTTTTAATACATTACATATTAATTTAGTTTAGTAAAATTTAGTTGATGTGAACAGGCCTTATTTTACATTAATTTTTTATTTTATGTAATTCAATAATATTCAGTGTAATCCCCACTAGGCTGGGCGAATAATGTGAACAAAACGGTTACTTATGAAAAAAACAACTCTGCTAAAAGTAATATTTGTGTTGGATTTTAGGAAGACTTCTTTTGGAAACTAATTTAAAACCAACATACTGGTGTTGAAAGTATTACTATTAAATGAATACTCTATTTCATACACGACTTTTTTCTTCTCAGATGAATTTTAATCAGCGTGAAATCGCATAAGAGTACAATTTTGAATAATAGGAGTCTGGTCAATTACTTCAAGTATTTGGACTAACATTACTCATGATGTATTTTGACTAACAATACGTTACAATTAGAAAGAAGAAAAAAAAGCATATCTGGAGAAAGCAAGGTCAATTTATGAGATGTATACATAATTAATTTGTTCCCCTAGAATGAACAGAGATGATCCATGAGAAAAGCTTCTCTGCATTTTCTGCATTCGGATGGGGCTCAGACTAAGGCGGTGCGTGACAACTTTATTAGTTATTATTAATGAGAAAAGCTTCTAAAAATATTGTTACACTTTACGGTTTCCTACTATGTGCAAAAAGTGCGTGTTCTTGGTGTGAACCCAGAACTGCAGTTTATTCTACAGAATATGCCATTTTCACAAATAATACCATCACCTAGTTAATTGTATAGATTAAATTGACCTGAATATATATGACATAAATTTCTTCTCCGAACTCTATCATTTCTTGTGTGACTGCGGGTTTTGACAGTAAACCTACCAGTTTTAACAGCTTATAAAAGAGAAAAAACAAGAATATATATATATATATATATTTATAATTTCAATGCCCTCTCTCTCAGAGATATTGAAAGATAGGCGACAGAATAAGATACTGGATTAATGCCATAATGCATTTCCATTTTTACAACATGCGACGTTAATTAATACAGAAAAATAAGATTTAGATCAGCCTCTCCACGCCTTTAATTTGTTTTTGGTTGATTTGGGATAGATGAATGACATTGAAAAGAACGAAATGACGCGCACATATCTTAGTTCTCAAGGGTGGCGGTTGTGCGGAGCTGGAGGGGAATTCCCACCACAGACCACACTGAAAAAATGAAAAGGAAACAAAACACTTTTCCTGGAGATTTCAAAAGGAGTTAAAATATTTTCAGTCATGCCAGAAAATAATACATTGATTATGTAAGACTATTCGTAGCTTCAATATTACAGTACCTTCGATCTGGGTGATGGTGACAGCCGTGTAATCTTGATCTTGCATCTGCTGTGTAAAACAAAACGGCGAAGATGCATAGAATCAGGAGTTTCCAAGCATATCCAAATGCTGTTCCAGCCATTTAATCCTGGGTAGTTTATTTCTAAGTTCCAAAAGCTGTTGCTTATGTATGCATGTATATCTTGATGGTTACATCTTTCACATCTCTTTCTCCTTTTGTGCTGTATTTGATGGTTACATCATTTTCTTTTTGTTTCTTCTGTTCAAATGGTTGATCAAAGTCATAAATAAGAGTGGACTTACTTTCTTCAAATGGCTTATTATGGTGGTTCTAATGCAGGTCCAAATTAAATCTGAAATGACAATAATATTCTTCTTAATATGTATTATTATTAATGAAAAAGTAATTTATAATTTGGAAACGTGTTCAATCATTACATAGACGGGTTTATGCAAGGTTAGGGTTTTAGCAATATATATAGAGAATAACATTCATCCGGATGATCCTGATATAACTCTTATCAGGCACCAATAAGATAATGACACGTGTACAATTGTAATGTTTTAATTGGTTAAGATATTTTTAGTAAAATTATAAAACCCTAATTTAGAATGCCTAAACTCATCCGGTTAATGATTGAACACGTGGTCCAATCATAAATTAGTTAAAGATGATGTGTCGTTATTTAATTGGTGTCTGATATTGCCAATATCAGGATGATCATGATATATATTAAACTGATATATTTGTAAAAACTATTAAATAAATGAAGGATATTTATGATATTTTCTCACTGTCATTGGACCTGCAGAAGCAAACTGGACCTGCGTTTAGTAAACAACTTGTATTACTATTTATCAAAATTTTGAGACATATATATGTTTAATCCTCATATTTTAGAACTGCAATTTTTTTAAATAAAATAATTAGATAGTTTGTGTTATTCAGAACATCTCCCATTCAAACCTTTGGATCAAATATGATCCTGTAGGATTGATCCGATTGTATTAGAAATCCAATAAAAAATCAGACAATTCGAAACAGTTTTTCCTCACGACACGACCCATTTATCATTGGAAATACTCTTAATTCGACTCCATTTGCCAAGGTCTTCCACTACTCTTGGCAAAGTCAATGACGACCTTCAATGGTTGACATTGTCAAATTTCCCAATGTTAGGAGTCAACTTGTTAATACATACTAAAAAATAATATGAAATATGTAAATTATATAGCTAAGATCTTGTAAGCGATAATTTTGTAATCAATTAGGAAAATTTGCAAACTATTAAATATGTAGTGATAGTTCCATAACATTTATGGAACATAAATTTTTAAGAAGGTACCTTTAAACTAACGGTAAATAAAATACTTCACAACTAAAATGTAAAGTGATTTCATATATAAAAAACTGCCCCTTCAAACTAAAACGAATTATTTCTAATATTTATAAGTGTTTAGTGATCATTCGCACGATACATGCCCTATGTATTTATTCGCCGCACGATCTATGCTTGCACATCAATTAAATTATAATTTTAAATATAGAGTTTATAAATAAATTAACATAGAATTAGTTTAGTATAATCATAATGGAATTGGTTTTCTTCATAAGATCTCACTTGGACTCATCCATATTCATGCGTTTTGTTAAATTAAATCCCAGTGAAATCTTTCCGTCCAGTTTTTGGGAGGAACTCAGAGAGAAGAAATTATGGAGAAATGTATCAAACAGGATGCTAAGGAGAAGGACAACGAGATTTCTGCACTTCAAGGAGATAAGAAGGATCTGGAGAAAGCTGTGGTTTTGCTTAAATCTGAGAATTCCAGGATGAAGAGTGTCAGCGATGATCGTCTACACATGGAAGCTGCTGAAAAGTACAGCCTTTGCCAGGGTTTTCAAGGGGTTAACTGAACCGGAAGAATCGGTTTCAAAATACGATCCAAGATGAAGGCTTCAAGTTTCCTCTTCTGGACCACCTTATATCGCTCCCTGAAATCCCTAGCTCCTACCAGTTGAAGGATCTCGAAGTGGACGGGGATAAAGATGCTCTGATAGGCCCGACAAGCAATAGCTTAAAAGATCTAGAAGTACTTTTGTAATGCAGACATTATGTTTTGCACGCAGTTTATGACGTGCGGAATTTTTCTGCACGTTTCAAGCACACGCTTTTGAATTTAAATGATTATTGAATGAGTCAATTTGAATGCAGTAACCTAACCTGTCTACAAAATTGTTTTTTGACATCTGCTTCCTGTGCAATTTTCGTGCGATTTTTATTTCAATTTGTAAAAGCGTGCGTGCGCTAAGTACTCATATATGTAATACTAATTAGGGGTGCACACACATATATTTTGGGGTTTCGCACGTTTCAAAATTCTGAATATATATATAGATATATTTTATTAAAAAATTGAATATACTTTAATTTTGTTTAATTCAATTCAGTATTTTAAGTTCAGATCAATTCATGTCAATTACGATCAGATAAGTTGAGTTTCAAACGTATTAAATAAACCCTTAATGATAATGAACTAATATTAGAAAAATAAGGATGAAAACTAAAATTATTAAAATTATTTAAAAGAAAGAATTTAATGCACGGAATTGATCAACTAAGTTCTATTGTCTTTTAGACAAATTTATTTTTAAAGGAGTATACGAATGTTGAATTGTTATAGATTTTTAAGTTTTATCAATGCCACTAATTAGAATATATATAGGAGTACTTAATTAGGGAAACCATGCATCTTGTGCACGCGTCTTTTGCCAATAGATCTAAAAAGTGCATGAAAATTTGAACGATTTCAGCATAATTTTAATTTTAATTTCCTGAGCCCAAAATATATCTATTTTCTCTAAAATTTAGTCATAGGAAGTTAGGAGCGACTTTAATTTTTTTAAATGTAATTAAATTAATCCGCAATATAATATATATATTAGTTTTGGAATAGACCGCATATATTTATAGACAAATAAAGACGGAGTCTATTCGCAAAAAGAATTAGGAAAGCAGGGATAAAATAACAAAAGTGCAAGGGAAAGAGGTTCTTATGTTGCAATTTATAAAACCGTTTTATATTAATTATTATCACGCGCCCCACGCTCTTCTTTTATCCAAAAACACATTCCGGTCCCGTGGGCAGGAGAGCATGGAGTGCTCTTCATTTCATCTTGTTCATGTATATGGACGTGGGACCCGCTTACTAGTATATTGAAATATATATTCATTTACTCTTTCTCTTTCTTCTCTTTTGTGGTCTCTATTTTTCATAATTTTTTTGTTTTAATTTTAAAAGATTTATGAGCTTTTAAAAATCGGACAGTTTAAACTGTGTTTGTTTGTGAAATTTGATTATTCTGTGATTGTGGAAACTTGATCGTTTAGGCTGAAAACTCTGATGTTTGTGAAACTTGATTATTTATTGTGAAAACTGTGATGATTGTGAAAACTTGATTATTTAGGCTGAAAACTGTTGTGATTGTGGAAACTTGATTGTTTAGGCTGAAAACTGTGGTGTTTGTGAAACTTTATTATTAAGTATGAAAAACAGATTAAAAACAAGCACTTAAAAACTGTGGTGTTTCTAAAAATTAGACAATTTAGATAATATGAAAAACAGACATTTTATGGTAGAAACTAGAGCAATATAAAAAATAAGCATTTTATTCTAAAAACTAGACAATTTAGACGATATGAAAAACATACATTTTATGCTAGAAATTAACTAGAGCAATATAAAAAACAAACATTTTATTCTAAAAACTAGACAATTTAGACAGTATGAAAAACAGATATTTTATGCTAGAAACTAGAGCAATATGAAAAACAAGCATTTTATTCTAAAAACTAGACAATTTAGACGGTATGAAAAACAGACATTTTATGCTAGAAACTAGAGTAATTTAAAAAACAAGCATTTTATTCTAAAAGTTAGACAATTTAGTCAGTATGAAAACCATACATTTTATGCTAGAAATTAGAGCAATATATAAAACAAACATTTTCTTCTAAAAGGCAATATGAACAGTGCGCGTGAAGAGTAACCGTGAACAGTGCTCGTGAACAGTAATCATGAACAATACTTTTTAAAATTTTACAAATAAAGACCTCCTTCCTTCCATATTCTAGTGTAGTCCTTGGTTTATATTATAGATATAATATAGACGGTCACTCCAGAGACCAACTCATAATTTTATATCAGTTCGAATAAAAATGACTGTACATTTTTAAAAAAACAAAATAAAATACAGATCATATCTGATTTCCTAAAAAGCGTTCGTGCGCTTCTCTTACTATGTGAGATAAAACTGGAATATGGGACGTTAATTAATACATAGAAATAATATTTAAATCAGCCTCTCCACGTAGTGACGGAATCAGGAGAGGGCGAGAGAGATTGACTACCCTCCCAAAATCTGACGACCAAATGATTATTATTCATAATTTCCTTCAAGTACCTTCTATGAAACTTGTGCATAGCCCTTCATCAAAAATATCTCTAGTTCCGTCCATGGCTTTTGTTTTTGACTAATCCGGATGAATTGTATTATGTGTCTTAGAGTTCTCAAGGGTGGCGATCGTGCGGACCTGAAGGGGAATTCCCGCCACATACAGCACTGGTGAAATGAAAAAGAATATAAATCACTGGAAAACAAATACAAGTCAATATACACAGAAACTCCCTTAGTATACAAAAAATCTCGATCATGATTCATGTATAGATCCATTGAAAAGTTGCTCTAATCCTTTAAACATGATATAATCCAAGTTACGAAACAACATAATATGTTAATACATAGGTAGATCTATGTTCTTATATATCATATCGAATGTGTTGAAGAAAAAACTTACATGCAACGTCGACCACCAAATGCATATGCCCTGGAGATTTGTAAAGGAGTTAAAATATGTTCAGTCATATGCCAGAAACACATACCTTAATTATGTAAGTCTATCGTAGCTTCAGGATCTTATGAATATATACCAATATTTCTCCGAAAATCTAACAATATATTACAGTACCTTCTGCCAGGGTGATGGTAAGAGCCGTGTGATCTTGCATCTTCTGCGTGAAACAAAACGGTGAAGATGCATAGAATCAAGAGCTTCCAACCACATCCTAAAGCTGTTGAATATTTTAGTTTTCGAGCCATTTTTAATTCCTGGGTAGTTTATTTCTTAGATCCAAAAGCTGTTATATATATATATATGTATGGATGTGCATATGTATATATATACTGATGGTTACATTTTCAGATCTTTCAACTTGTGTGCTGTATTGATGGTTATAGCATTTCTCTTTTTTGTTTCTTTGTTCACATGCATGGTTCATGGTTTGTTCAAAGTCATATATGGACAAGAGTGGACTGACTTTTCTTCTAAATTCCAAACCCTTCCTATTCTTCTATTTTTTTAAAAAAAATTGAATAATCTACAACAAAGGTTATACTTAAATAATCATGATCGATAGGTCATAAATTGATGTAATTTACTACAGTTTTGTGTCATATATACTTTTTAATCCTCATATCTCAGAAATACAATTTTCATTTATAAATAATTTAGCAGTTAATATATATCAGGATCAGGATCATCCTAATATGGACAATATCGACACGTCAATATTAAGTAATTTATAATTGGACCACGTATTCAATCATTATCCGGACGGGTTCAATCATTTAGGTTTAGAGTTTTCAAAATTTACTAATAATATTTTAACCAATTAAAAGATCTCTATTATATATGTGTCATATTCTTATGGGTGATTGATAAAGGTTATATAAGGATCATCTTAATGAAGGTCGTTCTCATAATTATGATAGTTTGTGTGATTTATAATATTTCCAACAATGCAAACCTTTGAATAAAAAATATTAACGATCACGTATGATTATACTATTGATTCTAGAAAACATCTCCAACAATTGAAGCATTAATAATATAAAAGTTTAATATGATATGTCACATTACTTAAAGGCCTAGTATAGGTCTTCAATATATGTTGAGGTTCATATTGAAGTCTACATGTTTAGTCAACTTAACATATTTAGCTTTTAAAACTAATTTTATTGTTAGTCCTTCCATATTTATATTGTTAGTCCTTCCATATTTAAATTTTAGATTTGAATGCAATGTTTAATTTAATCATATTTAAGTGACAGTTGATGGTTGCATTTGTAGAACCAAACTTAAAATGAAAATCTCTGATCTTACATCACATTAAAATCCAATAAAAATCGAATAATTCGAACTAATCTTTACTCACGCTCCCTTTACCATTTGAGATACTCTTATTCACAATATATGAAACAATGGTTAATTCATGTAGGGTGTACATACACCTCCAAACTAATTAGGAGATGGAAGTTTCTTGATTTTACAATGCATATGTACTAAAAAATAATATGAAATATGCAAATTATATAGCTAAGATCTCATAAGCGTTAATTTTGTAACCATTTAGGAATATTTGTAAATATTAAATATATAATGATAGTTACAGAATATTTATGAAATTTAAATTTTGAGGTTGAACCTTTAAACTACTAACGGTAAATAAAATACTTCACAACTAAAATGTAAAGTGATTCCATACATGAAAAACCGCCCATTCTAACCAAAACGAATTATTTCTAATATTTATAAGTGTTTAGTGATCCTTCGCACGGCACATGCCCTATGTATTTATTCGCCCGCACGATGTATGCTTGCACATCAATTAAATTATAATTTTAAATACGGAGTTTAGAAATAAATTAAACTAGAAGTTATAAGTATAATCATAATGGAATGGTTTTCTTCAGAAGATCTCACTTAGACTCATGCATATTCATGCGTTTTGTTAAATTAAATTCCAGTGAAATCTTTCTGTCCAATTTTTGGGAGGAATTCAGAAAGAAGAATGTATCGATCATTCGTATGTCTAGAAATCAATCAGGTTCAGAACTGCTCCAATCGGAGACAGTTCAAGATCAAAGCAGTAAAATGGAGAGAAATATTATCAGAAATATCTTTCACAAAATGGTAAAGGTTGAATGACCACAAATATATACAGTACTAGTGGTCCACTAGGATAGACTGTAAAACTGAAATAACAGACTAACAGACTAGCCGTAAATTTGTAAAAGAGAAGAAAAAGGGAAAAACAGTAAAACAGTAAAAACATCATCCTGAGCTCAGCATGACCTCAGCTTCACCACTTAGCTCCCATTCAGCTAGCTTCCACTCTCATCAGCAACATCAACATTTATATTCTTCACACCCCCCTCAAGGTGGGAATTCGGGGTGAAACAGAATCCCATCTTGACCAAAAGAATACGAACAACGCTGGGAGGAAGAAGCTTTGTGAAACCATCAGCAAGGTTGTACACAGAAGCTACATACAGTGGATCAACAAAGCCATCAAGAAATGCATCCCGAACATAATGACAGTCAATCTCAATATGCTTTGTACGCTCATGAAACTTAGGATTCATAGTAATCTCAAGAGCAGAAGTGTTATCACACTGTAAAGGTATAGGAAGATTCAGGGGAATGTGAAAATCAGTGAGCAAGTAAGTGATCCATTTCAGCTCTGAAGTTGTGATAGACATGGCCCTATATTCAGACTCAGCAGAGGATTTAGAAACCACATTCTGCTTTTTAGATTTCCAAGAAACCAAGCATTTCCCCAGAAAGATGCAATAGCCAGTAGTAGACCTCCTAGATAGCTTGCAATTGTCCCAGTCAGCATCAGAAAATGCTAGCAAACTGAGAGAGGAGTCAGCAGCAAAAAACAAACCATGTGAGGGACAACCTGTCAAATATTTGGCAATATGGAGAGCAGCACTCCAATGATGCTCAGTGGGAGTCTGAACAAATCTAGACAACTGATGCACTGCAAAGGTGATATCAGGTCTAGTAAAAGATAAGTACAGAAGCCTACCCAAAAGCCTTCTGTAAGGACCTGGATCAACTAACAAAGGAGAAGACTCATCCTCTTGACACCAAGAAACTGGAAGAGGACTAGAGGTTGCTTTACACTGCAGTAAGTTCAGATCAGAAACAATGTCCATAATATATTTGTGCTGACTGATAAACAAGCCTTGATCTGATCTAGCAATCTCTATTCCCAGAAAGTATCTTGCACATCCCAGATCCTTGATAGTAAATAGCTTGTGAAGATAAGCTTTAAAGTCTGCAATGGCCAAATCAGAATTCCCTGCTATAAGCACATCATCAACATAGATGAGCACTGCAAGACACTCAGTTGAAGTATATTTCAGAAATAAACAGTAATCATTCTTTGATTGTGTAAAACCAAAAAGAATGAGATGCTTAGTGAATTCAGCATTCCACTCCCTTGAAGCCTGCTTTAGACCATACAATGATTTTCTCAGCTTGCAAACTTGACCAGGCAGAGCCTTAGAATAACCTGGAGGAGGGAGCATGTATAATTCTTCATAAATATATCCATGTAAGAAAGCATTATTGACATCTATTTGATGAAGATTCCATTGCTGAGCTGCAGAGATAGCCAAGAATAGTCTGACTGTGACATGTTTTGCTACAGGGGAGAAGGAATCAAAGTAATCCACACCCTCCATTTGACTGAAGCCTTTAGCCACAAGCCTGGCTTTATACCTTTCAACAGAGCCGTCTGCATTGAATTTTACCTTATACACCCACTTACAACCAATAGCTTTCTTCCCTGCAGGTAAAGATACTAAATCCCATGTATGATTAGTCTCAAGAGCATTAATTTCATTAGCCATGGCTGTCTCCCATTGCTTATGTCCACAAGCTTGTTTATAAGAGTAAGGTTCAGCAATTTTTGATAATTGTGCAACAAATGCAATGTGAGCAGAAGAAAAAATGGGAACATTGAGCTCAGAATTAGTGACAGCATTGACCACAAAGTCATGCATCCAATTGGGAACTGACTTATTTCTGTGACTCTTTCTAATAGGAGTCTTAGAATGTGTGCTGTGATCTATAGGAAGATATGGAGGTAGTGAAGAATCATCATTGTCTGTAGCATATACATCATGATCAGATTCAGAACAATGATTAGGGATGGGTGAGAATATCTGTGCCTGAAGCAATGTGGTAGGTGAAGTTGGAGACACTGTGGGAGGCTGTATATGAGATGATGGTGAGGATATGTGTGACTGAGGTTGAGTGACTGGTGGTGGTGGTTGGACAGAGACAATATGATCTCCAGTTACCATAGGCCTGGGTAAAGAAGATGCATTGTCAGTTGGTGTGGAGATAGGGACATTAGGTTGTGATGCAAGATAAGGGAAAACCAACTCATGGAAAACTACATCTCTGGAAATGAGAGTCTTTTTCTGAGTTAAATCAAACACCTTGTACCCCTTTTGTAATGAGGAGTAACCAAGAAAAACACAGGAAGTAGCCCTAGGACTAAACTTATGCTTATCTGGACTCAAGTTGGAGGCATAACAAAGGCAACCAAAAACTTTTAAATAAGAAAGATCAGGTTGTTTGCTATATAACACTTCATATGGAGATTTCCACTGAAGAACCAGAGTTGGAAGTCTGTTGATAATATAAGTAGCTGCTAAGATGGAATCTCCCCAGAAATGAAGTGGTAGACCAGACTGAAACATTAAGGACCTAGCTACCTGCAACAAATGTCTGTGCTTCCTTTCCACCACACCATTTTGTTGTGGTGTGTAAGGGCAAGACTTTTGATGCAAAATACCAAGTTTCTGAAACAACTGTGTACAGACATTGTTTACAAACTCAGTTCCATTGTCTGTCCTTACAACTTTAACCAATGAATGAAACTGAGTTTTTATCATACACAGAAAATGCTCAATTAATTCTGGTACTTTAGTTTTGGATGTGACAAGAAAGGTCCATGTAGTTCTAGTAAAATCATCCACAATTGTTAAAAACATTTGTGCACCAGAGGAAGTTTTAACACTAAATGGCCCCCACAAATCTAGATGCAACATTTCAAAAGCACAAGCAGTAGTGATACTAGAAACAGGAAACACAGTTCTACACTGTTTAGCCATGGGACAGATAGTACACAAATTTTCAGGAACTGAAAACTGTAAATGTTTAAGAACAGCATTTGATGGATGACCTAATCTATTGTGTAATACTTGACTATCAACAATAGATACTCTATTACAAAAGATCTTTGATGATTGTATGGGTGAAAACTTGGTGTGTGACTGAGACAAAAGCTTCTGCATGACTTCAGGAAAAAATGAATCTTGACTGAGTATGTATAGACCATTGGTTTCAGGTGCAACTGCCAAGACCTTGTTAGTCTTGAGGTCCTGCACCATGCAAAAAGAAGGATAGAAGTCAAAATGACATTCTGACTCCTTTGAAAACTTACTGACTGATAGCAGATTAAATTTAAAACTGCTGACATGAAGACACTCAGGAAGATTAAAATTCTCATGTATCTCAACTGAACCAATGACATCTACATAAACTGTAGATTTATCTGGTAGGTATATAGGAGTCTTATGTGAGGTGAGTTCAAGGGTTTTAAAGACTGAGGCAACACTACACATATGAGATGATGCACCACTATCAAGAATCCATTCATTACTTTTAAAAACAAGTGCAGAATTAGCAATATGGGATAGTAGGCTACCTGAAAAATCTCCAAAGTGTGCAAAATTGATATATTCTGCTGCCTCCATGTTCTCCTTGCCTTTGTTCTTCATCATCTTTCCAAGTTCTTGTTGAATCATAGACTGCATCATGGATTGAACCATTGACTGTACATCTTTCATGCCTTTTCCTTCTTCAATATCAAGAGGACTGGATTGACTCATATGTTCATCATCATCTGTACCATATCCAGAGTGAGCAGCATGAGCAAATCTTGGCTTGGAACCAGTTGCACCACCAGAGCCAGGCCACCATTCTGGATAGCCTGTGAGCTTGAAACAGGTATCCTTTGTGTGTCCCATTTTGTGACAGAAATCACATTTGAGTCCTTTCTTAGCTTCCATATCTTTCTGTCTCTGTGCTGCCCTAGCTGCATTGAAAGGTCCATAGGATTGCCTAGCAAGCATAGCAGCATTATCTCCAGGAAAACTGCTGACATTTTGATTATCTTTGTTGTGCTCTTGTTTACAGAACAATGACACAGCCTTAGTAATACTTGGCAAGGGATCCATCACCAAAATTTGATTTCTAAGAGGATCATAATCATCATTCACTCCTTTCATAAACTGCTGCAACTTATCCTCATTCAATCTCCTATCTAGCAACTCATCAAAACCACAAGTACATGCACAAGCACAACATGTACATTTCATTCTAGGCCTAATAATTTCCAGTTCATCCCATATATACTTCATTTCAGAGTAATATTGATTCAGAGATTTTGTACCTTGTTTCAGATCTGTAAGATTTCCCATCAATTCATAGAATAGAGGGCTTTGGTTGACCCCAAATCTGTCTTGAATTTCTTCCCAGAGAGCCTTAGCGTCCTTAGCAAAGGCAAAGCCCTTCAATAGATCCTCACTGATCGAATTCTGAATCCAGGCGATGAGAGTAGAATTCACCTTCACCCACTGCTCGTAGACTGGTGAATTGACCGCCGGTTTCTTATACTGGCCATTTAGCAAGCTCATTTTCCCCCTTGCCTGAAGTGCGATGATCATCGCTTCTCTCCAGGTAAGATAATTCTTCTCTGTCAGCTTCTTGGTCACGATCGTCAAACTAGCATGATCGGAGCTCGCAAGGAGCAACGGATCACTCTCCCGGATTCTCACGAATCCGTCTGCATCGGTGGTGTAGTTGATAGCCTGAGCAGGTCGCTGGTTCTGACCAGATCTGACATTTTCAACGCCAGTCAAAACCATCTCTAGCACCAGATCAAATCGTCGGTCTGTCGAATTAGGATCGCAGAGCCAAAAGCTCTGATACCATCTAGAAATCAATCAGGTTCAGAACTGCTCCAATCGGAGACAGTTCAAGATCAAAGCAGTAAAATTGAGAGAAATATTATCAGAAATATCTATCACAAAATGGTAAAGGTTGAATGACCACAAATATATACAGTACTAGTGGTCCACTAGGATAGACTGTAAAACTGAAATAACAGACTAACAGACTAGCCGTAAATTTGTAAAAGAGAAGAAAAAGGGAAAAACAGTAAAACAGTAAAAACATCATCCTGAGCTCAGCATGACCTCAGCTTCACCACTTAGCTCCCATTCAGCTAGCTTCCACTCTCATCAGCAACATCAACATTTATATTCTTCAGTATGTGTGCTTGATTTATAATCATTGTTCGTGTTCCTATAATCATTGTTCGTGTTCTATCTGAATAGATTTGTTCATTGTCTGACGATCTGAATCGATTTTAATCATAGGAGAAACGCAGGAAAAAAGGCGTCTATATAAATTGACTACTGAGTTACACAGAAATACAAGAAATCTTCTTCTATTTTTCTTGTGAGTTTCTGGTGAAATATTCTTGACTCGTAATCATTTTTCGTGCTCTTGAATTTGTTCCTAGTCTGACGATCTGAATCAATTTTAATCCTCAGGCATAAAGAAAAACATTACACCCTTTTACCTGGTATGATCGATCTTTCGTTTGTGTGTGTATATCTGGATTTGAAACATGTTAAATTAATTCTGCAGACCGTATTTGTGTGTATTTTGCTTCATGCAATTGGATTAGGGTGTGTTTTGTGTTATTGAATTTATGTTTTGATTTGTGTTTTAATAGTTTATGAATTCTAGGGATTGATTCGCTAACTAATCAATAGAATTACCGAGGAATTGAAATTTCTAGGGATTGATTTGTGTTATAGAATTACTGCAGGTTTTTTAGCTGAACCTGCTGCAGAGCTGAACTAGAAGAATCGGTTTCAAAAGAACTACAAGTACTTTTGTAATGCAGACATTATGTTTCGCACGCAGTTTATGGCGTGCAGAATTTTTCCGCACGTTCCATGCACGCGCTTTTGAATTTAAATTGAATGAGTCCATATAATTTGAATGCAGTAACCTAACCTCTTTAGGCCATTGATTTTTAACATTTTCCTATAAAATCCTTACATTTCAAAAATTTTAAGTGTTTCCATATAATTTCAAATTTCTAATATTTATAAGTGTTTGGTGGGTGGGGATCACCCATACAAGTTTGTGTGTCTAATGATGTCCAAGTAATAAAAATGATGCCGTTTCTTTTCATCTCAACCCAATAGAGTTAACGAAAGGTAAACTCTAGTTAACCTTTTTTATATATTTTATTGCTAGTTATTAAAATAGTTTCCAAAAAATCATAATTTTTAATTATCTTGGCGATACTTACTTTCTCTGTGGTTTCATTCCTAAACTCCAAGAATTATAGCGTACCATTTCTCTTCTCTCTCACTGTTGGACAAACAACAAGCATCCTTATTAGTAATCCATTTCTCCAATAGATAGGGGAGAGAGAAGAAGGAGGAAAGATTAATTGATTAATTTGATTAAATAAAAAGAGAGAATGGCCCGGGTAAGCAACTTCGTTGTGGAGATCCTGAACGTGCTCATCTTTGCCGTAGCTGTTTTGGCGATCGGTGTTTCGATGTGGTTCAAATTCAACGACTGTTCGCTGTGCCAGAGGGTTTTTCCACCACCCCCTGCTTTACACCGGCTTGCTCATCTCTGTCATTGGCCTCATCGGTCTTGCTGCAGAATCTCCTGCTTCCTTTGGATTTATTTGGCCGTCCTCTTTCTCACCATCACCGCCTTGATTTGCTTCACTTTTTTTGCATTCATCGGTACCAATCACGGCGCAGGGAAGGCGCTCTCCAACGGCGGCGGTATGGTAGTTGGTAGACGATGACCACCGCTTAGGGGATTATTCCAAATGGTTGCAGAGATACGTGCTGAATGATGATAACTGGGAGGAGATTAAGAGCTGTTTGGGTCCAATTCTGTCACCAAATTCCCCCGGTCTCGGCCCTGAGTATTACAAGCTAAACTTGCCTCTTCTTCAGGTACATACCATCACCCATTGGATTGAGATTAAAAGAAACAGCATCGAATTCGCACGGCACGGTATATGCCATATATATTTATTCGCCGCACGATCTATGCTTTGCATGGATATCAATTAAATTATAATTTTAAATATAGGGTTTAGAAATAAATTAAACTAAAAGTTACGCATTTGATTTGTTAAAAAAAAAGCCAGTTTTTAATTATTTTTTAATTTGTTAATCATCATTTGATCATAATACATTTCTAGTTCTTGTTTATTGTCATTCCCGTTCGGATTGTGTCTTTTTCGTGCATTTTAAAGCCTAATTAAGGATAAAGTACGTGGGTGGATAAGATTTTTTCATGCGTGCATGCATGCTGTTGTGTGATTCTAATTTGGGTAAATTTATGAAATCTATGTATCCAAGAAAACCAGCATTCATTCGTAACACCCACCACTATCAGAAAAAGACGGGTTCATTTTTAACGAACTGTGAACTTTTCGTTGATATATAGCGCTTTTCGACGGTTAACACTGTTCATCTCTCGAATTTTCACGAGTCAACAAAATATCTAAGTTTGATCAGAGGAGGCATGCTCACATGGCAATGCTGATTGAAAGGAGAGTTGAATTATTTGAGAGTTCCAAATTGATTTCAACGAATCTGTTATCAATTGTTGATATCCATAAGGCAGAACAAGTCAACTATTGAATATGTTGACTGGGCTCAAAAGTTTTCGTGGGTTTTGAATAGTGGACTTTTTTCAATGAGCATGGGCCAACATTAATTATTTCAATTAAATTTTACAATTTGTTTGACCTCGTGGGTTCCACAGACCCAAAAAAAAACACTCTTTCAACGATTCATGTTATAATTCGTTGAAACGATATTTTGGGCTTTTAAACATGTTGGCTAGCTTCATTTTGAGCCCATTAGTTTTGGATTCTCAAGTGGGTATGTAACGGGTTTTTTCAAAAGTCTTGTGCGAAAAAGGCCCAATTTCAAATTTAAACACTTGTCGGTTTGAGGAAGAGCCACGTCGCTCTCGTTTCAACGATTTAGTTAGCGTTGAAATGTATAAAAGTTGAAAATTTCCATAAAACATCAAATTTTTACTTTTAAAACTGAATTTTTGATGATTATGTTAATTTTATTATGTATAAAACACTTTTTATGTAAATTTACTTTGATATTAGTTCAATGAAAGGTACGCGTAGTTAAAAATGTAGTATCAAGAACCTGAGAAGCACTACTAAGACTATAGCTTGTTACCTAAGTATATATACTTTTGAATCATACTTCCATCATTGTTATGATCAAATTATTTTCACTACTAAATGAATTTGAGTATATTTGAGACATTCTAACATAAGTGTCCATGATATAGCATTCATATCAATGTTCAGTTTAGTAAAAAATGTAAAAATGTCATAAAACATCAAATTTTGACTTTTAAAACTGATTATTTTCATGATTATGTTAATTTTATCATGTATCAGACACTATTCATGTAAATTTACCTTGCTATTAATTCAATGAACGGTACGTGTAGTCAAAACTGTAGTATCAAGAACCTGAGAAGAACTACTAAAGCTATAACTTGTTACCTAAGTACATATACTTTTGAGTCATATTCCACCATCGTTGTGATCAAATTATTTTCATTACTAAATGAATTTGAGTATGTTTGAGACATTCTAACATAAATTTCCATGAAATAGCATTGATATCAATGTACATTTCTAAAATATTTTTGGAAAATATCATAAAACATCAAAATTTGAATTTTAAAATTGAATATTTTGATGATTATGTTAATTTTATTATGTATCAGACACTTTTTATGTAAATTTGCTTCGATATTAGTTAACTAAAAGGTACATCTAGTGAAACCTTAGTATCAAGAACCTGATAAGCATTACTAAGACTATAACTTATTACTTAAGTATATACACTTTGTAGCCATATATATTTCCACCACTTAATTGTGATTGATTTAAATTAGTGAATGAAATTAAGTAAATTTGAGTGTTTCTGAGACATTCAACATAAGTGCATGAAATCGTATTGATATATATGAATGTTCGAGCATTCATTATCAAGCGTAAAAGTTAAATTTTATATTGAAGTCAATATATTTTTTAATGCTTATATTCTATTTATAATGTAATACAATGAAATATTTGAACTAATCAGTTCTCATTAAGCGTGTTATGTTCACATAATCATTTTGAATTGTTTTTTAAAAATATAGGGGTGAATTTAGAATTTAACAAAATTTCAATTGAGAGCTTTCTTGCCCACAGTTTCCACTATTTTCTGCAAGAATCGCGTTATTCGAAGTACAATTGATATAAGTGTTAAAAATTAATAATGATTTATGTTGAAATTGACTTATTTTAAAGTATTTAATCCGTAATTAAAATTATATTTGAATTGATGGGTTAATATGTAATTATTAAAATTGTATGTTGTCAAAAAAGAAAGATAAAACTAATTCGAATTTTTAATAAATTAATTCCTTTTTAATATTAATTCAAACAAATTTATACCATAATTTATTTTGTTTTAATCGTATCCGTCAATTAACTTAATTGAATTAATCTGAACCGTCAATTTTATACCTATATAAATTGGGGCTCAACCTAGTTCCTTATCCTTTTTGGATCCGCCTTCTTTCTTCTTTACCTGAATCTCGAAATCCCTCTTCTTCCGATCGCTGCTCTCAACTATCGTCGCGAACCCGCCCCACCGTCATCATCTCTCCATCAGTGAATCCGCCTCTCTGTCACCGAATCTGCCCTATCCCTCCGCCATACCGTCATCAGGTCTGCCCTGCCCCTCTGTCGCCGTCCACGAGCCTCCGTCGCCGTCCACGAGCCTCCGTTGCCGTCGCGGTCCCTACGTCTCTCCGTCACCGTTATGAAACTGTGATGGGGTGATGTGACGGTTTTTTGCTGTTACTTGGGAGTATTGATGAGGCCATCATGACCTTCGATATCATGAAAAGGTATGGGGTTTGTGTTCTTATAAACCTCAAGATTTTATTATGCTTGGATGAGCTGCTGATAGTGTTTTGCTTGTTAGGCTTTACAGCTTGATACTAATCACAACTCAAAAAATTCGGTTGTGCTAATTAGATGACTACTGATGGAGTTTTTCTTGTTTGAGTATGTTCGTTTATTGAGCTTTTTACAGTTTATTCACCAACGAAGTTGCACGGAACCCACTCTCAAGCGACTCTTGGATTGTCGTCAGTCCGCACTGCTCTAGATGCTCTCAACCACTACATCAAGGTTCTGTCTTGTTTATTTATGATCTTTACCGTGTTCTTGAGGTTTTAGGGTTGGTATGTTTAAACAGAATTTTTAATAAATAGATTTAAACGGGCACCCTTTGGGTGATTGATCAAGTTGTTGGTAGCTTTATTTTCTTGGTTTTAAACTAGTAGTGTAAAGTTAAAGTGCTTTATGAATGAATGTGATATTGCTTTCTTAAACCCCATGTGTGTTTACTGCAGCCAATTGTGCTGGGTTGAGCACATTGTGTTGGATAATATGACGGGGTTGGATCCTCCCGGAATAAGGATTAGGCCAGTTTCTGGACTTGTAACTGAGTACTTGCGGTTTCGATAGCTAACTTGGTGCACATTGGATACGAGGAGAAGAATGTGTATAACAGATATCTTTCCAGAACATTGAGGTGTTTTGAGTTTATGTTTGCTACTGTGTTAGTTTTTTTGCTTGAAAATGCAACTGAGTTTGCATCTCATTTTGTTTAAGTCTAATGTGATTTTAAAGGTTCTTCTTCGGTGCCACCAACATCTCTGGTTCTCCACTTCAAGCAAATTCTGTTGCCCTCTCTACCGTTTAACTTTGGCACCACCACTGGATGTCCCCTCTGGTGTCTTGGTTGTTACGAGGTATTTTCCTTTTGTTCCAACTTCCATGTGTGTTTCCTGTATGGTTGTTTATGCTTTTTGTTGATTGATTGTATGGTCTATTGATTATGAATACTTAGTTGTATGCTTTTTCATGTTCAAAGTTATTTAAGGATGCTTGTGGAATAGGATGTGGTTGGTTAAATGGGCTGGGAGAAGTGTTTGGTTCTTATTTCGTGTTTTTGCGCTTGTTTTGATTGCAGAAACATGATACAACAATTTAAACCCCCGTGATGAGAGTTATGTTCATAGCGATGAGAGTGAATGGAACTTAGGAAATTCAAGAATATCTCCAGGAGCTGTGCAGAGTATGGCTTTGGACTTTGGAGGTCAATAGTGGTACTTGCTTATATATTTACGTAAAGGCTATATCATTCATATGAATGGAAGTTGTATGTTCAAGTAGAAACTAGCTTTTCAAATTCAATCCTAGTTATTAGTATAGAATTATAATTGAATTAGTGTAATGTGTGTTATGTAACAATTTGGAATTATAATAGAAAATTTTAAATTTTGATTTTTTATTTTATTATAATTTCAGCACCAAATTTGGGGAAATCAGAATTCCATTTTCACCAATATTTTTTTTAAAATAATATAAGTTTCAACGGATTTTGAAACGTTGAAACATTCAGTCAATTATCATTTCAGTGGAATGTCTACTCAGATGCAATCATTTGAGTGGAATGTCTACTCAGATCAAACATGTAATGCGTGGTCCCTCTAAAAATGTTTCAACGAAAATTATGAAAAAAAAGACGATATCACCGAAACGTTTCCACGGTTTTTGACTAGTCAACAACTGTCGATATACCCAATAAAAATCGTTGAAACATAAGCTTTTTTTCTAATAGTGCACCGTGGCCGAAGATGAATCAGGTGAACAAGTTGACTGGTATCGTTTCAAGCGCATTCGATACATTGACGACCTCTCTACATAAATCCATTACTGGCGAAGCCTCGAGGTATATATGGGATTTGAACTCATTCCCCATATTTGTGATTAATGGATTTGCTTTGCTAAATACACTGAGTCAAATTGTTGCCTAGCTTTGTCTAGATAATTGTTTTGCATTTACTCCTTTCAAGATAATTGTTGCCTAGCTTTGTTTCTAGATAATTGTTGCCTACTGGATCACATGTGAACAAGTTTTATGATCTTATGTCTGTTCTTGAATTATGTTGACCATAATCTTTCCTTTCTCTGCCTTATGCATAGAAGTGAAAGTTGATATTATGTTTTGCACTAGTACTTGTTATAATCTTTCCTTTCTATGCCTTATAAAACTGCATAGAAGTGAAAGTTTATATTATGATTTGCACTAGTACTTGTTAGTAGTATAGCTAGTGAGCTACAAAATGCTTGTAAGGATAAATACATCTATATCACTGTCAGCAACGAAAGTATTGTAATACATGGCTGTGGTTGTATTGTTTTGAAACTTGATTGATTTCGCTTGTTCATTGCTCAGTTTCTGCATTTTATACATTCGTCTTTAACTATATGTTTAACATTGTTACATATACTACATTAACGCTATAATATTTACCCTTTCATCCCGCACCCAGGACCGCGCAGGTCTTTTGACCGGGCTCACCAAAATGGTATACCTATGGAGTCATTTAAGGAGCCCGGGTCTCAGCATAATAGAATGCAGCTACAAGAACCTGGTACAAGTGAGGAGGGGTCCGTATCTAGATATCGAAATGGTAGCAGTGGTGATCAGGCCAGAGAAATTCTTCAATCTATTCAGTATGTTACTTCTCCATCCTAACTTATATTTTTCTGCATCTTTAACATGCTTCCTCAAGTATCAAATTTAATGAAATTGCCTGTTGTCACATGCATTTACTCCTTTTCAAGAGTCAACTATATAAATCAAAATCAGTATCGCCAAAAAAAAGAGCCCCGACAAGTGTTGTCCTTGCATATGTGTTCAGTAAGGATCTTAAATGGGGACTATCCGATTCTCTACTGTATCTCTGATCCCTAATGTCTTGAGATATCTGTACATAGTTTTCATCTTGAAAATCATGTTCAGCATCATAAAATCATAGTACCAGAATATATGCAAATTTTGTCTTAATATACTTCCCTTCTTTTAAATCTTTATCTGGTTACATCCTAATATTAGAACAAGAATTTCATTACTTGATGATAATAAGAAATTGAAACTAGAAATTATATATCGATTACTTCATGAGCAAAATTTACTCTTAACTATTGCGTGCACAAACACAATATATATGTTGGCGTGCCATTCACGCGCATGCTTTTTGCTCGTTAAAACAGTCTAATTAATTAAATATAAGTTAACATAAGGAGTTTTTCTTATAAACCAATGTTCCTTATTAGTTTTTTCCATTGTTAATTTTTAACAAGCATTTCTTGTTAAATAAATATTTTTTTATTGAGTAGTTAGCACCTAATTTAATGTGTCAACTAACCAATTAATAAGTATCCATTATCTTTCCTTTTATATTTGTTTTACATTTTTTTTCCTTTTCTTTTCCTATTACATTTTGAACTACTTCTATGAAATACATTTTTAATTAATGATGTAAATATCAAATATAAATAATCAAGTTATATTATCAAAAGCTAGAGAATTTTAAAATCAAACCATTCAAATTAGCATAGTGTAATAATCAAGTTTGAAAATATCGCAAATGATATGTATTAAAAATTATTTGTAAAGGAAATCATCATCACATAAATAAACAATCCTTCCATTGTTGATGATTGCTCCAATGCTCTTTACACTCAGATTTCATCAAATGTGATGATGAGAAATTTAAGAAACAATCCTCATTCCACTACTGCTGGAGATGCTCTACACAATATGGGATACATTTGATAGCACAATGCTCACTATTAAATTAATGACCGAGTTACATTTATTGACATATTTTCCTTTCTTAAAAAGGTGTAACACGTACACATTTAACATCCAAACATGTCTGCTTAAAGTTGTAATGATCGTTATTTTATTCCATTCACATATCAAAATCTCCTTACATTAGACACCGTTTTAGTTATCCCGCTCCTCTCGCTCATCTATCTTTAATAAAGACAACTGCTTCATGAGGCTAGTTATGTGGATCTTTAGGTGGTTTTGACACATGTACCCTGTTGAAATTTGAAATAACAGTTTAAATATTATAGAATAATCATAACAATAGAAACACAGAAGATGTTAATTAATTGACTCACCGAGACGTAACACCTAGGCGAGAAGATGGTAATAACGCTCGAGCTGATGATGATGTCTGAATGAAAAATAAAACAGTCATAATCCATAAGAAGAGAATGCAGAAAGCTCGAAATGTCGACGATCGCCCGGCCATTTTCAGAATGGTTTTAACCATTATTATGTAATAACTAGGTTTTTCAGACATTGTTTTATAGGTGAGAAGTCCTTAATTAACCTGCCATGCACGCGGTTGAAAGTCATAGTCAAGGTCTACCAATTTGAATACAACACAATGGTTAGTTTCATATAATTACCGAACATCATTAGGCTGAAAACCATGATTCTAAAGTATGATTATGTATCCGTATCCGCTAATATTATATATATGGGGAAATTTTTAATTAAGGGTAGCATAAATTTCATTATTTGAAAGTAGGTGTAAGTTTACATAATTTCTAAAATTGGCGGTAATTTTATTAGTTTATATTCATGTATTTTAATTCGTGAATTAAAGACATTTAGGATGCATTTGGTTCACTTGATTTTTGAAAAACTGGACTTTCAAAGTTCTGAAATTTTTTATTTGGTTCGTATGAATTTAGTAAGTCCAGATTTTCCCACTCCAAAGTCTGGTTTTTGTTCTTCCAAGTCCAGACTTACAACTTTTTATTTTAGATTTACTTTTTTTTTTTTAGACTTGCAAAATCCTGACGAACCAAACAAGAATTTTGTTTCAGACTTACAAAATTCCAACCCAACCAGACAAGGTTTTGGAAAATCAGACTTTCAAGATCCCGAACAAAAATCCAAACTCTCAAAATCACAGGACAAAAACCAGACTCTCAAAAACTTACTCAACCAAATGCATCCAGATTCCACTTTCAAATTATCAAACTTACGGCGTGCTTAATTAAAATTTTCCGCCCTTAATTAAAATTTTTCCTTTTATATTTAAGCTCTTGAATGCTATGTGCACAGTTTGTTCGCAGTTTGAAATTTTGAAAATTTTACATAGGGGTATAAATATGTTTAATTCAGGAATTAAATTACATGAATATAAGCAATAAATTTATGCATTTTTTAGAAATTATGTAAAATTTACACCACACTTTCAAATTATCAAACTTATACCGCGCTAAATCAAAATTTTCCCTATTATTATATTTAAGTTCTTGCGTGCAAACTACGTGCATAGTTCGTTCAAGGTTTGAAAATTTGATCACACATTTTGATGATATATCACCTATGCGATTATACATGTTTATATAAACTAGTTTGTTGGTCTTTTTAGTTCATCAATTTTTCATTTCACACAAAACTTCAGACTTTATATATATATATATCTCCGTTCAAATTACCTTTCTTCAACAGTATGGTGGAGATGCGAAGGATCTCGGCACATTTAAATGGAATCTCCCAGTCTTATGACTTCAACAGCTGGATATCCTTCTCTGCATATCGAGTAACCTAATGTATTCCGTTGTGTCTGCAGTGTATGGCCAGTCGAATGTGCAGTCTTCGAACTGCAAGAGAACAGCTATGAGAATCCACAAAGCACATAGAAAAATAAACTAAAAATGCAACGAATCATATATACACATAATATATAGTGACAAAAATTAATGAAAAAGAATTTCATTACTTGATTAATAAGAAATAATTGAAACTATGAATTATATATGGATGACTTCATGAGCAAAATTTGTTCTTAAATATTGCGTGCACAAATATTATCTTTGTGCACGTTCTGTGCCCGTTAAAACTTTCTGATCAAAATATAATTTAATAAGAAGTGGTTCTTATGACAACTTTTCTTATTAATTTTTCCATTATTAATTAATATTTATGCACCTCAACTTCATATATTTTTCTTGACCTTCTGATTCAAGCAAGAAGAGTAAGACAAAAAGAGTAAATATTAATTATCTATACTTATTATAGCTGGTTAATTAGTCTTGCATGGTATCTGTGAGTAAACAGTAATATATATGCGTGGGAAAGGAGGATGGTTTGCTTAGGTTGACAATCAATCTATCATTATTATTTTAGGGTTTACATATGATATTATTAAAAGAAGAACCCTAATGATATACTGAATATGTTTCTACCAAAAAATATTATGTTAATATTTTAAAATTGATTACAATATCAATTACATTTTCTAATTTGAACATAATATTTTTTTAGTAATTTTAAATTAGTTCTTTACTTGAAAACTTAATTTTTGATATTTGTACAAAATTTTAAGTATTTCTTATAATAATTAACTCCAAATCATGATTTTAAAAAGTATGTTTTTTACAAAAAATATGTTGCACAACTTTTATCAAATATAATTAGATTAAATACCAAATAATATTAGTCAAACGTTTCACTTTGATGATTGAATCAAATCAAAAGCAAAGGACAAATATTGATTAAAAGTCCCCAGTGGACTAATATGCATGTCCTCTTAAAACTTTCTCTCTCCATCCCTTCTTTTCATACTTTTCTTGACGATCCCCACACCAAAACCCCAGCCAATAAATTTAACAGCCTCTCCTTTTTCTCTGCTATATATACATGCCATTTCAGCTGCAAAAACACACAGTCACACAGTACTCGAGCTTCTGATGAAGATGATGGCCGAGGAAAAGGCATGGATAATATGTGCTGTTCTTGCGACTGTATTTGTGGGAACAGTCTGGGCTGGTGAAGAAGATCTAAATCTCATGGATCCATCCAAGCTGAAAATGTTCGTCGATGAACTTCCAGATATGCCCAGAATCCATGGATATGAGCTCATCAATGGCGCTGCTAAACCTAAATCTCTCAGAATTGGCATGTTTAGCATGAAATGGGTACGTTCGTACGTCAATTTCATCATGTGATTTCAGAGTTTGTAGAGTGTTCTTCATTCTTCCCTGGAAAATCTTTCGAATGTCATTATGGCATGAGAGTTCTAACTAATAATTTGAAACGTATCTGGATGTTGATAGATTCATTGGCCTAGATAATTTTGTGGACTGTATGTCATCCTATTTATTGTTTATTCATCGTTTTGTTTTATCAGTATATATATAGGTTGTTTTTACTATTACTACTATTGAGTGGTTTGGATTTCATCAGCGAAATTCAATTTATTTTAGTTTAAATTAGTGAACATTGAATTCAGCTTAATTAAACTGGTAGAAAAGGAAATGTAACCTGTATTATTTATCACCCTTTAAGTTGCTTTCCCCCTTTGTTTGATTCACCAATATATATATATATATATATATATCCTGTTTCGTGTATTACGAAGTATGAATTAGTCATCTTATGGCATTTTAACATCAACTTGGACATTAAATTATAGTAGTCAAAATTCATCACATAATTTCAAAATCATAGACTTTGGACTTTTAAAACTAGAGTATATATGTACTTAGGGATAATCGTACGAAATTAACTTTAGCTTAAATAATTAATTCAATCGCTGTAATTAGTCATCTTATGGCCTTTTAACACCAACTTGGAAATTGAAATTACAGTAGTCAAAACTCATCACATTTCATCCAAGACTTTGGACTTAAAACTGGAAGCTAGTTGATCAAAGCGTGTTCTCCTAGTTTTTACTTTATTGGTTCAATCTGTTGAAATTAATTTGTTCAACTTAATTTAGATAAAATGTAATCTATTAAAAGTTATCTTCATTTTGTTGTACAATCCTCTTTTTTTTTCAATAAAAGTTTTCTATGCAGTACCATTTAAAACTTCAAATCATTCAAGATCTATCGGTTTTAATCAGTACAATTCCACTCTAATAAATTGACAAGAACAGACCCTGATCAAATAACAGATTTTCAATCTTTCAAAACCATTTACATTTTCACACCCTTTAATGATTTGTGCAGAAATTTCACAGAGATATCCCAGCAACCCCAGTATTTGCGTACGGTACGTCAAAACGGACCGCTTCGGTCCCCGGTCCGACCATCGAGGCCCTTCACGGTGTTTCAACCTACGTGACGTGGCTCAATCACCTCCCTTCAAAGCATATTCTTCCTTGGGACCTTACTATCCCCACCGCTATGCCGCCGCACGGCCAAGGCATCCCCACCGTGGTCCACCTCCACGGTGGGGTCGATGAACCGGAGAGTGATGGTCACTCCGGTTCGTGGTTCACCAGAAATTTCAAAAATCGTGGACCGACATGGACCAAGAAAAGTTACCGTTACCACAATTTCCAGCACCCGGGGACCCTTTGGTACCATGACCATGCAATGGGTATGACCAGAGTCAACCTCCTAGCTGGCTTAGTTGGCGCCTACGTCATCAGACAACCTGACGTGGAAATTCCACTTGGACTGCCCTATGATCAAGAGTTTGACCTTCCCTTGGTTGTGTGTGATCGTAGCTTTCGCTCGGATGGTTCAATCTACATGAATTCCACCGGAAACAACCCTAAAATTCACCCACATTGGCAGCCGGAGTACTTCGGCGATGCTATCATCGTCAATGGAAAAGCATGGCCTTACAAGAATGTTCGACGGAGGAGGTATCGACTAAGGATCATCAATACCAGTAACGCTCGATTTTTCAGCTTTTATTTCACGAATAATATGTCATTTGTCCATGTGGCATCTGATTCGGCATACAACGACCATCCTGTCACCCTTAAACAATTACTGCTGGCACCATCTAAGATAACTGTCGTGGTCGTTGACTTTTCAAAGTCAACATCCAAAACAACCATCTTAGCCAACGACTCACCCTACCCTTACCCTACTGGTGACCTGGTGAATCGGGAAAATAGCATGGTCATGAAATTCATCGTAAGTAGTCATCAAGAACGAGAAACCTCCCATATTCCGGCAACTCTTGTCCAATATCGGAAGCCAGATGAAACCGAGGTGGCCAAAACTAGGTACATTGCCATGTATGAGTATACAAACGGGGACGAGCCTACACATTTGTATATCAATGGTTTGCCCTACGAAGCACCGGTGACCGAGACTCCAAGAGTCGGAACTAGTGAGATATGGTATGTTATTAACCTAACCGAAGATAACCATCCACTGCATATCCATCTAGGGCTTTTTGTTGTATTGGATCAAACGGAGCTGGTTGATGATCAGAAAGAGTTCAAAGCTTGCATGCTGAAGCACAGTGATGCTCTGAGATGCAAGGTGGGAAAATACGCACGTGGAGAAAAGGTTAAAGTAGTATCTCATGAAAAGGGATGGAAGAATGTTTACAAGATGATGCCTGGATACGTTACTAAGATATTGGTGAAGTTTTCGTTTATACATTCCAATCAGTCATATCCATTCGATGCAACTGCAGAGCCTGGATATGTATTCCATTGTCGTGTGAGTAGTAAACCTTTCTCCTTAACAAGTTACAGTAATTTATGTTTTATATTTGCTGAACAATATTGATATATTAATTTTGATTATTTACAGATCCTTGATCATGAAGATAATGCTATGATGAGGCCATTAAAGTTCATTACTTGATCTCCATTGGGGAATATGGATTCTATGTAGTGATTTGTATAATATTATGATAGGAGTATAAATATCTTTGATTCAAGAATTTAATTACATGAATATAAACTAATAAATTGCCATCATTTTTAAAAATTATGTAAAACTTACCCCACTTTCAAATTACCAAACTTGTAACGCAATTTTTCCCATTTGCATATTTTAGCTCTTGCGTGCATGCTACGTGCATAGTTCGTACAAGGTTTGACAATTTAAAAATTTGATCACACGTTTTGATGATATTATACCTATGAGATTATATATACATGTTTTTATAAACTAGTTTGTTGGTCTTTTAAGTTGATTAATTTTTCATTTCACACAAAACTTCAAACTTTCAGTCAGTTCTTGAATCTAGCGAGTTGTATACATCTCCGTTCGAATTACCTTCTTCATGAGCAGCACTGTGGAATCTTCCAGTCTTATGACTTCAACAGCTGGATATCCTTATCTGCATCGAGTAACCTAATGTATTCCGTTGTCTCTGCAGTGTATGGCCAGTCAAAAGTGCAGTCTTCGAACTGCAGGAGAACAGCTATGAAAATCCACAAAGCACATTGAAAGAAGCTAAAAATGCAAGGGAACATATATACATAATACATAATATATATAGTGACAAAAATTAATGAATAATAATTTCATTACTAGATTAATAAGAAATTGGTTAACAAAAAAAAAGATTAATAAGAAATTGAAACTGTGAATTAAATATGGATGAGTTCATGAGCAAAAATGCTCTTAATTATATATTGCTTGCACGAAGATAATATTTCTGCACGTTCTATGCCCGTTAAAACATTCTAATTAAAATATAATTCAATAAGAAGTGGTTCTTATGGCAACTTTTTTTAAAAAAAGTTTCCATTGTTTAATATTTGTGCATGTTCTATGCCCGTTAAAAAACATTCTAATTAAATAAAATATGATTCAATAAGGAGTGGTTTTTATTTCTCATGACAACTTTTCTTATTACTCTTTCTCATTATTGATTTTTAAGAAACACGCCTTAATAGGTAACTAGTCCTTACTGTACTAAAGGAGTTAGTAGCTAATTTAATGTAGGAACCAACCAATTAATAATTGTCACTTTCCTTTTCCTTTTATGTTTGTAACATTTTTTTTCCATTTACATTTTGAACTAATTATATGAAATACATTTTTAATTCATGATGTACATATGAAATATAAAGGCATTGTTATATGCAGTCCAGTATTTACTTATGCAGTCCGTATTTATTCACTGAGTGTCATTAATATCCTCAGTATTTATTCAAAAGTAAATATGATTCTCATTAATGAGGGTATATCAGGAACTTTCAATACAAATACGGACCGCGAAAGTAATGTTGGACTGCATTTATCAATTGTCTCACCAGGTTATACTTACAAAAACTAGAGAATTTTAATATCAAACCATTCAAATTAGCATATTGTAATGTTCATTTGATGTTAATGTTAATATGCAGTTCAAAGAGACCTTGCTTATTTCCATCGCATCAACAATTATCTTCGTCAAGTACTTTACTATTCATGTTTATAAACATCATTTCTATATCATGGTTTAGAACACATAATATTAATTTACACAGTTCATCCCTAGAAACTTATCAAGAAGATCTCATCTTCCTGATTTACTAGGCAAAACCTGTAACTAATTAATATCTTGATGAATATAGTCGAGCTATTTAGAAATTACAACTGATCTTCTTATTTATTTCAAACAAGTTACATGGAGGAAAAGTTATCCTTGACGCGGTTAAACGAAGATCTATGGCAAGATGAATTACAGTGTCCAGGTGAAGGCATCTGCCCAGTGTGGTGCATGATGAGGAGCTGACGGCGAGAGCGGAACAGGCACGCTGTTAATTCACAAAGAAAACAAAAACATAATGATTAATCTAGATTCTTTAAAACTTCTGATATACAATAAACTAAAATTTAACTTTCATATAATTAAATTCCCTGCACTGCATCAACATAAGTCACTCACCTTCCCCTGAACTTCTGTATCGACGCCGGAGATAATATTAACTCCCGAGCTGAAGATGTTTCAAATGAAAGCAACAGAACAGAAATGCACAACAATAGCATGCAAAAAGCTCGAAGTTCCGGTGATATGATCTGACCCATTTCTTCAAAGAAATATGAGCCAGGAATAGAATACAGATCAAAGAAGCCTCTCGATCTCTTGTTTTTCTAAAAGCAGAAAGTTGCCAATTTGATTTGTACTAATTATGGATAGTTCATCGTGCTTTCTTATATAGGCATGCAGAATCACAGATCCAGTACAACTACTGAATCTTCTACCCACGTTTTGTTGGATTATGACATTTTTTAAACTTAGTTTCATGCTATGCGGCCGGCACTGTTCTTAAATTGAAGTCAACATGCTTTTTGGATAGTTTGTGGGACACTAGTCAAACAATTACTCAAAATTACTTCAATTTGAAGTTTTATGTCTACAATTTCCAGTTTATTTGAATGTTTCCGTTCATTTTATTCTAATTTAGTTTGGTGTGATTCAACTTTATAAGAGCATGTTCTTTCTATCCTGATTATTCAACCAATTTAGTTTCGATGAATATAATTTGATGAAATGTAATTTAATCATTTTATACTATTTTTATGTTTAATACATTAAATATTACTTTCTTTTCAGAAAAAAAACATTAAATATTACTTTAGTTCATGATCAGTGAAATTTAGTTAATGTGAACATGCCTTACTTTACATTAATTTTTATTTTTAAGTAATTAAACTCAATAATATTCATTGTAATCCCCCACTATAGGCTTGGCCAAATAATGTGAACGAAACGGTTACTTATTAAAAAACAACTCTACTAAAGTAATATCTTTGTGTTGAATTTTTGGAGAACTTCATTTGGAAACTAATTGGTGTTGAAAGTATTAAATTAAATGAATACTCTATTTCATAGATGACTTTCTTCTTCTCGGAGAATTTTAGTCAGTGTGAAAACGCTGGCAACGCATAAAGTACAATTTTGAATAATAGAGGTCTGGTCATCAATTACTTCAGGCTTAGTCCAAAACCATGATTTCAGTCAAATGCGTCTGACTCATGACTACAAAATTTATCCTCTCGTACAAACAAGTAGCTACATTTTATTCTATTTTAAATTTGGTTAATAATCCACTTTGTGCTTTATGTATTTTCCAGTAAGGATGAAAAAAATAGCGTGGTGAAATATATTTCATGCTACACGAAAAAAGTGTTAGGAATATACACACTGAAATAAAATGATAAATTGAGAATTAATAAAAAAAATGTATGAACTTTGGAATGAATGCATATAAATTTATTTCTTTCTTAGACTCGAACCTAATTTATTAATTCTTGGATGAGTGGTATCAAAGGCTGGTGGATATACCCTAAAAAAAGGTAGGAACATACTAGGGTCAATTTAAAGTGAATTATCCGTTTATGCTCATGATGTGCATATATAGAAGTAGTGTTGTTATTCAAGTTAACGTATCATATTTGTACTTATGTCAAAATGATCTGGGTTACGATGTAAGGTTGAGTCGGGTTATTGCCGAGTAGATTCATTTGCAAGTATATTGGGTCGAGTCAATATCATATCTTCAGGTCGGGTAAGGTTGGTAAGATTGTGTCTTTTCTTAATCTGACTTGACCAAAAACTGTCGGTTGTTACAAATTATCTTCTAATTTGGGTATGCTGATACGCCTTCTGATTTGTGCAATTCGGTTGATGGCCAAAACCTGGTACATATAATTGGAGATCCTGGAAAAATCATGGTGAACTTTAATGTTGAGACTGATGAGAAGTGGTTAAAGGCGAGAGTGAGGATCAATCCACTCAACCCTTTAATACCAAGATTTTTTCTCGTGAAAGCAGATGGTCAGCAAACTTGGGTGTCATGTGTTTATGAGCGTGTTCTAAATTTTTGCTCTAAATGCGGAATTATTGGAAACTCCAAGTCTAGGTGTACTTTCAAGGAGGATGATATAGTGAAAGACTTCATTAATCACTTCATGTCTAGGCACTTTTCTCAGAGAGGAGTTAACTTAACCTCTGAGATAGATGATGAGATAACTACAGTGGAAAATAGTCACGTGTTCTCACTCACAAGAGCTGATCCTCAAAGGCTACATCCTGAGAAGTGTAGTTTTCATTCATCCTCAGAGTATGGGAGAGAGACTGTACGAGGGTTTAAGAAGCGGAAATTTTATAAGAGTATCAGTGATTTGGGTACCTTTCCTGACTAAAAGAATGGGGAAGTTACGAAGGTATGACATCGCAAGGAAGCGGACGATTAGAGATGCAGTTGAGGATTCACATACAAGTTCAAGGAAAAAGAGCTGCATACAAGAATTATTTGAAGAGATACCAGATTCTGTCAAGATCTGCTCCGTAACTGCTTCATGGATTAATTAAAGAGGCACGAGGTTCTTAGAATGCTAGAGCAGAAAGCACTCAGATGTTTTTTTCTAAAATGCTTCTATGAAATTGCGTAGAGTCATGCGAATTTGTTAAAGTGTTCCCAGTGACTGCCCCATCTTATGAGGATGTGCACAGTCATATTATGTCAGGTAATTGTGATTAATTACCAAGATTACAAACTACCCATTCTGATGAAGGATTGTTTGTCCATGAAAGGTTTTTACAAACTTCCAGATGCTATATCCTTGGGCTCAACTTCTGCAACATTGGTATTACTACATTTGATATACTCATTCTTTTGTCATCAAACATAGCTAATTCAAGTGAAATATTTTGGAGCTCAGATGAGGATGACAGTCAGTTTGTGAGGATGGAGCAAACTGCGTTCTTACTTGGCAATGCAGATCACTGGAGGCAGAAGGTGTGGACCAAAATCTGGAATTTTAGGTTCCATTTAAGTTACTGTAATTTGTATAGAATACAGATGCAACGGTTACTTGTGGGGTTACACCGTTGTATAGTGGCCCTAGAATGCAGGTGGGACTAGATCCTTTTATTTGTACCACTACATTGCAGATTACAATGAAGGCTTGCAGGAGGATCATCAAACAGCAGTTAGGGTCTTCCGGGGTTTCATCCCAGAAGACTTGCTTGTAGGAGGATCATCAAAGCAGCAGTTAGGGTTTCATCCTGGAAGACTTTCTTGCTCTTGGGTTCGCCCAGTTTATTGGTGGCACTCAAACCTACCGAATTAGCGCCAAGAAAGATGAGCAATATCATGGAAGACATGCTATACTTCTTTCGTATCTCATTCTCTCATTCTAATGTCATAAAGCTCAGTACGAGCAATCTTTGTTATCTTAAGCTTCATGTTTATAATATGGCTTCTAGGCCAAACCTGTTACCTTAGTTAATCTAGTCTATATTTAGCATGGTTATTAAGTCCGTTTTCTTCCAGTTTTCAACTAGCTTAGTGGTAGTTAGTTTTCTTTTATTGTGTTGAACGTGACTTAGCACGGTTCGCACGATTCGATATTATCGAATCCATTTACTTTCTTATTGGGCGTGTATATAAGGAATGCAATGAAGACGAAGAGCAGTAAGTTTACTGCACCAGCACCAAAACTCTGTGTTATTTCACTTGAAACCAACATTTGGTATCAGAGCTATTACGATCCTTACGACGATGTCCGGCGAATGACGAAACAACGACTCTGTTTCACCGCCACGGGATCGAGGACGAGATCGTGGTCGAAGCACTCATAGGAGGAACGGCAACGAGGTGGTCGTGCGCGAACAAATCATGCAGGAACGGAATCTCGGCGGAACCATAACCTACCCCACCCTCACGCCGACGAACTACATCGAATGGTCGTTGGTGATGAAAATAAACCTGCGGGCGCAAGGCCTCTGGGAGGCGGTGTCAGGCGATGGAGAGCCAAGCGAATGCGAGGATATGGCTGCGCTCTCCGCGTTGATACGAGCGGTGCCGCCAGAGATTTCCAGCCCTAGCGGTGAAGAACACGGCTCAAGAAGCCTGGGAAGCAATCCGGCTGATGCGCGACGGAGTGAACCGGGTGCAAGAGGCTACAGCATAACATCTTCGCAAGGATTTCGAACAAATCACGTTCAAAGACGGTGAGTCTCTTGACGCGTTCGGGCTACGTATCACCGGAATCGTCAACAATCTCCGCTCACTGGGAGATGTTGTTGAGGAGATCAAGGTGGTTCAAAAATTCCTGCGGGAGGTGCCAAGTCAATACGCCCAAATTGCATGTTCTATTGAAACCCTACTCGACCTGAACGGGATGTCAGTTGAGGAGCTGATTGGGCGACTTCGATCAGCCGCAGAACGCTGCTCAAACGTCTCCACGGGCAGCTCTAGCAGGCAAGTCCTTCTCACGGAACAAGAATAGACAACATGAGGAAAAGGAGCCTCCGGGGTGGTAGTAAAGGGAAGCCAAACCGGAGCAAGAAGTCAAGCCACGGTCGTGACGAAAGCCGGCGTGCCCAATACGGTGAACGTGACATAACAAAGGTGAAGTGTTACAACTGTAACAAGTTCTCTAGTCACATATCCAGAGATTGCCCCGAGCCACGGCGACAAGAGGATAACCTCACGCAAGGAGAAGAGGACGAGACTGCTCTGTTGGTAGCGATGCTACATTCTCTCACAATTGGAGATCAAGCCACAGACTCGACTGATTATATTCTCCTCAACGAGGCGCGTTCTCAAGCCATGTCGACGAAGCAAGCCGGTCAATGTGACACTGCATGGTTCTTGGATTCTGGAGCGAGCGCCCACATGTGTGGGAGGCGTGAGCTCTTCTCCGAGCTAGACACCAACGTAAGAGGCTCTGTCAAACTCGGGGATGACACATCTGTGGAGATCAAAGGTCGTGGGACAATCCTATTCACGTGTTTGAATAGTGAGCATTTTCTCTCTCTGAGGTTTATTTCATATATACCTTGACTACGGAGTAGTATCATCTCCTTGGGGCAGTTGGATGAAATCGGATATGACACCCATATTCAAAACGGATGGCTCAAGCTATGCGACCAAAGTGGACGATTGCTCGCAAGTGTACTAAGGAGTCGGGGGCGTCTCTACGTAATCCATCTCAACTTGGCGCAGCCCGTATGTCTTGCTGTCTATGGTTGCAAGAATGGGTAGCGGTGGCATGCTCGTTACGGACACATGAATTTTGAGGCACTCCAACACCTAGCACAGGAAGGCATGGTGCACGGACTCTCACAAATCAGTGATGTAGATTGGTTGTGTGATACTTGCTTGGCCGGATAGCAGAAGCGTGCCCCATTCCCTCACCAAACATGGAACCGCGCGAATGAATGTCTTAGACACGTGCGCAAATGAAGGTTGGCAAGTCATGCAAAAGAAATCAGAGCATGCAGTGGATTGTTGAGAGCAACAAAACATAATTTGTATAGGCAAAGGAAATAGAGCAATAAAACATATTTTGTACTATCCAAAGGTAGGGCTGCAATCGGGTCGGGTTGGCGGGTTGGCGGGTTCGTGTCGGCGGGTTGGAAATGCTAAACCCAAACCCAACCCAAAAATATTTCGGGTCACAAAATTTTGACCCAAACCCGACCCGATAAAAATTTGGGTTACCCAAACCCAACCCACGAAATCCATTTATTAATAACGAGACTGAATATATGAGACTAAATTTTAAAATTTATGCAGTTCAAATGATCATGTCATATGGAAACTAAATCAAGAATTATAAAATTAACTCTAAATTTTATCATAAATTAGTATGATGATTTCAATGATTTTGGAATTAGAGGATTTGTTTCCATTTATAAAGGCAATTTTAATCATTTGCACAATTACACCTTAAATATATGTGTCAAACAGGTTACCCATTTAATCCATGAGTTTGACCTGAACCTAACCCATTGCCAGGCCTATCCAAAGGTCCATCTCCACAACCTTCCTGTATAAAGGTGCAGCATGCAAAGGTTGGTACAAAGATAGATTTGGTAAGTCATAGCTATCCACTCGTCCATTCTGTTGTGGTATATTAAAGCATGAAGTCTCAAACAGGATAAAAGATTCAGCAAAGTAGCACCACAAAGGTAAACACTCAGTTTCATTATCAGATCGTACACGACGCACATGAAGACTAAATTGAGTACTCACTAAAGCACAAAATTGTCTAAACCTAGAAGGCACTTCAAATTTTGCAGCAAGCGAATGGACCTAGACAACTCTAATCGTCAACTATGATAAAAAAAACACAACACTTGTAGAAGGAGAGCTATGGGGCCCCTAAACATCACAATGTATTTGGTCAAAACATTCATTGGCTCTAGAAGAACTCACGGGAAAACTATGTCTGACTTGCTTTGCTCTATGACAAACTAAACGGGGAATACTAACTTAATTTATTGTTGCCAGAATGAAAAAGAGAAGATAAAAACGTAGAGGATGGATGTCCAAAACATTGATGCCAAAGATCAGAAGAAGCAGAAACAACAGTGACGTGGTTTAACTTCAACGACGGTGAACACATAGGAATGATAATATAATCCCTAAATTGTTCTTTGTATTTGATCTTATTTTCACTCACTGGGTGGTGGGGGCACGTAGAAACCTCCTCCAGAAGCACCCCACCTTGTTCTCACCACTCTAGAAATCAAGGCATTGCGCCCAAAGTCACCCATGAAGAATCAGCAGCAGTTGCAGACTCGGTCTTCATCAATTTTAGGGTCTTAAGAAGCCATGCTCTGCTGACTATAACTGACTCAAATCGCCCAAACTTTTGATCGTGAGCTTCTTGTTTTATTCATTATCACAGAAAACATGAATGTTCCTAACTTGTTGTACTTGGTAGCTTCAATTTGGGCGAGTTCCTCTTATGATGATTATCTAGCTAAGTCGGGCATACCTTCTCTCATAGGAAAGCTGCAACAAGTTCAGGTTGAAGCATCTGGTTCATAGATGGTCAAACCACAAGATCATGGTTCGATATCTGAGCCGCTTCTTTACCTACCTCGATCGTTACTACATATATCCCTCGCCGGAGTCTCGCTGTGCTCAACCTAGCTGGGATCACCTGCTTCAAGACACTGGTGTATGATAAGTACATGCACGTCCTGAATATCAATAAAGTGATTATAGTCCTAATCGATCACAACGTATAGGCTCGATCACAACGTGCTCCAGAAAGCTACGAAATCTATATCAAAGTCGGGATGGGTAACGTGAAATGCTACGAGAAGGATTTTGAGGAGCTCATGCTCGAAGATTCTGCTGCTTATTATTCTCAGAAGGCTGCAACGTGGATTGAGCAAGATTCCTGCCCAGATTATATGAGCAAGGCTGAAGAATGCTAGAGGAAGGAGAAAGAAAGGGTGGAAAACTATATATCTTCATGTGACCTTGGAAACAAAGCTGCTCGACAAGGTCCAGGATGAGCTTTTAACGAAGGTTTCATCCCAGCTGCTCAGCAAGGAGCATTTCGGCTGCGGCGCTTTGCTAAGAGATGATAAGGTCCTGGATTTGTCGAGAATGTATAGGCTCTTCTCGAGAATCCCCTATAATGGGTTGGACCCGGTTGCGGGGACCATTAAGGAGCTCCGTGACCGAGGAAGATTTGGCTCTGCTCAAGCTTGCTGAGGATGCATCGAGCAACAAGAAAGTGGAGAAGATAGACGTGGTCGGTCAACAGGAGTAGGACTACATCAGGAAACAATTTCATGGAAGATATATGAGTTGAAGAATCTGAGCATCTTCATCGCATGCATCCTAAAAAGGAGAGCCAATGGTTTTAGGGGAGGTCATTTTGTCATATCTAAACTCTACAACCAGCAGATTCACAGTTAGGAGGATATGTAATGACAAGGATTCGTTGATTGCGGCGACGAGGGAGAGGTGGCTTCACTTGACGGAATTTTCAATCTCGAATACCTCTTTCCGTCGATGAAGATTAATTTTACGGTACTTAATTATCTGGGATGATGTGACAATTGAAGAAGAATCCGATTAGGGTTTTGTTTGTGTTTATTGTATATTGCAGTTATGTCCTTAGGTTTAGATAGTTTTGGTAATTATTATTACACCCATGTATGTAGTATAAAAATACTTATGTAAATCCTAATGAAAATTAGTTTGGGAATTAGTTTGCTCAGACGGAACCTCGAACTTATCGTACTGCTGCTAAGGACTCTCGATGGGTAGCTGCTATGGATGAGGAGATTGCTGCACTTCGTCATCAGCACACGTGGGATCTGGTTCCGTGTCCTCCACAGGTTAATGTTGTTGGCTCTAAATGGGTCTATCGCCTCAAGTATCGACAGGATGGATCCATTGATCGCTAAAGGCTCGTCTGGTTGCTCAGGGTTTTTCTCAGATTCCAGGTTTTGATTTTGATCACACCTTCAGTCCGGTGGTCAAGGCTGGCACTGTTCGCACTGTTCTTGCCATTGCCACCATGAGGAACTGGCCGCTCCATCAGTTGGATGTCAAAAATGCTTTTCTCAATGGCATTCTTGATACTCCAGTTTATATGGCACAGCCAGCGGATTATCAGGATCCAGCTCGTCCTCATCATGTGTGTCTTCTTCGGAAGGATATCTATGGACTGAAACAGGCTCCCAGGGCCTGGTTTGACAGGTTCAGTGCGTTTGTTCGGGATCTTGGTTTTGTTGGGAGTCTCTCGGATCCGTCTTTATTTGTGTTCACTCGTGATGATGTTATTCTCTACCTGCTTGTCTACGTTGATGACATCATTCTCACAGGGAACAGCAGTACAGCTATTCACCAATTCATTGCCCGAGCTGATCGTGAATTCTCGGTCAAGGATCTTGGATCTCTTAGCTATTTTCTTGGTCTGGAAGTGACTCCCACCTCCACTGGTTTGTTTTTGGGGCAGGCCAAGTATGCTAGAGACATACTTCAGCGAGCTGGGATGTTGGATGCTACACCTGTTTCTACCCCATTTTTACCTTTGTCTCAGCTTCATAGCAGCACGAGTGGTCCTTTTCATAATCCCAAGTTGTATCGTTCACTTGTTGGAGCTCTTTAGTATCTGACTATCACTCGTCCGGATTTGTCGTTTGCGGTTAATTCAGTGAGTCAGTTTCTTCAGGATCCTCGTGATGATCACTTCTCGGCAGTGACTCGGATACTTCGGTATGTTCTTGGTACACAGCATTGTGGTTTGACATTTTCTGCTGGTGGTGTTTCGGAGGTACTTGCTTAATTACTCGGATGCGGACTAGGCTCGGTGTTTAGAGACTCGGCGATCTACATATGGATATGCTGTTTTTCTGGGTGGAAATCTAGTTGCTTAGAGTGCTAAGAAGCAACCTACTGTCTCTAGATCGAGTTCGGAGTCGGAGTACCGTGCTTTGGCCAATACAGCTTCGGAAGTTGTCTGGTTTAAGCATCTTCTTCGTGATCTGCGTTTTCCTCTGCAGGGTTCTCCTTTACTTCTCTGTGACAATAATAGTGCTATCTTTTTGGCGGAGAATCCTGTTGCACATAAGAGGGCTAAGCATATTGATATTGATTATCATTTTGTGCGGGAGCTGGTTGCTGGAGGCAAGTTTCGTGTTGGTCACGTTCCTACATCTCTGCAGGTGGCAGATTATTTTACCAAGGGTCTCAATCGTGCCTTGTTTGATTTTTTCCGGTCCAAGTTTTCCGGTCTGAATTTGATTTAGATTAACCAATGTTTTAATTTAATGAACTTTATGAAATTTAGCAAAATTTAACTGAATTGAATTCTTTCAATGTGAACTAAATTGAAATTCAACAAATAATAAAAGTATTAGCTACGCTGAATTAATTTTAGTCAAGTTTAGAGTCCACAAAACTAAACTAAATATATATAATAAAATTTAGATAACAAAATAGGAGTATAAATATCTTTAATTCAAGAACTTAATTGCATGAATATAAACTAATAAATTACCGCCATTTTTAAAAACTATGTAAAACCTACCCACTTTCAAATTACCAAACTTATAACGCAATTAATCAAAAAATTTCCATTTACATATATTTAAGCTTTTGCGTGCATGCTACGTGCATAGTTCGTACATGGTTTGAAAATTAAATAATTTGATCAAACATTTTGATGATATTATACCTATGCGATTATACATGTTTATATAAACTAGTTTGTTGGTCTTTGAAGTTAATTAATTTTTCATTTCACTCAAAACTTAAAACTTTCAGTCAGTTCTTGAATCTAGCGCGATATATATACATCTTCGTTGAAATTACCATTCTTCAGCAACATGGTGGAAATGCGAAGAACTTCGGCACATTTGAATGGAACCTCCCAGCCGTAAGACTTCAACAGCTGAATGTCCTTCTCTGCATCGAGTAACCTAATGTATTCCGTTGTCTCTGCTGTCAAAAATGCAATCTTCGAACTGCAAGAAAACAGCTAGGAGAATCCACAAATTAAGCACATAGAAAAGAAGATAAAAATGCAAGGAAACATATATTTACATATACATAATACATAAAATATATAGTGACAAAAATTAAAGAATTAAAATTCCATTACTTGAATAATAAGAAATTGAAACTATGAATTATATGTGGATGAGTTCATGAGCAAAATTTGCTCTTAAATATTGCGTGCACGAAGATAATATTTGTGCACGATCTGTGCCCGTTAAAACGTTCTAATTAAAATATAATTCAATAAAGAGCGGTTCTTATGACAACTTTTCTGATTAATTTTTTCTATTTTTTAATATTTGTGCACGTTCTATGCCCGTTAAAACATTCTAATCAAAAATATAATTTAATAAGGAGTGGTTCTTATTCTTATGGCAACTTTTCTTATTATTTTTTTCCATTACTGATTTTTATGAAGCACGCCTTACTGAAGGAGCTAATAGCTAATTTAATGTAGGAACCAACCAATTAATAATTGTCACTTTCCTTTTTCTTTTATGTTTGTAACATTTTTGTTCCTTTCACATTTTGAACTAATTATTATATGAAATACATTTTTAATTCATGATGATGATGTATATATCCAATATTAATCATCAGGTTATAATTTCAAAAACTAGAGAATTTTAATGTCAACCCATTCAAATTAGCATATTGTAATAATCATTTCATGTTAATGTAAATATAATGTTTAAAGATTCCATCGCATCAACAATTATCTTCGTCAAGTACTTTACTTTTCATGTTTATAAACATCATTTCTATATAACACAAAATCTGAATTTACAGTCCATATCACTACAAACTTATCAAGAAGATTATCTTCCTGATTTACTAGGCAAAACCTGTAACTAATTAATATCTTGATGAATATAGTCGAGCTATTTAGAAATTACAGTTGGTCTTCTTATTTATTTCAAACAAATTACAGAGGAAAAGTTATCCTTGAACGAGGTTAAACGAAGATCTATGGCAAGATGAATTACAGTGCCCAGGTGAAGGCATCTGTCCAGTGTGGTGCATGATGAGGAGCTGAGGGCGAGCGCGGAACAGGCACGCTGTTAATTCACAGAAGAAAACAGAAAACATTATAATTAATCTAGATTCTTTCAAACTTCTATCAGAGATTCCCTGCACTGCATCAACAGAATTGACTCACCTTCTCCCGAACTTCTGTATCGACGCCGGAGATAATAAGTCCCGAGCTGAAGATGTTTCAAATGAAAGCAACAGAACCGAAATCCACAGCAATAGCATGCAAAAAGCTCGAAGTTCCGGTGATATCTGACCCATTTGTTCAAAGAAATATGAGCTAGGATCAGAATACAGATCAAAGAAGCCTCTCGATCTCTTGTTTTACTAAAAGTAGAAAGTTGCCAATTTGATTTGTACTAATTATGGATAGTTTGTGCATAGCTATAGTTCGTCATGGTTTCTTATATAGGCATGCAGAATCACACATCCAGTCCAACTACTGAATCTTCTACCCACGTTTTGTTGGACTATGACATTTTTTAACATATTATTACTTTCATGCGCGGCCGGCAATTGAAGTCAACATGCTTTTTAATTGGATAGTTTATGGGAGACTAGGAAGCTACTAGTCAAACAATTAACTCAAAATTACTTCAATTTGTTGTATTCTGTCTAATACAGCCAGTTTATTTGAATGTTTCAGTTCATTTTATTTTAATATTGTTTGGTGAAATTCACCTTTATTAGAGCAAGTTCTCTTTATTGTCCAGGTTACAATTTTCAATTCAATCTATTCAGTTTTGATGATATCTAATTTGATGAAATATAATTTAACTCTATACTATATTGAGAAACACTCGTGTAATGTGACCTTATGGTAAGGCAATATCCTAATTTTTCATCGGTTGGGTCCAACTAGTAATTACGTCAATTTTTAAATATACAACAAGTCATGCATTACCGTAAGTCCCCATATCTAATTATTTGTCCACCATATCTATGTTTAATAAATATAATATTAGTTTAGTTCGGTAAAATTAGTTAATGTGAACAAGCCTTAGGCACAATATTATTGATTCAATATATATTTATTTTTATATAATTCAGTAATATTCAGTGTAGTTAAGTTCAGTCAAACAAAATGATATAGGGAATACAAAAGATTATTCGATACAAAGTTAGGGTCTCCCAAATTATCTAAATATTTTTCGTTTTTATTCATCTCAGTTTAGCTGTGAGGAAATATGAGTCGTGCAATTTAGCCTGATTTATTTATGCTATTATTATTTTTAATACATTATTTTATTTCAATTAAGTTTAATATAGTTCAATTTTCATTTAGTTCCACTAAATTAAGAAAAATAATATAAATTAATTATTTTTAATAAGAGAAAGTCTCTGGAGAGACCGTCCATGTTATAGACCAAGGACTATATAGTAATGGTATGGTAAAATAAAACAAGGAGGTCCTTAATTGCAATATACTCAAAATAGTTACTATTCACGCACTAAAACTATTCACGCACACTATTCATTGGTCCGTTACTATTCACTGAACTGCACTATTCACTAATCTGTCACTATTCACTGGGCGGCACTGTTCATTGGGCTGCACTGTTCATTGGACTGCACCAAATCTTACATCTGGCCATACATGCCTAAAACAGACCAGAATATGAGGATTTTAACATATAAGGTACACATTATAGGCGGAAACATGAACATGAACATCTAAACATGCTACCCTAGCCAATTTCCACACACCAAACCTCACATCTGCCCATTCATGCCTCAAACAGACCAGAACCTGGGGATTTTAATACAGAAGGTCCACATTATAGGCAGAAACATGAACACGGAAATCTAAACATGCTACCCTAACCAATTTTCACACATCAAACCTCACATATTGCCATACATGCCTCAAACAGACCAGAACATGGGGATTTTAACACATAAGGTCCACATTATAGGCAGAAACATGAAATGAACATCTAAACATGCTACCCTAACCAATTTTCACACACCAAACCTCACATCTGCCCATGGGGTTTTAAGCACATAAGGTCCACATTATAGTCCCAAACATGAACACGAACATCTAAACATGCTACCCTAGCCAAATTTTCACACACCAAATCTCACATATGGTCATTCAAGACTCAAACAGATCAGAACATGGGGTTTTAAGCATATAAGGTCCACATTATAGTTCCATACATAAACACGGACATCTAAACATGCTACTCTAACCAATTTTCATACACCAAACCTCACATCTGATCATTCATGCCTCAAACAGACCGGAACATGGAAATTTTAGTACATATGGTCCACATTATAGGCACAAACATGAACATGTACATATATACATGCTACCCTAACCAATTTTCACACCATCACATCTGGTAGTTCATGCCTCAAATAGACCGGAACATGGGGATTCTAACACATAAGGACCACATTATAGGCGGAAACATGAACATGAACATCTAAACATGCTACCCTAGCCAATTTTCACACATCAAACTTCACATCTTGTCATTCATGCATCAAACAGACCAGAGTATGAGAATTTTAACACACAAGGTCCACAATATAGGTAGAAACATGAACATGAACATCTAAACATGCTACCCTAGCCAATTTTCACACACCAAACCTCACATCTTGTCATTCATACCTCAAACAGACCGGAACATGGAGATTTTAGCACATAAGGTCCACATTATAGGCACAAACATAAATATGAACATCTAAACATGCTACCCTAACCAATTTTCACACACCAAACCTCACATATGACCATTCATGCCTCAAACAGACCAGAACATGGGATTTTAACACATAAGATCCACATTATACTCCTAAACATGAACACGAACATCTAAACATGCTACTCTAGCCAATTTACACACACCAAACCTCACATCTGGCCATTCATGTCTCAAATAGACCAGAACATGGTGTTTTAAGCACATAAGGTCTACATTATAATCCCAAACATACACAAACATTTAAGCATGCTACCCTAGCCAATTTTCACACACCAAACCTCACATCTGGCCATTCATGCCTCAAACAGACCAGAACATGGGGATTTTAGCATATAAGGTATACATTATAGGCACAAACATGAACACGAACATCTACACATGCTACCCTATCCAATTTTCACACACCAATCCTCACATCTGGCCATTCATGCCTCAAACAGATCAGAAAATGAGGTTTTAAGCACATAAGGTCAACATTATAGTCCCAAACATAAACACGAACATCTGAACAAATCAAATCATCTAAACATCTAATTAAACATGAACACGAACACCATGACGCTCCGATCTACAACACAGAACACTAACATATCAAAAAAAAACAAAAAAATCCGCGAACAAATCGACAAAGCCGACGAAATTAAAGAGATCTGAAACTTTACTTGATAGATCGCACATCCTCATCGCTTTTGGAATCGAAAAATCGCATCAAATTGAGAAAAAATTTAGGGTAGCATTGAGAAGATGAAAACGAGAGCGAAAGATTTGGGGGAAAACGAGAGAGAAGGATTTTGGGGGAAAACAAGAGCTCTGGAGAAGATGAAAAGTGGGGGAGAGAGAAAGAGGATTTTTATATTTATACTATACTATTTTATGAAATTGCAAAAGAAGTCCCCGTGTATTTCATGTTTTTTCAACACAGCCCCGCGCGTTTTTTTTCTTTACATTGAGTCTAGTCTATAATTTGGACGGTCTGTTTTGAGAATTTCTATTTTAATAAAATTAAGGTCCTAGTCTTTTTATATATCAAACTGCCGATATATTTCAATAATTAATTATTAAATAAAATTTCAAATGTGAAATGCACACAAAATGTGTGAATCTATACTCAATAATCCTCCACTAGAGGCTGGGGTTATTAATGTGTGAACAAAACGGTTACTTGTGAAAAAACAACTCTGGTAAAGTAATATTTGTGTTGGATTTTAGGAAGACTTCATTTGGAAACTAATTTAAAACCAACAAATTGGTGTTCAAAGTATTAATATTAAATGAATACTCTATTTCATAGATGACTTTCTTTTCTCAGAGAATTTTAGTCAGTGTGAAAACGCTGGCAACGCATAAAGGGACAATTTTGAATGATAGGAGTCTGGTCAATTACTTCAGGCTTAGTCGATTTCATGACTCGACTCCATGATTTATTCTCTCTCAAAATAACAAGTTGCTATATTTTATGTCAAAATGATTTGGGTTACAATGTAAGGTTGAGTCGGAATATTGCCGAGTAGATTTATTTGTAGGTCATATTGGGTCGAGTTGATATTATGTCTAATATGGTTCAGATCAGGTTTTGGGTTCTATTAGAACACAATCATCGGTTGATGTTAAAAATCTGATATATATAATTGGGACGTTGGAAAAATCAGGGTGAACTTTAATGATGGAACTGATGAAAAGGGTATAAAGGCGAGAGTGTGGATCAATCCACTCAAACCTTTAATACCGAGATTTGTTTTTTTTGTGAAAGTAGATGGTCAAAAAACTTGGATGTCATGTGTTTATGATTATGTTCTTAAGTTTTGCTCTAAATTAATGCGGAATTACTGGACATCCCAAGTCTAGGTGTACTTTCAAGGAGGATGATACAGTAAGGTTTCGTTAATCACTTCATATTTAGGCACTTTGCTCATATAGGCGTTAACTTAAGCTATGAGATAGATGCTCAGCTAACTACAGTGAAAAATAGTCACGTGTTCTCACTTACAAGAACTGGTCATCAAAGGGAACATCTTGAGAAGTGCAGTTTTCATTCATTCTCAGGGTATGTGAGAGAGATTGTAAAAGGGTTTAAAGAAGCGGAAATTTCATGAAAGAATTAGTGATTTGGGTACCTTTTCTGACCAAAAGAAAAGTGAGTTACTAAGGTATGACATCGCAAGGAAGCTGACGGTTAGAGATGCAGTCGAGAATTTCCATACAAGTTAAAGAAAAAAGACCTGCATACAAGCATTATTTGGAGAGATACCAGATTCTGTCAAATTCTGTCAAGGTCTGCTCCGTGCTTCATGGATCAAAGAGGCACGAGGTTCTCAGGATGTTAGAGCAAAAAGCCCTCAAGATGTTATTTAATTGCATCAATCAAGGTGTGTAGAGTCATGTGAATTTGTCAAAGTTCTTTCAATGATTGCTCCATCGATCCTATAAGGATCTGCACAATCATATTATGTCAGGTAGTGGTGATTACCAGGAGTTCAAGTTTCCCAGTCCGGTGAAGGATTGTTTGTCCATGAAAGGTTTTCACAAACTTCAAAATGCTATATACTTGGACTCGGCTTCTGCAGCATTGGTATTACTACATTTGATACTTCTCATTAGTTTGTCATCAAATCTAACTAATTCAAGTGAAATATTTTGGAGCTCAGATGTTGATGACAGTCAATTTATGAGGATGGAGCACACTGCGGATCACTGGAGGCGAAAGGTGTGGGTCAAATTCTGGAATTTTAAGGTTCTATTTAAGTTACTGTTATGTGTATGGAATACAGATGCAGAGGTTACTTGTGGGGTTATACCACTATATAGTGGCCCTAGAATGCAGGTGGGACTAGATCCTTTCACTTGCACCACTCCATTGTTGGTTACAATGAAGGCTTGTAGGAAGATCATCAAAGCAACAGTTAGGGTTCCATCCCGGAAGACTTGTTTGATCCCGGATTCATCCGATTTATTGGCAGCACTCACACCTAGCGAGTTAGTGCAAAGAGAGATGAGCAATATCATGAAAGACATATAATGCTTCTTTAATATCTCATTCTCTCATTCTAATGTCATAAAGCTCAGTATGAGCAATCTTTGTTATCTTATGTTTCATGTTTGTATAATAGGCTCTAGGCCAAATCTATGTAGTTTCTAACATCATCCTTATATAGTTTATCATTAAGCTAGTGAAGCATAAAGTGTCGGAAAATTTCTCTTCATCTTTTATGATTAAAATACAACCAAATTACATGAATGAAAACTCATCCTTAAACTATGTTAATGGATGTTTTTCGTTCGTCAAATGAAGATAAATTTCTATTATGAAATAAGATTATAGTGTCCAGGTGAGGAATATTTCTGCCCAGTGTGGAGCATGATGAGGACCTGATGGAGAGGGCTGAACAGGTACTCTGTAGAGATTAACAAGAAAAAAAGAATAAGAGATACTTTCAAGGTTTCGATATGATAATCCAAAATTTAACCTTAAACGACGTATATATTGAAATTTGACGAATTCGAAGTAAAAATAAATTCACATAATTCATGATCACTTACCCTCTCTCAAACTTCTGCAACGTCGGAGATAATATCTGGCGAGCTGAAGAGGATTCAAATGAAAGAAACAGAACCAAAATCCACAACAACAGCAGAAGAAAAACTGATCGGAAAGTCAGTGATGATATCCGATCCATTTCTTCAATCTTCTGGTCACTTCTGAATCTTCTGATATTCGATGCTTCTCTCTTGCTCTTCTGAAAGTAGAAACTTTCTAATTTGGATGATTGTATCTGTGAGTAAATCCTTGTTACATACTTGCCTTCTTTTATAGGTGTGGAGAATCTCGAATATCCAGTCCCCTTTTTTGGAGTTAAACATTTTTTGACCAGATTTTCTACACACGTTTTTAATCTCTGCCTGCGACAGTACTGTTCTTAAATTGAAGTCAACGTGTGCTTTTTGGATTGTTGATGGGACTAACTCGTTATAATCAAACAGTTAAAAGAATACCTTCCGACCTTATTTTGCTGAACTGATATCAATTAATTCATTTGAATTGAACTGATACAAAGATGAATGTATAAAAAGAAAAAAGAACTAGCATAGCTAAATTAAATTAAATTTCATCAAATCATACATCATCAAAATCAAAGTAAATACAATTAGCTTAATTGAATTCAAAAATATTCAAAAAATATGGGCAGAATAGGACCTTAATTACTAGAATTATTCGAAATTGTTTTATTCTAGTAGGCATATAATTCAATTTATTTACATGCATGTGGACCGGTATGCAAGAAACTATTCTGTTCAAATAATGCACAACCTAGATGACTATAATAGTATAATTAACGTTATATACTTATTTATTAATTTTTAAATTACCTTGAACTAATTAAACAGATGATGACAGGTAAATAGTTAATATTTTTTCCTGGACTAGGGCAATATGAACAAATCGGTTGCTTGTATTGATCAGTATCGTGGGAAGATTTTCATTCAACAGAATTTAAGACTAACAAGTTGGACGGTGAAAGTATTTCATCAAAAGAATAATTAACATATCAACCACGACTTGTTTTTTAATACATAATGTGTGAAATCGCTGCAAATACATTATAGCACAGTTTTGAATAATGAGCACTGGTCAATTAATTCAGGCTTTATGTGAATTAGTAATTTATCAAGATGGTATGCATACCATGCATTGTTCATTATTCATGGCTCCTCTCGGATGGACAATAATCAGGGATTTTAGTGATTTCAGGCGTAGGTAAAAAAAATATGGGTACACGTCCGAAATATTCCTACAAACTTAGGGTTAGAATCTGTGAAAATGAATTTCTGAGAGTAATTGGATCATTTAACTACATTTTTGGATCTGTATAATCCATTTGGACCTGCATCTATCAACCTTCAAAATATCTGATCTCATATATCTGCTTCGGGGTCGCATGTACTCCTTCCATCCCATTCAAAGTTACATTGAAAAAATAAAAGTTGAATTGTGGGATTATGAATTGTATGGTCGATGGAAATTGAATTTAAAAAAAAAGAGTAAAATGGTGGAAAAAGAAGAAGTAACATTAGAATAAAGTAAAAATCACTAGTGGAAAACGGGACGGAACACGGCGGTTCCGTCCCGGTTGGACGGCGGTTTTGACCGCCGTCCATGGTGGCGCCGTCCAATTGGCGCCACCGTTACTCGGCGGTTAAAACCGCCGAGTAAGGTTTACGAGTTCGGAAACTTACCCGGATGGGTACATTTCCGGACTCGTAAACACCTGCTGCTAGCAGGAGGCTACCCCGGCAATTACGGGCCGGACGGTTAGCCGGAACGAGGTTTTTGCGCACCCGGACGGTAAGCCGGGAGATTTTCCGGCGGCGGCAGTAATCCGGCCACCGTGAAACGGTGGCGGAAAATATGTAGTTCCGGATAGGATTACGGTACCGGAAAGTTAGCCGGACAGAAGTGTTTACTTAACCGGACGCCTGCCAGGGAAACATTCGGGAAAATGGGTGAAAAGAAGCCAATTTCGTCCGGCCCGAATTCCGAAACCGGAAACCTAGCCGGAAGTATTTTGAACTGTCCGGCCAGGATTTCAGATTTCGTAAAGGTGGCCCGGATAATTCTTTAAAATCTGATTTTTATTTATTTCGGCTTTTGAATACAAAATAGAAAGTATTTAAATGGCGCTAGTGAAGAATTATATGTTTCAAATGGTTGTGATGTATTACGAATGAATGTATAATGTAATAAATCACTTGAATGCGCTAAATACAACAATTGCCAAATAATACATAATGTGTCAATTTTTTGAACTAGAGCATGTGCATACGAAGTTACGACAATTGATGCAATAGTACTCCTCGGTCGATTCAGGTCTTCGGGTGAGTAGGGCCTTGTATCCTCTTCGAAAATCTGTGCATTAGCATACACAATTCAATATATGACGCAAACATATGAATATGTGTAAGGTAGATGCCTTATAGATTTGGAACTTACGGGCTCAAGGTCTTGGTCGAATTCGTTAAGTCCCGCTACCAATTTGAGCTCATACAACATAACGTAGTACCCGCATTTCCAGCTGCTAACTTGTCTCTTGTACTTTAACACAAAAGGAAGATCACATTGTTAAATACAATCGATCGATGTCGATAATACTAGTGTTATTAATGAGGGAGAAACGTGTAGAGTACCTTGATCTCAGTCATTCCAAACTCTCTCCTAGAGGGATTGACATGATTCAAAACTTGTCTAAGGAGGTGTTCGAAAGACGGGATTGGCGGACGATGGAGAGGATCTATCCAATAAACTTCTTTGGTTTTTTTGTGGATCAAAACCAAGCTCCAATGTTTACTAAATAAAAAAATGCATATCCATTTGTCAATAATGACAACATAAAAGTTAACATGAGATAATAATGTATAGAATTAGTTAATATGAAATGCTTACCCGGAAATGAGTGGTGCTAGGAAGAATAATTTGTCCTCCACACCGAGAGCCTCTCTCATGTAACTTAATCGCTCTGCATCAGTATGACCTAATTCTTGGATTCGCTCAGGGCATAGGAAGCCTATCCATGGCTTCAACCGTTTTTGAACTAATTGATTCAAGAAACTTAAGAAAAAAAATATGAATGGTTAAAGCAACGGGGAGAACGGCGGTTGAAAACACACAAGATAATATAGTCTCGACATTAAAATTACTTACAGTTGGAATAAGGACATTAGGGGCTCGGTTACCTTGTCAGCCTTCCATAGATCTTCAAAATCACCCCAACACATTACAATTTGCCTTCCAATACCACCAAATAATTCCGTTGGAGCCGGGAATTCGTAGTATCCAAATTTGCAATGTGTAGACAATTTATCATATAACACCTTCATAGGCGGTGTCATAGATTTAACTACAACATCTTTTGGGGCGGTCTTTGGGGCGGTCTTTGGGGCGGTCAAGGGTTGGGGAATTGTTTTTGTAATTTTTGGCTCAACCTTGCGTGCAACGCTCGTAATTGGGTTGTATAGGCTAGCGGGTTGAGTCTCTCCTAAACTCTCGACAACAATTAGCCTACGAGGCCAAAGTAAATACATACCTTCCGCCGGTCCAACAACCTTACACGGGCCTTTGGGTATGGGAATTCGAGCGGTTGAAACCAAAACTTTTTTCAAGCAAACCTCCCCCAAACCGGTTGCAATTTTAACGTCGCCATGCATTTTCGCCGACTCATTGAAAATTCCATTTGCAACATGCATAGTAGGCTTCCTCACTCCACCATCGATATATAATTTGCATGGATATGTGACATCAACCTTGACCTAATTAAAATAGTGGATTCCATTTTTAAAGTAAGGCGAGGTAAACATGCTAAGACTATTAAGAGAACGAATAGAGAATTTGAATAAGAATGCGATCGAAAAGTGAGTTAGTGTGTTTACCTTTTTTGGTCGGTTTAAGTTATCATCACATATGTTTGGTTGTGGCGATGGTGGATTTGGTTGTGGCGATGGTGGATTGCCTTGCACCTCACAAACATCGGGTGAGTGACGTGAACCACATGAAGGAGGTTCCCAATCGTCGCTTAGATCATTCAAATTTGGTGGGAGAATTGCGCCCGTTTGCTTGGCTATTATGTGGAGAGCTATGTCCCTTTTCATCATATTCTTCACGGCCTCATCAAGCTCCTTCTTGGTATCACCGAGCTCTTTTTTTGTATCTCCAAGTTCCTCTTGCAACTTGTTGTACTTGGTATGTCTTGGTGGTTTAGAAGATTTTGGTTTGCCGATGAGATCTCTCTTCACCACATGTGATGCATATCCACAAACTCTACCGGGGTGTTCCTTCCGTTCCGTCGCCTTACAAAGGATGTCATCGTCTTGTGTGGGAACGAATTCTCCCGAGGCAATTTTCTCTTTGACATCATCCTATCATTTAATAGAAAAAAAATATATGGTAGAAAGAAAAATAGATAGGAATAATATTTGTAATAATATTAGCTCAATATATTCAAAGAAACAACTTACAATATCTTTTATCAACTTCTTGTTTCCCTCGTGTGTGTATTCGCCTTTGCTATCTTGTCGACCAATCAAGAAGCTAGTGAGTTTATCGAACTCTTTAGGATTAACCACCTCGGTGCTCTCCCGCGCTTCCTCTTCCGTCATCCCACTATCCATTTTCTCTTGCACCTCATCTTCTTGTTTCTTGTTTGCATGTTTCATTAGTCTTATAGTATAGCCCTCCCTACTCATTGTGTGAGGTGTCGTATTAGCTTTCGCATTGGTGCTATTCGTCAACCTCACACCCTAACACATAAATGAATTTAAGTTATGTGAACGAAGGAGTAATACTAGAATGGTAGGAATTAATCTTACTAGTCGGTCATTCTCCAAGGTGCGTGCTTTGAATATTGCCCAACTTTCTTGTAGAATATCGGTGTAGGCCACCCAAGGGTTCTCATCCTTAAAATCTCCATAAATGTAATGTTTAGACAACATTGCTCTATGATCCCGTGCCGCCTTACTCAAGCGAAACATGGTTGTGTCAAAAAGTTTCTCCATATTTGGGGCAACAATTTTGAATGGTACCTACATAAGGTTATAAGAAAATTTGGATAAAATCTCATTCATGTGTACAAAAAAAAAAAACCTTAAATGAAGGTAGAAACTTACCAAACACTCCTCCCATAATTTAGTCTTCTCCTTGTCGGGGACCTCGTGCCAAGATTCATACTTTATATTCACACGAGTTCGACCAATTTTACCAACCCAACTCTTCCATAAATAATACTCTTCCGATATTGGTTCCCCACCATCGTTGAACGTCATGTCCGTCAAAATCCCCTTCTTCATCCTTTTTTGTAAGACGGCACAATATGTCCTAAGACGCCTCACCCCCTTTTTTTTAACACCTCCCGCGGTGCTAGGCGTTTTAGAGCTTTTGGGGATTCCTACTACCTTCTTCTTAGGTGGTGCCATAACTCCTCTACAAAAAATAGTTTACATATATTAAATAACCTCACTATTAAGAAAGAATAATTATATGCTAAATTAATAGTAAGTAGTCACTTTAATAATCCTATTATTATCCTATTAGACTAATGGTAAGTAGGGTTTAATTAGGATCCTATTAGACTAATATAAATTGCCTATCACATGCTTCACCCTTAATTCTTTGTAATTAAATTAGTGCATACATATATGACATACTTAACCCTAGATTAGTAGTAACATAACTAGTGACCATCAAGACTAATCAAGAATATAGCCCATAATCCCAATTGATTAATCAAGAATGTAGCCCATAAAACAAAACTAGTTTGTAGTAATAATTAAGCAAAGCCCATGAACAAATAAGACAAATTAGCCAATAAACAACATTGATTATACAATTGAAGAAATACCTTTTCAAGTAGAATAAAAACCCTAATAGTATGGACAAAGAAGCTACTTTCTTGTTCTAGAACTCAAGAAATGGGGCCAATGTGAGTAATGGTGTTCTTGGTGGTTGGAGAAGAAGATTTTGTTGGTGGAAGAGAGTAAATGGGTGGGAGGAAAGTGAAATTTTCGGAACTAATGTTGAGAATGGGTAGAGGACTAGCTAAGAAAATAGTCTAAGTGTTAGTTATTCTGATTTTTTGTACTGACCGGCCACGTTTCCGAAACCGTGAAGTTAGCCGGATAAGGCAAAAAAAAATTAACCTCACCCGGCTAGGTTTCCGAGTTCGTAAAACCTAGCCGGAAGTGTTTATTATAAAAGGGGCAGACGGGTTTTTTTTCCCCAAATCTGCAAACCCTCCCCAAGTTCATCCCCAAACCAGTCCGCCCCTCTCCAAAATTTTCAGTCCAATCTCTCACCATGGTTAGGACTAAAAATCCTTCCACAGGCAAGCAAGTTGCGGAAATCCAAAGAAATCAAGAGGTGCACTACGAGTCCTCTTCCGAGGAGGAAGGAGAGTCACCTCCAAGAGCCGAAGAACACGTGGGTGGGAGCCGATTAAGCAAGGCCAAATCGAGGAAGACAAAGCGGCAAAGAGGCCATGATAGGCCCCCTGAAGCATCGGCAAGTCGGAATTTCTTCAATCGTAGGGCGGAGGCCAACTATGTGGAATGGTGTGGGCGGAAAACACACACCACCAAGGTGATTAGCCCTACCTCTATTGACACTTTGCATATGGAGTATTTGGTTGCTCATTTTCAGCCTAGTTATTTAGATAAATTGCTCTTGCTTGAATCCCCATGCCATCAAGATGAGGTTGTGCAATTTTATGCAAATTTAGGAGAGTATGAGTCGAATAGACTGTGCACTAAGGTGAATGGTAAACTGATTAATGTCACTAGGTTTCATATAAATGAGGTTCTAGGCTGCCCTTATGTTGATAACTCATACTTGCGCCCTAACCACCCAGAAGGCCCTTATGAGATTTATAATTTCAACAAGTTTCCTGAAACCGGGACAAACCAACCCTTAGACCTTGAAGCAATGGGACGTAAGTACTTCAAAACTACTTGTCAGGGGGCGGGTAGTTGTCCAGGTGATTTTAATGTTGAGGAGCTTACGGTTGAGCAGAGGATTGTATTTGACTGGGTTCGTCAGAATGTGTATCCATCGGGGGGTCATAGTTGTGAACCTAGTTGTGGACGTGTTCTGCTCTTCTATTACTTGATGGAAGGGTTGAAAATAAATCCTGGACACTCGATAGTTGAATACATGTTCAAGGTGGGGAGAGGGTCGAGGCAATGGTTTCCATATGCCGGACTTGTCACTGAGCTGATTAAGAAGCAAGGTGGAGGTGTTGTTGATCGTCCTGAGCCTCTAGAGTACTACGATGGTGATTGGTTTGATCATAAGGGTTTTGCACTGGATAAAGAAACTCAAAGGTACGTCTTGAAGGCCTTAGCTCCGGGCGCAGCAGGAAGAGTTGCGAGGCGAAGAAAACTAGAAGCCAGAGGTGCGAGTTCATCGGGTACAAGTAAGTGAATATATGTTTTCCCTTTATTGTTTAGTTTCGCATGTGAAAATGCTTTTTTTTTCGAAAGCTAATCATTTGTTTGTTTTGTAGGTGAGGAGGGCCGGTGGATGCGTAAGCTCTCAAAAATGTGGGAATGCTTCACCGGACAAGTCGACAAGGCTAAATAAGAAGTAGCAATGCTCCGTGCCGAACAAAGGGCTTACATTGATCGGAAGGGACTTGATCTCCAACTTAGCCCGGAATTGAATGAGCAGGATTTTGGTCATCTCCCATCCTCAAGTGAAGAAGATGCGGCCGGGGGACCATCCAGCAGTAGGGCGACTGGAGAGTAGGGCATTGTTTCTAGTTAATAATTTGTTCTATTCTAGTTAAACATCGAATTTGTTCTTGTTAAACATCGAATTTGTTCTTTTCGTTTGTGAAACTAATCTATCCTAGTACGTTATTCATATGGATGTAAACTTGGTCGATTTTAAAGATTTTAGTGCTTCAATCTATTGGCGCTTATTTTGTACATGCATTTTGTTTAGATAAAGAGGCAAATATGATGGTGAAAATCTGTTTAAGTATAGTTCCGGGTAGATTTCCGAGTTCTGAAACACTATCCGGATAGTGTTACAAATTTTTCCGAACTCGGAAACCTGGCCGGATGGGTAATTTACTTATCCGGATGGCTATCAGGGAAACCTTCGGGAAAATTGAGCAAAAAACGAGATTTTTAATTAAAAACTTCCGGTTAGACTTTCAGACACCGTAAACTTACCCGGATAAGCTTAATTTTCCATCCTGCTAGGTTTCCGAGTTCGGAAACGGGTTTATATATATGGGTGATTGACTTTTTTTCAGATCACAACTCACAAACTTCCCCCACATCCCCCAATTCAGAGTTCGGAAATCCCGTCCCCTACCCGGACGAAACTCTCCATCAGTTCCACCACAACCAATTCCCGATCAACCCATGGCACTGAGAAGCAAGATCGTGGCGAGGAAGCCAAATCCAAACTGGTATGATGCTAACAAGTTTATTAGTCTCGATGCTTACAAGTATTATGGTATTCTTGTTAACAATGCTACAGTACTAGACACATATGTGTTGGATAGAGATCGGGTTGAGGCACTAGGTTTAGGCCCTATGGTTGAGAAGTTTGCTATTCAAAATTGTGATGCCTTGTTATTCGATGTTAGTAATCCCACCTATAAGGATGAGGTGTTGCAATTTTATGCTAATTTTGATGAACCTAGTGATGGTAAGTACACTACCATGGTTAATGGGCAAAGGTTTGAGTTTGATTGTTGGGTGATGAATGAGTTGTTGGGGAATCCTATCAAATCCGATGAGGACCTTTATCCCAAGCTCCAGGATGGGCCACTTGATATCTTCTATGCTAATGCGTGGCCGGGAACGCATATGATTAAACTCCCGTACTTGAATTATCTGAATTTAGGACATCACTATTTTGGTCGGGACCCATATGATGAAAGTTCAGCCGATGGGTGCAAAATGGCGTTCTGCCCCATTGATGATCGCATTGTGTACGAGTGGGTGCATAGAAGTTTCATCCCTACAGGAGGAAATGTCGGCGAGCCTAATGTTACCACGGTTATGACATTTTACTATGTCGTGAAGGAGGTTCCTATCAATCCCGGCTTTGCAATATGTAATTGGATGAGAACTGCGTGGGCTAACGAGCGACATAAGAAAAACCTACCCTACGGGAGCTTAATCACTAAGTTGCTCTTGAAATTGGACCAAAATTTCCGATTTGAAGATGATCCCACCCCTTGCAAGCTATACGACTACCACTACTTTGAAAACCATAGGCCGAAATGGACTTTGGCCGATGGAAAATGGATTGTGGCGCCTCCACAACAAAAGGCTAAGCGGGCATCAAGAAGTAAGTCATCTTCACCTCCTTATTCACAATTTATGCTACTTTTGATCATAGTATAATTCAAATATGAATTTTCATTTTTTAGGTAGGGAGGTACCCAATGGAGAGCCTTCACCGCATGTTGCCAACATGAAAGCTATGTACGCTGGCATGAAATCTAAGGTGCTCACATTGATTGGCGTTAGGAAGGACGCTTACGAGGCAAGGAAGGAGTTGAGAGCCCTCAAGCGTGCAGAAGGATTTTCCACAAGTGGGGACGCCTCGCAGGGACATGGTGGCGGTGATCATCACACCGACTATGACATGGAGCCTTGATTTAGTTTAATTTGTTTTGAATTTTTAGTTAAGAATTGATTTGCCTTATCGAATATTATTACATTTTAACTGTATTTCAGTAACATTTGAATGCTACGGAAATTGATCAAATGTTTGTGCATTTACAATTCGTACAAGTGTTTGCAGTATCAATTTTATATAACTACTGATTAGTGAGTGCGCGCTAGTTTTCGCCTCAAAATAACACTTCCGGTTAGATTTACGAACTCGAAATTCTAGCCGGATCAGTCATTCTATTATTACTAAACCGGATGACAACCAGGGAACCCGTCTGGAAGTTGAATAAAATGTCTTGCCAAAACAAAAAACTTCCGGGTAACTTGTTTCCGAACTCGGAAAGTTACCCGGATAGGCTTGTTCTACATTTGCTAATCCGGATTGTTAGCCGGAAGTAGGTAAACCCTAATTTAACACTATCCGGCTAATGTTTCAGATACCGTAAAACTATCCGGATAGGTTAAAAATTGAGATTCGTCGACTTTCTTTTATTCTATTGGATAGATCAAACAAAGGTGCAACCAAATGTTTAAATGAATTACATATTCAAACTAAGTTCGGACTAGTTGTATTATGAATAACTGATAACACAAAAAGATCAACGACTAACGCCTCAACTTAGTCTTCGGCTTAACTTTGAAAATCAACTTCCTCTTCCGTTCTTTTCCTTTGCTGTCTATCACTATGCGTTCGGCGTGATCGGATCTTGCGCGATAGTTTGACATGTTTTCCTCTGTTTCCTCCATATTAATCGCGTCTTTCTTCGTTTGCACAAAAATGTGAGCAACTCGTTTGTCATACTCCTCGAATAGCTCATCACCACACACCATTTGTTTCCCATCAAGAACAATCTCGTAGTGCCGATCAGAAGGATCCTGAACATAGTAAACTTGGTCACCTTCGCCAGCAAAGTATGAACGCATCCGACTTTGATCCCACTTTCTTCCTATCAACCAATTGAAACCCTAAAGGATCGGTCTTAGTTCCTGTCTTTTGATCAACCCACTGACACTTGAATACAACCACCTTCAATGCCACATAATTTAACTCCCAGATCTGAAAAATGGTACCGAAATACCTATCAAATGAGTAGGATCCTTCTGGATTTTTCTTCCGTGACACAGCGATTGATTCGGAAAATGTAGTCACACCGCTATTCTGCGAAACACCTTTTGCATCGCTCTGTTTGGTCCCGTACGAGTAACCCTTCACATCATAGCCGTTGTAGCTGATGACCGTCGTAAGCGGCCGTCTGGATAGCCATTTCACGTCCTCGGGATGGTCACCAATCTCTACCGTGTCCCTTAACCACTCACAAAAGGTTCTAATATGTTCATCATGTAGTTGGAAAGGCTTTAGGGTTGGGTATAGACTTCTCAATTCCTCCATATGAATGTCAACGTAAGGGCGAACCGATTCATGGTTTCGCATCACATACAGATGATCAGCCTGCAAATCGATCGCTGGCGGGTTATGCAGCGTGCCTCTAGTTCCATGCCCGTTGAAACGAAAATCATGCCTCGAGGTGGGTAGTCCAACCGTGTCAACCTCATCTAAGTAAGCCGTACAAAATTCAATCGCCTCATCCGCGACATATCTAGATACAATGCTTGCGTCAGGCCTGTACCTATTCTGCGAAAAGAATTTAAATATCTTCATGTATCTCTCGAAAGGATACATCCACCGGAGGAACACCGGACCACACTCCTTGATCTCCCGCACACGATGGACAATCAAATGCACCATTATATCAAAGAAAGAAGGGGGGAAATACATCTCCAATTGGCACAATACTTCAACCACCATTGTCTGCAGTTTATCTAGCTTACGACGGCTAACTGTTTTCTGGCAAATTCCCTTAAAAAATAAGCAGAGCTTGCTGATGCACATCCTAACGTGGCTTGGAAGAGAACCACGAATGGCAATTATGTTCAAGTCTTGCATCAAAGTGTGACAATCATGTGATTTTAACCCTATCAATTTTTGATCCTTAACATTGACACAGTTACCAATGTTTGAGGAAAAATTAGAGGGTACCTTCAAATCTTTCAGGCACTGCAAATATTTTGTCTTCTCAGCTGACGACATATTGTAGCAAGCTGGAGGCAAGAAAGTGTTCCCATTCTCGATTACAGGAGCCAGTTCCTTTCTAATACCCATTCTGTCCAAGTCTTTACGTGCTTGAAGTCCATCTTTGCTTTTTCTATGGAATATTCAGCAGCGTACCAAGCAAACTATCGCAGACATTCTTCTCAATGTGCATTACATCTAAACAATGTCTGACAGCCAAGTGCTTCCAATATTGTAAGTCAAAGAAAATGGATCGTTTCTTCCAAGGGCCGGGGATGGGCATCTTCCTACGGTTTTTCCCAAAATCATTTTCAATATCCTTGATTTTCTCGAATACCTCCTCGCCACTGATAGGAGGGGGGGCGGTGCATTCTCTTCCTTCCCATTAAACCAGTTCTTAGCCTTAAGGAACTCGTGACTGCATGGTAAGAAACGACGATGTCCTTGATAAACAGTTTTTCTCCCGTGTTTTAATTGAGAGAAACTAGTATTCTCCTCACAAACAGGACAAGCTAGATGACCTTTGACTGAATAACCAGCTAGATTACCAAGTGCAGGGAAATCGTTCACAGTACAGAACAACATTCCTTTCAACTTAAACCATTCCTGCCGATATTCATCCCACGTCCAATTCTCTTCGAACCACAGTTTCTGAAGGTCGTCAACTAAAGGTTCTAGGAACACATCAATGTCATTACCAGGCTACTTTGGCCCTGCTATCATCAACGACAACATAACATATTTCCTCTTCATGGTCAACCACGATGGTAGATTGTAAATAACAACCATCACAGGCCAAGAACTGTGTGTACTACTCAAATCTCCATACGGATTCATACCATCAGTGGATAAACCCAACCTTACATTCCGAGCTTCCTTCCCAAATTCAGGATACAATTCATCAATTTTCTTCCACTGATCACCATCTGAACAGTGTGCAATCACATCATCATCTTCAACCTTCTCTCTATCTGCATGCCATGTCAAGTTCTTAGCTTCTTCCTTGTTAGCAAACAACCTTTGAAGCCTAGGTATAATGGGGAGATACCACATGACTTTCGCGGGAACACGTTTGTTGGTTTCCTTAACAACATCTCCTCCCACGTCCACTTTTTGTTTCACAGCTTTGTATCGTGACTCGCCACAAACGCTACAATTTTCCAATTTCATCTCATCTTCCCCTCTAAACAACATACAATCATTAGGACAAACATGAATTTTCTCAAGTTCCATACCCATTGGACATAGTACCCTCTTGGCAGCATATGCCCTATCAGGCAATAAATTATCAGTGGGAAGCAGCTGTCTAATCAACTCCAGCGCCTCTATTAATGCCTTATCTGAAAGCCCATGCTTGGCTTTTAAATTCATCAACAATAAGGTCGCGCTTAAAATAGTGTGGATTGACCCCTCATACAAAGGGGTCTGCTTATCATTATACATCGCTTCAAGCGCCTCTGGTTTTCCAAAAAAATGCATGGCAACATCATCTACCAAGTCATCCAATTTATCGTCATAATTACCAACCATTTCGTTTTCTCCTACAACCTCCATTGGTTCATTAACAACAACAGTGCTACGTTCTTCCCCATGCCATACCCACGTGGTATAGGAATTTTGGAAACCCCTAACAATCAAATGTTCACGCAAACCTTCAACTCCTAAATACACATCGTTAGTGCAATCCTTACAAGGGCACCGCATGGCCGACTGATTTTCTAATCTTGCATTATCAGAAGCAACATCAATGAAATATTCAACCAGTCCCATATACTCTGGTGAGGTCCGACGATTCTCCCTAATAATCCTACTACGTTCCATAACACTTGTGTACCTATTTTCATAAATTTAAGCAAATATTAATGAATTCATTCATCTACATCGTGCTACTTGACAACATATCAAATACAATATGGTTTCATAAACACTAATAACTAGGAATCAACACGCAAGTTCATATATTATTCAAGCAAATTAGGGACACACATACATATTCATGCTTGAAATTAACAAACATCCGCCCATCAATACTAAATTTAGCGGGAGATTACCTCATCGCGGCCTAGGATTCAGCGAGCCCAAATATTAGGAGATTCTCTGCGTCCTTCAACCCAAAACAAAGATGGAATAGAGTAGATAGAACAAAAGGATCCGTTTCTCGTTTTATAAGATTCTGTTTTAGCTCATCCGGTTACGTTTCCGAGTTCGTAAATTCTGCCCGGCCATTATTCCCACTATCCGGACAAGTTTACGGTACCGTAAACTTACCCGGACGACTTTTTGACTTGACTCCACCGACATCAGAACTTTGCCCCGTCGACTTGACCGTCAAAGTCAAGCCGGTCAACGGTGAAAGTTCCGGCTAGCCATTTCCGGTGTCGGAAATGTAGGCTGGTCGGCGGTTAAACGCAACCGCCGACCAAAAATGGCAGTTACACGGCGGTTGCATCACAACCGCCGTGTAACAAGCCATCCGGCTAGACAATGAACATTTACGAACTCGTAAATGTAGAAGGACGGCGGTTTCCTTATTTTCCCGCGGAACCGCCGTCCTCCGGCGCCGTTTTCCGGCAGTTTTCTACTAGTGAATGTACAAGCTGAATTGGAAAATCCAAAAAAAGAAAGTGGACAACTTTAATTGAGGACGGAGGGAATAATGTCTATAATTATATAGAAATGCTAAATTATGACAATGCGTATCAAACCAGTAATCTTAAATTCATTTCAATCCAATTTCGTAGGATTAAAGTTTTTCAGTTTAGATAAGTAATCTTAAAGGTATCTCATTTCAATTCAGTAAAAAATTAATATAAACTCAAGAAAATAGGGTTTAAATATTTTTCATACTATTCATTAAGTGCGCACTACGTGCTAATTTATTTACATGCACGCACTGGTCAATCAATTCAGGCTTTACGTGAATTAGTAAATTATCAAGATATATATGTGGAGTGCATAAAATTATTCATTATTCAGGGCTCCTCTCGAATTGAAAATAAAGTATAAATTGGTCTCCTAGATCTGCTTCCGAGTGGTAGTCCTTCCGTCCCAGTCAAATCAGTGGAAAAAAATAAAAATTTAATTTTAAATTATGAAGTGTATATGGTGGAAAATGAATTGAAGGAGGAGTATAGGTTATATAAATACTGGAGAAAAATGAAGAAGTAGGTAGTGACTGGAAAATGGACGGCGTCGCCGCAGTAGAGAGAGCGCTTGCAAGGTGGAAATGTTTTTTGATTTGTTTCTATTTGGGATGATTTTATCAAAAAAAAAAGTTTACGACTTCAATTTCAATGCAGATAAGTAATGTTAAAGATATTTCATTTCAGTTCAATAAAATTAAATATTATAATAAACTCAAAAAAAATAGGACTTAAATATTTTTCAATATTCATTAAGTGCGCACGTGCTAATTTATTGCTAACCCTAATTTATTTACGTGCACGCACGTGAAATAGTTGCACGTCTATGTAAATAAAGCATGCAAATACCGGTTGGCATGGGTTATCTGATGGTTATATTAATTTTTCAATCGATTTTTGACATAATATAAAAACATGTAGATGAACGAAAAATGTGATATAGCAACCTTGATAGGAAATGTCTAAAGCAGTGGAAAAACAATTCCATGATATATTCTAAGTTTGGAGTTCTAGTAAATGAGATCTGTATTTACTTATCCGAAGCTTGAAGTTCAATCTCATATAATTTAGTTTCTAGCAGATTACATATGATTCTGGAAATCTTCAAGATCTTCAAACTATTCATAATAATTCCGAGCTAAATACAAAACTACTGATATAATGAAATACAACGTAATGGTTACGAGTTTCTTCAATTTAGGAGATAATTATATGATAATATTACGAGCTAAATAAAAGGAATCTGGAGCTGAATACATTTACTAGCTGATTACACATGACTCCCGATTACAATCGTCAAGAAACAAATCATATAATTAAGGTTCGATGATTGGTTGTTGAGTCCAGATGAAGAGTTGTGCTGCCCAGTATGAAGCATGATGATGATCTGGTGGGGAATCCGGAACAGGTACCCTGGTGAGATTACAAAGTATATATATTTGGTGTCTGCTATAATTTTTCTGCAGATTAATTAACATCAATTTAATGAACTCACAATCCTCCGATCTTCTGCAACGTCGGAGACCTCAACTGCCGGGCTGAAGATGATCCAAATGAAAGAAACAGAACTGAGATCCATAACGATAGCATGCACAAAGCTCCGATCGTCGGTGAAACCCGACCCATTTTTCAAAGTTTTCTGGATTCTGAACCGAAGATAATTATTGGAATTGTGTGTATCTGTGCTTCCTCTGATGCCTTCATTTATAGTGTTGAATCAACAGGAATCCAGTCCCAAGTCCAAACTACTGCCAAACTTTTCTACGCTCGTTTATTGAGTCCGATGTTTTTGGTTCTGTACTTCTGTTTTCATGTAGGAGAAGACAGTGTGGTTTTTGGATTGTTTTGTGAATAGGATTATAATAATTCAAATTGTTATAGTCTATTAGCATATATATGACTGTGACAATATATTGAGTTTCTTTTCTCGAGACTGAAAAGAAATTCTCGTGTACAAACGATGAACAGAGATTGATTGCAAATTCTTAAACTATTGTTCGTGGTGATTGGTGGCGTGTAGTTTTTATCAGATAAGATCCAAAATTTTAAGAACATATTTGCAATTATTGACAGTAATTTAATTTTTAAGGAAGAAATATGTTCTTTAAAAGTTTATAAAAACGTTCAAATCGCTTTAGGTTCAATCACAAATATTTATGTGATTAATGTTAGCAAAACTTGTTAAAGAATGAGTTAAAAGATGTCGATCTCTGGGTATCCAAAATATGGATCTTTTAAACCTACACTATCTTAAAGAATGTGTCTTTTAGAGCAGATGAATATAAAACGGCATAGATTAATCTTCATCACGCATGAATGTACGTAGTTAGATTTAGTAAATTAGGGTGTTTACTATATGCAGATCAAATTACTTCTGCAGGTTCAATGGAAATGGAAAAATACCACAATTAGCCTTCATTCGTTTATTAGTTTTTACAAATATATTTCTAAAACCCTAACCTTGAATACATACACTCGTCTATGTAATAATTGAACACGTGTCCAAATTATAAATTACTCTAAATGAGCTACCCTATATCTAGTTGACACATCGGAAAATTTAAGATCACACGCCAAACTCACAACTATCTCTAACGTGTTACCTAATAGAACACAGTTGCATCATGACTTTATTAAATTAGTTAGTAAATTATCATTTGTGAAATGCACAAGAAAGACTTTTGGAAGACTTGGTCTGGCAACTAGATTTAAATTAAAACAAGTTACTGTCCTTTGTTTTCAAAGTATAATCCATGCAAAGAATATGTTAACAGATCTTTAATAATTTGAAAGACTGAAGACTGAAGACTGATGCTGCTGTGTGAAACCGCATAATTATAAAGTCAACTAATTCAACTAAATTTCTACAAGGACCACAACCATTTGACAGTAGTGTTACCGTTGCATGATGTGATTTTCAAAAGAAATATCCTTTCATACAGTGTTAATATTATTAAAATTTATCTATTAAAATGAGCATTAAATTATATATATCAACCAAAATATACAGCTATAATATCACTACATAAAAATCAAATAAAATTTGTAATGTTGCATTTGAAAGTTGGAACTATTATTGTCATGGAAACAGGATCTATAACTGCATCACTACTCTAGTTTTCTTGAATGTCAATTTTTTTATCCTCGTACTTTTGAATGTTGATGGTGTTGTTCTTCAAAATCGTTCAAATAGAGTGATTATATAACATTAATATCGAGGGAAAAAACCCTAGTTTTCAATGTAATTTCAGTTAGGTACTGTCATTCATATAAGCCTTGCAAACCATGTCTGTTGGGTCCTGTGGCTGAGATTTGAATCAGATCTCGATAGACAAAACAGCTTCATTAATTGTTTCAGTTAAAATGAATCCTCTTATGCCTTAAACCCTTGTTCTCTCTCTAACAATATCTAAAACAGGAATGAATCAAAAGAACCCTAATATCTACTATATATTATAAGCGGCCTAATTATTGGACAGGCCTGTTTTAACTCGTTAACCGGTCGAAATTAGTTACTTTCTCTGCTATTCCAACTTTCTCTGCTACCGGCTCCACCTTCTTTCTCTCTTCTTCTTCCAGTGACCTAGCAACAAACAGGCGGCTTGCCGTTTTTGCCCCTCCCAGTGGCAAGTTACCAGCCAACATCGTGTTCTCATCTGCTTCCTGCACCAGCAGCTCTGCTGCCTGCTTCATCCCGTTCACATGTGATAAGATCCCCAAAAAGTCTTCCTGTTCCCGGCGTGCTCGCAATGATCGTTGACGTAGAGAATATCGCTCCAGCACCGGTGAATTAGAAAGCTTAGGCCGGAGGTCTTCGAGAAGCGGGTGTCCTTCGTGAAGTGGCCGGCTCCTGCCACCCGCCCGCCGCCCTGCAGCTGCCTTGTCCGCCGTCGGTCAGCGCCACCACCATTTTCAGAGCTCAGAAATCGCTGAGCTCCTTCCAAAGCAACCGCTTCGCCACCGCGCGAAGCTTCTATGAATTCACCAACTGCAGCACCAGTAATAGGATTCGCTCGTTCAGAATCCCGCCGGAATCGTCCACCGCCGCCGGCAATGAGCGACGACGAATTGTCCGGCGGGAGACTCATGCGTCAGGTGGTGGTCAATTTTTTTTGTAGCATCTAATCTACATTGTACGTGATTTATTAGGGCTTTTCATTTTTTTTAAATTGATGCTTTAGTTGGACTATGTGCAATCAACATGTATGATGATATGCTTCACTGAATGCTTGTCCTGAATTTGTTTTGTAGGATCTCTATTTGACTATTATATGTCACGTTGTCGATGTATGCTTTAGCCTTTAGTTTTAATGTGATTGGTTTATGAACAATTTGATGACAGTTTAGCAACCTAATTAATGATCTGTTTGTGTGTATGATCCTGTTTTGTAGAATGGCTGCGTTGCAGCCTGGTGTGATTGCTCTATTTGATGTGGATGGCACACAGCCCTGCGAAAGGTATGCTCACTGTAATCATAGATTTGTGGTTTTTATCTGATAATTTCAAGATTTCTTGTTTCAAATGAGTAACCTTCTGTGAAGATGGTACCTTTAATAAATGAGATGATTACTAAAAGCATTCTTAAAAAAAGTTGTTTAAAAGTTGTGTTAATTCTTAGAAGGTAAAAGCATTCTTCGATTTTCCCTAATTGCCCGCTACTGCCATTACAAGATCCCTTTTTTGGTCGATCATATATAGGATAGGAAATTTCACTGTCCACAGAGTTATTGCTCTTTTCTGTTTGCAAAAGTTAGCAGTCTTTGTAACTCTGGAATTCGAACAAGACCTATGGTGATCTCAAATATATTGGAACTTGGTTTGTTTCTAGATCTCATGATACAGCTTGCCAATTTTAGTATTGTCTTTCTTGAACATACAGGAGGCTACTCCTGGAATGTTAAACTTCATGCAAAAATTGCGGAAGGTAAATGTTTCTTTTCTCTCTGCAGTATGATAGGATCCAGGTGAGTGTGACATCCATGGTAATGGTATCTTTGCTGATGAATATCCCCCCTCTCAACTTGCCAAGACAAGGTTTCTGAGAAATGTTGGGTGGAGAAATGGCCAAATGTACCATTACCATGGATGTCACACTCACCTGGATCAATAATATCCTGTGTTAACTGGACTTGCTGGTGCATGATTACCCTGGTCTCCATAATCTGAAACTGGAGTTGAGACACCTCCAAACGCTCCTCCCATCTGCTAGGTATTTGAGCAGTGCAGAATTGTCCATTCCGACTCCATTTTCTAAAAAATTGCAGAATTTTTTTGGCCTACTTGGATCAGAGGATAGAATTCTCTCTGTGCTGGCCAAAGAAATCTCCAAATTCCGAGAAACTGTGAGAAGCTTCCAGGAACATATGCGAATGGAACACGATTATGTTTGATTATGCTGAGTAGTTACCCTGGATCCGAGCATAGTTTCAGTGCGTTGAAGGTGGAGTTGAAACTGACAAAGACATTCTTTCTGTGTTTCACAAACTACAGAAAATAGATGAGCTCAAAATCTCCTAGGAAGGTATAGATTGTGATTTTTGAGTAAATTTTTTATAATAATTAATGGACTCATCAACTGCATAACATCATTAATGGACATAAAAGATATTGATTGGGATCTCTGGAAATTTAAAAGATGTTGCTTTTATTGTTTGATATGAAACATTGACATGTTTTCACAGGGCAGATTAAATCACTCTCCCATTCTGCACTTTGTCAATGATCAGAGAGAATTCGCCATTACGTTTTTAGTACAAATGGATGGAAACAAGGATGAACAGACTACGAGAGCATTGCTAAAATTCCGTTGAATGATCTCTTAAGAGACATCAAGCAACATCTTTGTTTGATATTGTTACAAGAGTGATTGTTGTTTGATGTGTAAAATTAAACGTCTTCCATGCATTCAAAATGCATATGCGCATTTAGCTCATCTCTAAATTATATGCTTGCTTACAAATAGTGCAGTCAAAAAAATTAGTAACCTTTCTGCAGCAAAGTTGGTTTGTGCATTGAGATTCATTTCAATTGATGATCTTCTCTGTCAAATTTCAGTGTTTCGAGTAACCAGAAAAAAGGTGATGTTTGTGAATATTGATGGTGCTGCAAGGATAGTATGTAAAAAAACTGTGTTGTTGAAATTTTGTTTTGGTTCCAGTTAAGGTGATGAAAACGTTAAGAGGCAAAAATTATAGTTAACATCCATCTACTGTATATGAAGACTAAACTGAGCGACAATTATCATTACTTACTATGCGTGTATATTAATTAGAATACTGATCTCGTGCTATGGGCTAAAGGCCTCACCTTGTGAGGCACCCTTCACCTAGTACTAATGAAAGAAGGAGAATACATGTAACATGTATAACATTGTTTCAGTTAAGAATAACGTTTCTTTATCTTCATGTACGGGAAGAGCTGGAGATCTAATGTGGACCTGATGGGGAGCGCGGAACAACAACCCTGAAAATCCAAAACCATTGATTAGTGACACAGTTACTGCAATTTTTCAGTTTTCTGTTCATTTTTACAGTGATCTCATGTCTGACACACTGACACAAAGATGTTTTACCACAAAGTTATGTTTAGTGAATATAAAAACTTACTTATATTCAGGTGGGGGAGGGGTCGAGACTCGCGGTGGCGGCGGTGGTGGCGATGGTGGTGGAGATTTGAGTTTTCTTCCGGCCCGCAGCGTTTGTGCCTCACTTGTGTGGAATGAGAGACTGATACACAAAGCCAGAAAGAACACAACTCTGAAGAATGCCATGATTCGAGCCATCAATTACAGAGTGTTAATGAAGTATGATGTTTTATGCTAATGAATTTCTCTTTTTATAAACACAATTTTCAAACATGCAGCGTCAGGACTGGGTCCTTTGACTCAAAAGTCCTGTGTTTAGGTAGGAAGCCAAACCGTGTAGAGATAAGACATCATCTCCTAATGAACATGTGGATTTTTCTTCTTTGACTTTTCCCTTAATTGAATTGCCAAAAGTAAAACATAACGGATCTAATAAAAGATTTAATAAGCTCCCTCGTCTAACTTTTAAAAGTGGTACCACAGACGTGTAACGCGCTTGCAAAAATACTCCCTTGCATAAACGGACCTTTTACATTATAAAACAACTTTATCAGAATACTGCTATTCTGAATCTCTGATATACAAAATATCGGTTCCATGATCTTATGATATGAGTGATAAGTTCTCATATATTTATACTTATACTGATAATTTCGTCTTAATGATCTTTGTTGGTCGTTTTAATACAGTTTTCACATATATATAATATATAAGTAAACTAAAAAATTTATCAAATGAAGAAATGTACAAAAAAATTGAACTAATGACTGAAACACTTGAACTAACTATATAGACGTATTTACAACATTTAAACGATTTGTTTGTTAAAATAAATAATTAAAAGTATCATATCAAGATTATTATAAAACTAACAGTAAACTCAACTTACAAAAATGTTAAATAAAAAGTGATCCGACCATATGTTTATGGCGAGACCATCCTACCTAAAACTTTCTCTTTTGTAAACAAGATATGTTAGATACAGTTGAAGAAGAGTAGATTTTTATATTCTATTTGGTTAGATGTGCCTACGAAAGTTACTCATACTCTTTTACGTCATTCTTGACTTCATTTATGAGCATATTATTTTAAAATATCTTTGTGTTCTAAGTTTTCAAGAAATTTATAAAATCAACAACCACTAAGGTAATGACTGAGAATGTTGAAGCAATCGAGGAAGATATAAAAGTGCAGTAACCTTTTAGAACATGTAAAGGTTAGAGAAGATGGTGAAGATAATATGAAAGTGTGACTATTTTTACGATCATGTCAAGGTGATTGAAGATGTTGAAGAGGATACACAGTGTAGGCAAACCTTTGAGCATGATAAAATGGTTGAAGAGAATAGGAAGTGTTATTCAATATTTAAGAAGACATCTGATGAAGATGCTTTGAAGAGGGAAGAAATGGTGGAAGAAGAGACAAATATTTAAAGATCAGCTACTAATTCAGTTTCGGAAGTTCAAATGTTTCTTGGTCGAAAATATTACGTGCAAGGTTTATTAGACAGCTTTCTATGTCAAATTGCAGAAGAGGAAAATGAAAATTACTAAATTTGCAATAAAATCCATTGGATGATTTAAGAAATTACTAGAACCAAGTGTAGTATTTTCTTAAAATGTGTAAAGTAATTTTTTCCAATTGCACGATGAAAGTAAGGATATGCTACGTATCAAAAAAAATTAACGAAATTAACACGTGGTCAAAAATATTTTAGACTAAAATAAAATATCTTGTTAAATAAATAAAATACCTACATTGAATTGTAATTTGACTACAATAAAATATTACATGCTATGATCGTGCATGCACATAAAACGCACGAGCATTTGCATTAAAAGTGTGCATGGTTAATTAACGGGTTCGTCGTTTTGCACGTATAGTGATTAATCCTAGCAATATGCAAATTCATAAATTTTATCAATTTGCACGCAATTTATTCATTATTAAATAAATTATTCTATTAGCACTCACTAGAAATGAATTAAGAAAAAAACATACCTTCATCGTAATCTTCTTCTACCCATTTATCCCAGTCTACCTTAACATAGTCGGGTGTTTTCAGTACATCTCCATTCCACACAGCAGCAGCTCATTCCATCTTATCTTTTCAGATTTAATTCACCAGAATGCAGAAAATCTCTCTCTCTGATGTTCGATTTGCTTTCCTGTAAGAGATTCACACATATATAGTACTGTGTCAAGGAGTAATGTCATTGTTTGTTTGTGTTTTTCTTATCAATTTATCGATACTGTACATTTAAAATGCAATTTGAAATTAATTATGAGGTGAATCAAATAATGTAGTACGATTAAAAATTTTCAGTTCAGATTAATATTTGTAAAGTTATTTCATTCCAGTTCAGTAAGAATTTATATAAACTCAAGAAATTAGGGCTTAAATATTTTTCAAAATTCATTAGGCGTGCACGTGCTAATTCATTTACATGCACGCACGTGCAATAGATGCTTTTACTCGTGCAATAAAAATAGGGCTTAAATATTTTTCAAAAAATTTAAGGGATCACATTTTTTTTTTTATTTTGCACTAATCCGAATTTACTGGATCGATGCTGTTAATCGTGAAGATGGTGCGTGGAACATTTTTGCCTCCATTTGATGTAAAGATTAGAAAATTGTATTATTTTAAATATAAAAATCATTACAAATTAATCCCCAAAAAAACAAGAAACCATGCCTGATGATTTCCCACTAACTAAAACAGGATGTCAGTAATTCTTGAATTGCATTTTCCGTCGTTACTGCTCTTCTGCTTTAGTTTCTTCTTTCTTCTCCTCCTCAGCCACGTTGCTCTCTGGAAGCTCAGCCTCTTTAGCCACGGTCTCCTCCTTCGGCTCCTCAGCCTCGGTCGGCGCCTCGGCTTCCTTTTCTGGCTCGGATGTCTCAGCGGCCTCAGGCTTAGGCTCCTCAACAGGCACGGCTTCCTCGGCTGCCTTCTCGGCTTCAGCCACCACCTCAACGGCGGCAACGGTTTCCTCCACGGCGGGTTCAGGTGCCGGAGCATCTTCCCTCATTTCCTTTGGAACGCTAGCGCAGGCACCCATTGTGTTTTATTTTGGGAAAAAAAAGGAGTCCTTTTCTCTCTTCTTCTGAGAACCTTGCTCTCGATCTCGAAGAGAAAGATTGCGGTTTGCACTGAGAAGAGAGAATAGGAGATGATCAAATCGCTCAAGAAACGTTCGATGAATTTGTAAATGGAAGTATGGGGACTATTTATAGATTGGAGGAAGGTAAGTTTGCATGGTGCAGAGCGGTTTCAGGAAGTTACTGTTGTTCTACGAGTTGCTGTTATATGGCTAGTTTTCATTGCGAGGAAAAATATAACATGGACAACATTTATTTTGCATCTATATCCATTAATAAATTATGGTTTAGCTAGAGCCATTCGCGCTAATCCCTCCATACTATTAAGGCATATTCTTCTCAATATTTTTAGTTCGATTTTAGTTTAGTTCAGTTTAGTATAAACAAAATATGACTTGATACAGTGGCAGAACTAGAGGATATTTATGGGATTATTGAATAGGATTATGTCTCGAAACATCGGTGCTACGTACGGTGCTCTTTATTACAACTCCGCTATATATTGTTGCCTGAGCTATAGTAAATTACTATTTCACCCCTAAAATTTGACAGTTTCAGCTGTCACCTCCTACAATCCCTAGTTCCGCCCCTGATTTGATATATTTGTTGATTATTATCTTCAATACTTCAATAATTACATGGATTGTATATAAAAAATAGAGTCAAACATATGCCCTGCCTTGATCTTCATCTTATTAGGTTTGCTCTTTATCTTTACCCATGGCGATCCGGGAGCTAGGTTAATTAGTTATGTTGATCTCTGGGTGGTTTCTTCACAGGTACCCTGCGAAATTTGAAATAGGCAAATCAACAAAATATTTGGAAGAAAGTATTATGGAAAATAGTCAATATACATAGAAATTTAGTATTGCAAAATTATTTTGCATATATAATTTTTTGGACAGTTTTAAATGCACCAAAGAAACAATATAATGCAAGGTAAATGAATGAATGAAGATCACAAAAGAATTAAACTCACCAGCCCCTCTCCACTCGAGCCGATGATGTCTGGATGTCTAATAAGATGATCATGATCCATAGCAGCAGAACGCAGAAAGCTCGAAATTCCGATGATCGCTGCTGAGCCATTTTCAGAAGTGTTTAACGAAACTCGAAGAAGGTTGTGCCTGCATTTTGTAAAACTCCATGCTTCCTTTTATATGTGGGAAGTTCTTATAACTTGCCATGCCGTTGAAAAGTTCAAGTCTTTGTTATTATAATTCAATCAACAAGTTGTTAGTTTCCTTCAGTGGAATATTATTAGGTAGAAACACATGATTTCATGTTGATTTACTAAAATCATCATATTATTAGTTCGACTTTTTGGACTAATATGATCAAGGTCCTTGAATAAGTGAAGAGAAAGTCATATTTTTTGGATAAAACTACGTCACTAGTACAAAAGAAACCTTTTAGTTGATCCTTCTCATTTCAAAGTTTTGGGAATTGATAGCATGATATAATCCAACATTACTTATGGAGTTTGTATTTGTATTAAAGTGATTCATGATCTATTGTATTTGACTTTATGATCTAATTTTTCGACATATTTGCCTTTCATCTGAAAAATGATATAATTAGAACCACAAATACGACAATCGATTGAAGATTTATACTTTCATTAATACAAGAGTATTTCTGTCCGTTCAAACAAAATACAGACTGTATAAGTAATATTGGACTGTATCTAACAATCCCCAAAGTTTTTTATTTTACTTTGATTTTACTTCTTACTTTTTTAGTATATATTTTACTTCACACCGATGTAAATGATGATGATAACCGTTATCAGTTTGAGCGTAAAAGTACCGAATTCATATGTTTAATTAACCTGTGTCGACTCTATATTTGCACATAACGCCATATTGTGGTTAACAAGAAGAAGGTGAGTATATTGATTTTGTTTAATGTCATTCCGATAACAATTTAATTCAAATGTTTGCATACGAAAGGTGATATCGAGACGATATCGGATAAGAGGTGAATTGAAATGTTATATTGTAAAAAAATGAGGTGATGACATCAATTTGCAATTCCAGTTTCATATGTATCCCAATATTGGAGGGAAGGTAAAGGCAAGACATCATTGATTTTGTGGATGTCTTTCGATAACAATTTGAATATAAATCTACCAAAATTGAAGGTGATGTCGAACCAATGTCGAATAAGTGTAACTCCATTCTTATCTATGACGATGCAAAAATAATAGTTATTTTTAAACGGGGAGAAGATACATACATACGGTTTAGGGAATAATGTCTAATGCGTATTTTTAGACAAGATTGGGAAGTACAAAAATTATCATCGTGGTTTTGGCGCCTGTATCCCAATTTTACAAGAATTTCTTTGGTTACTGAAGTTTAAAGAATCTCTTAAATTATATGTTTATTCAACTTATTACCAAATTCCCGTATACCATGCATATTTATAAATAATCTAATTTTGGTTTGATTCGATCAAGTCAGGTCATACATACGGTTTTCATATTGATGGTTGCTTCTGTCATCTGCTAAATTTGGAGTATTCACACGCTGAGTTCAACATCCACGATCGTTCCCCTTAAGTCCTTTATTAAGACTGGAAATTGGAAATTAATGTTTCCAATATTTCAATGTTTACAAATGTGATATGTTTAATTTCAATGATCGTTCATGACATTTCGACTAAAATGTTCAAGATTTTCAAAAACACTTGTATCTTCTAAAATTATATATGCTGTTTAATTAGAGTGAAAATTTGTTTTTATAATAAAAACATTTCTTTGGTTAATGTCAAGCAATATAACATCTATTTCTTTTATGTATTTTGTACTTCATTTTTGTTCATGATATGTGAGTCTAGCATATTTTGCTTCTCTCTTCGTCCTACTTATATTTGCACACTTTTTTTTTGACCGTACAATCTAAATCTGCACACTTACCATTTTAAGAAATAATAAGAATGGTGAATATCAATATTACCCCTACTTTCTCCCTTAATATTAAAATCCTTCACCCTCCTCAAACTTTCTTCTTTGTGATGAAAGATATTCTCTCCACCAATCTCAACATCGTCTCTTTCTTTTCCGATCAAAACAACATCTTCAATCCATCTTTTGTATGATTTAAAACTCCCATTCTCTGAAGAAAAACCCAATTTCACAACACCAATTTTGTAGATCTGGAATATAATTTTCCCCAATTTCATCCGATTGAGGTTCGAAGTTTTGGGTGTGGTTATCGGCTACCTTTCTTCAGTGCTTATGCTTCGGTTTAGGTTTCTGTTGTTACTCCGAGCCCACGTCGGCGGCTATATATTGCTGTGGTAACTGATGGTTTGTAGATAATGGGGTTCAAAGGTTTGCTAGTGGTAATTTGGAGAATTTGTTTTGATTGAAAGCTTTGACAGCGGACTTGTAGCGACGGTGGTGGTGGTCCTGGTGGACATGTGGTGGCGGATCGGTTGAGCAGAGTTGGTGCTGTCCAGGTGTACAGAGTAAATAAATGAATATTCAGAGTGCAAAAATATTATTTTATAAGATTGAAAAATCTCTCTTTCTCTGTAAACTCAGTTGGATGAATTCTCTTTCTACTTAACTATTATATTCTTGCAATACTCAAGTTTTGTAGCATGATTCTGGCAGTGATCAGAGCATCAACCTTGTTCTTTTTCCTTTGCATAAAATTGGATGTAATCAACGAGAACATTCATTAAATAATATGTCTAGTTTATCATTACTGTAACAGACCAAACTATAACTTTGGTGGGGGAAATATAGACCTTGTACAAAGAGAACATATACACGGGAAGAGAACATACAAAGAAAAGATATCCTTGCTACGGATATTTATTAAAACATAATATTCGATCCATGGAATTGCAGAAGGTTTAAATCAAACTGGAAAAAGTATGAAGAAACTGAAATATAAATCTTTGATCATGAAACTGGATGGTACTATATATATATGTAATCAGTCACTAGCTGAGAATCAAGGAAACCAGCTCCCAAGCATTTGAGGGCCGAAAGAAATGAAAGATGATGAACATCCACACCGACAGCACTGCAAATGAAGGGATCGTCATTGTCTCCGTTCTTGGTGCCTTCTGAAACATATGATATGGTTACAATATCATCACCTGGGTTTAAATAAGATCTTATTTGATCAGGTCATGATATCAGATAAGCTTCTGGTTTGGTCTGGAAAATTATTGAAGCATGGATGAATATCTATTTTTAGCATCTTGTCATTAATTTTAAGAAATAAAGTTAGGCAGAATTGGTTATGGAGTTTGCAGTTATTTGTTAGGAAGTTTAAATTTAGTGTCCATGAACTCCGTGGAAGGTTGCACATTCTCTACGAATACTCTATGTTTTGTTTCTTTGTCCATTATATATGTATACAACATTAACATAAGCATGAGAAAAGCAGTACCACCACTGCAAAACCTTGTTTTTGTTTAGAGTGGTTCCATATGCCATTTCACTTCAGCAGATCCAAATCAAAACTGAAGTGACAGTAATTAATAGAATGTATTATAACTTATGAAATAGTTTTTTATGATTTGGATACATATACAATCATAACATAAACGAGTTTATTCAAAGTTAGGGTATTAGAAAAGTAATTATGATATTTTTCCGCTTTCAATAGATCTGCCGAAGCAAACTGGACCTGTATATAACAAATCCTTTCGTTTATGATACAATAAACTAAATTGGCATCAGAGTGTTTGATCCTAGACTCTGCAGTTGCACAGTCTAAAAAACATAAAAAAACCTAACGATGTCGACCATGACCGTCCTCTGGAGATTTACCCACGGGTACCCTGAAAATTCGAAAACACAAAATCAAACACGGTATATACATAATGCAGTGAATAAACATCTAGTTTCAATATGGTTCATTGTTATCGTTATTGAATAACCCTAATGGATTCATTTGAGCCCTGATCTCTGCAGTATGCACTAATGGTAATTCAAGAAAACCACATTCATACTAAGCACTCACCGTGCCAGACTCTGGAAAACCAAATCTCGAGCATTCGAAGACTCAGATAAGTAAATTAGGATGATAATCCACAACATTAAGATTGCCAGGAAATTTGATGACAGCATGATTTTTCTGAATGCATTCATAAACAAATAGGTTTAGTAAGGTATTTATAAAACACAGGCGACTAATTGTGGTTTGATTTGATGAGGTCAGTCAAAGACACGGTTTTTATTTGCTGAAAAGAATTGTAGTATTCACACGCTGAGTTCATCATTCACGAGCATTAAAACTAGAATTAGTGTTTCTATAATTCAAAGCTTACGAATGCGATATGTTCATTAATTAGTGATCGTTCTTGACATTTCCACTTGATCTTGATCAAAAGCACTTGTATCCACTGAATTAAAATTATGTTCTTTAATTAAGTTATAATTTACCTTTTTAATCAAGATTTTTGTTTACTTAATTAATGTCAGGCAATTATATAATATTTTACTATACTTTAGTTAATTTGAACTTTCAACTTTTCTCAATCTTTATGATGGATGACTTTAGCGTCTTGCTTAGCTTGTAGGGTGATCTCTATTTGCAGATGTCTAGGTTTAATATTCTTACAAAACTCAGTTGTAAAGATGCGATCCCTTCAATTTTTTGAAAAATATTTAAGCCCTACTTTTATTGCACGATTAAAAGCATCTATTGCACGTGCATGCATGCAAATAAATTAGCACGTGCACACTTAATGAATTTTGAAAAATATTTAAGCCCTAATTTCTTGAGTTTATATATATAGTTACGAATACTTATCTGAACTGAAAAATTTTAATTGTACATAATTGTTTGATTCACCTCATAATTTCAAATTGCGTTTTAAATGTACAGTATGATAGTTTAGTAAGGAAATCACAAACAAACAATGACATTACTCCTTAACACAGTACTATATATGTATGTTTCTCTTAGAGAAAAGCAAATCGAACATCGGAGATATAGAAAGATATTCTGCATTCGGATGAATTAAATCCGAGAAGATAAGGTGGAATAAGCAGCTGCTGTGTAGAATGGGGAGGTACTGAAAACACCCGACTATGTCAAGGGTAGATCGGGATAAATGGTAGAAGAAGATTATGGTGAAGGTATGTTATTTTCTTTCATAATTTCTAGTTAATTAGTGCTGATAGAATAATTTAATGATGAATAAATTACGTGCAAATTAATTGATAAAATTTATGAATTTGCATATTGCTAGGATTAATCACTATAGTCAGTTCTGCATATATTTTTATATATATACGTGCAAATGCTCGTGCGTTTTATGTGCATGCACGATCATATAGCATATAATATTTTATTGTAGTCAAATTACGGTATTTCATTTATTTAACAAGATATTCTATTTTAATATAAAATATTTATGACCATGTGCTAATTTCGGAAGATTTTTGATACTTAACACATCCTTACTCCCACCATGCAATTGGAAAGAAATTACTTTAGATATTTTGAGAAAATATTGCACTTGAGTTCTAGTAATCTTCTTAAATCGTCTAACACATTTTATTGCAAATTTAGTAATTTTCATTTTCCTCTTCTGCCATTTGACATAGAAAGCTGTCTAATAAACCTAGAACATAATATTTTCGACCAAGAAACATTTGAACTTCCGAAACTGAATTAGTAGCTGATCTTTAAATATTTGTTTCTTCTGTCACCATTTCTTCCCTCTTCAAAGCATCTTCGTCAGATATCTTCTTAAATATTGATTAGCACTTCCTATCCTCTTCAACCATTTTACCATGCTCAAAAGGTTTGCCTACACTGTATATCCTCTTCAACATTTTCAATCACCTTGACATGATCGTAAAAATGGTCCCACTTCGTATTCTCTTCACCATCTTTAACCTTCACATGCTCTAAAATTTTATTGCACTTTTGTATTTTCCTCAAATGTCATTGCCTTAGTACTTGTTTGCTTTACGAATTTCTTGAAAACATAGAACTCAAAGATTTTAAAAGAATATGCTCATCGTTGAAGTCAAGAATGACGTAAAAGAGTATGAGTAACTCTCATAGGCACATCAAACCAAATAGAATCTAAAAATCTACTCTTTTTCAAGTGTATCTAACATATCTTGTTTATCAAAAAGAGAAAGTTTTAGGTAGGATGGTCTCACCATAAACATATGGTAGGACCACTTTTTATTTAATATTTTTGTAAGTTGAGCTTGTGTGTTTGTTTTATAAGATTGAAAAATATTTTTATCTCTGTAAACTCAGCTGGATGAATTCTCTTTATACTTAATTATTATATTCTTGCAATACTCAAGTCTTCTAGCATGATTCTGGCAGTGATCAGATCATCAAGCTTGTTCTTTTCCTCTGCATAAAATAGGAACCGAGAACATTCATCAAATAATATGTCTAATTTAACATTACTGTAACAGACCAAACTGTAACTTTTGTGGGGAACATATAGACCTTGTATAAAGAGAACATATATACGTGATGCTAAAATACGCGAATATTGCTTTATATCTGCACTCTAAATTTTGTGCATCAAACCCTGAAATTTTGTGCGCATCAATCTGTATCAAATATTGATATATATTATGAACAAAGAAATGATTTACTTGCTAGGGATACGTATTAAAACATAACATTGAATCCATGGAATATATTCCAGAAATTGAAGAAACTGAATTATAAATCCTTGATCATTAAATTGGATGGTACTATGTATAATCACTCACTAGCTGAGAATCCTGGAAACCAGCTCCCAAGCATTTGAGGGCCGAAAGAAATGAAAGATGATGAACATCCACACCGACAGCACTGCAAATGAAGGGATCGTCATTTCTAATCGTCTCCGTTCTTGCAGGTTCCTTCTGAAACATATGATATGGTTACAATATCATCACCTGGGTTTAAATAAGATCTTATTTGATAAGATCATGATATCAGATAAGCTTCTGGTTTGGTCTGGAAAATTATTGAAACATGGATGAATATCTATTTTTAGCATCTTGTCATTAATTTTAGGAAATAAAGTTAGGCAGAATTGGTTATGGAGTTTGCAGTTATTTGTTAGGAAGTTTGAATTAGTGTCCATGAACTCTGTGGAAGGTTGCACATTCTCTACGAATACTCTATGTTTTGTTTCTTTGTCCATTACATATGTATAGAACATTAACATAAGCATGAGCAAAGCAGTACCACTGCAAAACCTTGTTTTTGTGTGGTTCCATATGTCATTTCATTCAGCGGATCCAAATCAAAACTGAAGTGACTGTAATTAATATTCCTCTAAAATATGTGTATTAAAATTCACGAAATAGTTTTTTATGATGATTTGGATACATATTCAATCATTATTACATAGACGGGTTTATTCAAAGTTAGGGCATTAGAAATTTATTTATAAACACTAATGAACTAATGAAGAGTAATCATGATATTTTTCCGCTTCCAATAGATCTTGTTGAACTATGCTGGACCTGCATATATCAAATCCTCTCGTTTATGATACAACTAAAATTGACATCAGAGGGTTTGATCCAAGACTCTAAAATAACAGAAAAAACCTAACGATGTCGACCATGACCGTCCTCTGGAGATTTACCCACGGGTACCCTGAAAATTCGAAAACACAAAATCAAACACGGTATATATATAATGCAGTGAATAAACATCTAGTTTCAATATGGTTCATTGTTATCGTTATTGAATAGCCCTAATGGATTCATTTGAGCCCTGCGCAGTCTGTCTGCACTAATGGTATTTCAAGAAAACCAGATTCATACTAATCACTCACCGTGCCAGACTCTGGAAAACCAAATCCCGAGCATTCGAAGACTCGCATAAGTAAATGAGGATGATAATCCACAGCGTTAAGATTGCCAGGACATTTGATGACTGCATCATTTTTCTGAATGCATTCATAAACATATGGGTTTAGCAAGGTATTTATAAAACACAGGCGACTAATATTGTGGTTTGATTTGATCAAGTCAGTCAAAGACACGGTTTTTATTTGCTAAAAAGAATTGTAGTATTCACACGCTTAGTTCATGTATCACGAGAGCATTCACCTTAAGTCCTGGACGTTCTTTAAGACTAGAAACGTTTCTTTACTTTTAAAGTTAAGGATGTGATATATATTCAATTTCATCGATCGTTCTTGACATTTTCCACTAGGACCTGATCTTTATCAAAAGCACTTGTATCCCGGATGCAGTGCAACATTAATTTTGTCTTCCGTATTTGTATTTAAAATACATGATAATATATCATTATTTACGAAAATTACATTTACTCTTTGAATAAGTACTGAGAATGTTAATGTCATTTTATGAATAAATACAGACTGCATAAAGTAAATTGATACTGGATTGCATATAATAATGTCCTAACTTCTTTTTTTTCATTAATATTTTTGTTTTGTTAATGTCAAGGTACATAATATGTATTTTACTACTTTAGTTTTTGACTTTCAACTTTTCTCCATCTTTATTGATAGGTGAGTTTAACGTGTTGCTTTTAGGGCTAGTTGGTCTAGGTACAGTATTCTTGCGAATCTGATCAGTCTTTTAGCATGATTTCAGTTGGCATTATCTTAAACAGTTTTAGTTATTAGGACATGATCATGACATTATTTTTTGCTGAACTGAATTAAACTAAATATAAATATAAATATATTTAACTGAACTGAAAATATTATAAATATACGTAACCGAGCTGATTGATTAACATTAAAATTTTAATTCATCATTGTATGTGATACACATATAACATATTTTAGTGAATAATATAATCTAATAAACTGAATTGAGATAAATGTAAATATATATGTCTGAACTAAACTGGAAATAACTTTGACTAAACTATTTACAAGAAAACCTCCAAAGAATAGGGTAATGATCCCCAATATTCTAGATTTCTTTTTGTTGGGATATAATAAATATATGGTCTTTCGTTTTTACGTGGAATTTTTTTTTTGTGTCAGATAAATTAAAATGCTCTCTCTATGGATAACATTCAACCGAGATGCAGTATATATGTATTATTTAACATATTATAACAGACCAAATCATCCCTTTTGTTTAAAAGGAATCGAACCTAGCTATAGCTTGATGCTAAGAACAAGGGAAGTAAATACAAATCACATCTTATATATAGTTTGATGATATTATACGCGAATACAATATAATTTTCTTTCAGCCCCCAAAATTCTCAGACTCGACACTGCCAGGATGCTGCCCTTGCGGTGGTCGTGGCACAAACACACTGAAGAATCAGAAAGAAAGAAAAGAGCATATACAGTAAGCATGGTAGATCGAACTGTAACAAAATCTATGCTTTTTAGGGTTTTAAGCTTTTGTTCATCCCATGAAAACTGCACTTTTGAAGAACTAGCAGCTCAAAGATATGCGGTAAAAACTATAGATTGGGATGAACAAGAAATAACTGAAGTATATATGTAATCACTTACTCGCTGAGATTCCTGGAAACTAGTTTTCGAGCAGTGGATGAGTCAAATAAATGAAGAAGGATGAAAAACCACAGCGATAGAATTACCAAGGTAGAGAATAACCTGCCCATTTTTTCAATCTGTGCGTCTTCCTTGGTGGGTTAAAAGTATCTATACATATATATGATCATCTGGGTTTGAGTAAATGATTTAAACGCGGTCTAATTTGATTAAGTCAGTCCAAAATAAACTAGGTCAAAGTCTATATTCATAAATATTAAAACTTTGCTTTCATAATTTTCATATGCATATACTCCTGGTCCTGGACAAGACTTTCATCTACGATAGATATCGATGTAATTAATTAGTGTTGCTTATTAACTGGACCAGACTTGCATATGTAACTGTGAAACTAAATTAATCAGAAAAGTTTGCTTTGTATGAACTTGCTGAATTGGAAATTACATAAATATATTTTTTGAAATCACTTGTATATTTTTTTTAAAAGCAATTTTTGACTGATTTCTCAAGTGCAAAGTCTCTGGAAAGTGCGACTTTCCTAAGTGTTATGGAACTACCACTACATATTTGAGGTCAAGTGACACTATTTTGTGTTAAAACATTGATAGTATCAAAGTGAACATATAGTAAAACATGTTTTAATACAAAAATTCATGAATTTACAATAAAACATTAATAAAATTCAAATAACAAATTTTACAGTTCAAATTAAAAGATACAATATATAAGTTAAAACGTTTAAAGACTCTTATGGAAAGTCAAGAAAGTTGGACTTTCAGGAGACTTTCTCTTTCTCAAGGGTTAGACATACATAAATTAATCTCGATTTTTGATTGCTTTTGTATAAGCCAACATGATGGCCTATTTATGTACACATTCAAGGGTCAAAAGCAAACTACCTCCAAGGACTTCTATTTGCGTGGTTTTAAGTCACTCGGATCTTTTTCAAGGAAAAGTTTGTGTATGAGTTTACAGAGTGTGGAAAAGTCCAATGACTTTAAGTTAATTTTTGCGTGGTCAGATCACATACTCCCTTTGTCACGCTTTATTTTTCACACTTCGACTTTTAATACTGTTTAGATGACTTTATAATTAAAAAAATAATATGGTCATATTTTGATTGGTTAACATATTTTTAGTAAAATTTTAAAATCCTAATTTTAAAGTCTAAACCCGTATATCTGGGTAATGATTGACACGTGGTTAAATCATAAATTACTTTAATATGACATGTCATTATTTAATTGGTGTCTGATATGACATATGTTAAATGATCTGATAAATATTAAAATGATAATATGATGGCTAAAATGTTGAGTTTTCCTCAAACTAATACCCATTAGAAGGGAAAATGTTGAGCTCAGGGCTCATAGTCATACAGTTAAATAAACCCATTAGAATATCTGAAATCAGGTTTTGGTATTTGTTAATACACATTCGAATCATAAATTGGCCTACATTTCAATGACACTATTGTCCGCGTGAACTAATTAATCATCCATAAGATATCCAATAAAATTATAATACTATTCCACCACGTACATGTTAATGGATGGTTTTAAAGTAAAGATACATTATCCAAACTTTAAATGCATTGAAAAACGAAACTAACCATCCAAAAACCCATTTAAGATAACTGAAGTTAATGGGTCTGTTTTGAAAAAGAAAGATCGTCTGGAAACAATCGTCTAGGGTTTGACAAAGAAGATCATCTAGGGTTTCGTGAACTGCTTGTTCAAAGGATGATTCATAGCAGCTGGCTCTGGAGCTGGAGCAAAAGATGATTCTGGGCTGATTGGCAGCGGTTTTGTGGACATTCTTTTCAACAGAGCAATCATAGAAGCAGGTCCTGGAGCTTGTGGTGCTACCGGACAAGGAATGTCCCTGAAGAGCAAACAAGACATCAAGAAAGATTCACGGTCATCAAACAGACTTGTTTGTTTATACAAGATCATCTGATTTTGTTTGTCTTTCAATTAGTTGAATTCAGATTTGTGACATATTCAAGAAATTTGTGTTCTGGGTCTCCTTCAGAAACCCTAGAAACTGTTCATGCGTATAACTTACAGAGAATTGAAGAAACAAAATAAATGTTCAAACTCACGGATTATTAGGGCATTGCAGCAATTTTCGAGAGAGGAAAAAAGCCTCTGTTGCGTGGAAGTGAAGCATGATCCAAACAACGATGAAGAAGAAAACCTTGAAGATCCCCAACATTCTAGCCATCGTATCAGAGAATTTTAGGTTGTTGAGATAATTTTTAGGTTTCGAGATGATCTCCTTTTATGCACACAAGATTTAGGGCAGTGTTTAAAAGTCAAGCAAATTGATAGCCTTGAAAATCTGTACCAGCTAGTGCAGAACCAAAACGAATAACTAATTATTCATGATATATAATTATTAATGCAGAATTTTTATTTTCTTAATTCGTTAAATTCCCAGGAAAATTCGTATGAGTACTTTTCTTGCAAAAAATGTTAACGTTTCCAATGCCTGGCTTTTGTCAAATTTTTTGAATTAAAAGGTCAGCAGTGGAACAAGTGTTATGTATAATCTGGTTACTTATTTTCTTGCTAAATTTTAAAACATTTATTTCTCTAAACTTATCGGGTTCATGAATTAATTAAGTCAAGGTCTTCAACGCATGGCTTTGTCAAAATTTCGAGTTTTGAAGGTCGACGGTAGAATTCCAATGCTAACACAACAATTAATCTGTATTTTGTATTTTCGTCATTCTGTATTTTTTTTTTAATTTCTAATTTTATCATACTAATATTATGAAAAACCCTAGGATCTTAACTTCAAAAAAAATTCATTTTTAATCGGCCTGAAATCAATAATTTTGTTTTTCTGAAGTAGAATGTTGTGTGGTTTAATTACATTCTACTTGACTGATTTTGCAAATTAAGTTGTGTGCATGGTTCAATGGTACAGGACCCAGAAGCTTAACTCAAATCTGAATTCATTCGACATCAGAGTAGTGTCGGCAATAATTAGGGACACTCTAAAATGTAGTAAATATAGCGACGTTTTCCTGTCCGTCACACTGAATGCGGCGCTACTGGAGTCTTTTTTTTTGTAGTGTCAACAGAAATCAGAGTTAACGAGAAATCGGTTTCTCGTGCATCAAATGATATATACAAATATATTTTTTACCATAAGATTCATCATAATTCAGGCCTATTTGTGTACAAATAAATCAGATCTCTTTAATCTTCTTATCGATCGTCTTTTTGGCGCAAATGAAGAAACTATAGTGTTCTGGAGCTTATGGTCAGTGCCGGCCCTAGTTATTTTAGAGCCTGAGACGACTTTTCAAAATAGGGCTCCTAATATTCATAAATATAACTAATTTTTTCCGTGCGCCTTTTTTTTTCTTCTTTTTCGACCATCCGTTAGCAACTTATATTTATCAATTTGCAGAAGCATTTTCCATCAAACAAAATCGATAATAAATAAATAAATAAGCGCGACAAACAAATATAGCATAAGCATTCAAAAATTATCTAATACCGCATATCTCCTATCATTTTTATTGTTTAATCTCTAAAATAAGACATCATGTATATTAATGCATAACGTATATATATATATATATATATATATTAGTAATAAAGCACAGATTCTGCCCATCAAATCACAATGGAAGAACTCAAGAAATTTGTACCCGAGCATATCACAAATTTTGCATTTCAAATTTAGATAAGTTGAAATTTTAGGAGTGTTTATCTCAATGGAAGAACACAAAAACAAAGATAATTTGAGCACGATCTACATAAAATGGTCGAAAATCTAGACTCCAAAAGGCAAAAGATGAACTGTCAAACGAAAGGGAACCAGGAAGGGAGGTATGCAATCTTTCTTTTTCTTTTTAATTGTTTTAATATATTTAATTCGTTTTTTATAAAAAAAAACTTTGGAAAACTGATTAGTTTTAAAATGGGCCCAAATAAGGTCCTGATTTTAAATTGAAAACAAACCCAAATAAGACTCTGATTTTAAATTAAAAACAAGCCCAATTACTGATTTTTTATATATAATCAGTTACAATTTTTAAAAAATTTGGGTCTAAAATATTATTTAGACTTTTGGGCCTGAGGCGAGTGCCTCGTTGGCCTCATATATGGGCCGGCCCTGCTTATGGTTGTCCTACTCCTGGCGGAGATGCTGGTTTTGATGCTCCCGGCGAATTCGGACAAGGAATATCGGCCCTGAAGAACAAGCAGAAGAAAAAGATTCACAATTTAACAGATCAATCCGCGCAATATTCCAGAAAAATAAACGAGAACAGAAATTAATGTTCGAACTCACGGTCCAGGGCATTGGAGTAATTTCCGAGACGGTGAAAAAGCCTGAGTTGTGTAACAGAGGAGCATCATCCAAACAATGAAGAACAAGAAAACCCTAAGAAATTCCAAGATTCGGGACATGATATCTCTGTAATCTAATTATTACGTTGTTGCAAGCCAAAATGATTAGCTTTCTTTGGTTGATTAAATCTTCTTATAGATGATCTTCTTTTATACACACACACATGATTTAGGATGCTGTTCAAAGTCAAAGTCTTTTTGATTATGATATGCACTTATTATACATTCAAGATTAAATATTATACTTTTAATAGTAATTTATAATAAAATGTTAAAGTGAAGATGCAAAAATAATTAAAGTTAAAAGATATAAAATATAGATTTTAAAGTATATCATTAATTCATATACAAAATCCCGTTTGCCTCATAAGTCATAACAAAAGGAATGAATAATTCTTCAAAAAACAAAGAGGAATGACTAATTCATGTCCATATTAATTGTTTAAATTATAGTCCTGGTTGGCTACGGAATTATAAATACAAAGTGAGGAATCAAGAATTATTCATTTAATTTATTAAATCATAAGCTTGTTAACTTCAGTTAATTTTGCAGAAGTAAAATAATATTTCACTTGTAAAATATTGTTGACTTTGAAAATTATCCAGGATATATATACCAAGAACACTTTTCACACACATTCTGAGAATGTTATCGGGTCAAATTTAATGCAAGTCAACCTGACTTTGCATATACACATTAAGTCATGGGGCATTCAAGGCTTGACTTTATAAAATTTTCCAAATTTTAAATTGGATTCAGCTGGAACCATCCTAATTAAATATTGAATTCAAAAATAAAAGACATGCTAAATTTTAGTTGGCCATAAATTTGTTATGTTTTTTGAACAAAGAGAAGCGATTTGTTCTTTTTAATTTCTTTATAACTTTGATTTCTACTGTACCGACACAATGAACGACTCAATTTAATAGAAATTGGTAAAAATTTAATCATATTCACGATGAACAATGAAATTTAGATTTAACGTAATCAAACAATATTCAAAGAAAAGATGTTGATATCTTGACTGTATTAATTGGAGTAAAATGCTTGATTGATCGACTTATCGTACTTAAAAAACATTAAAAACGACAATGTAATCTTCTAATTTAAAAAAATTCTGTATCATAAGATTCGTCATCAAACAGATCTAGCTATTTGGTGTTGTGGAGCTTAATGGCAAAGAAGCTTAATGATGTATCGGTGTTGGTGCTACTGGAGATGGATAACAGGGAACATCGGGCCTGAAAAAGAATTCATATATAATCAAACAGTTCTTTTTGTATACAAATCGATTTGAACTCTTTAGCATTTATATATTCTGAAGATTAGAGAATTGCACAGAAATAAGCAAAAATGATAGAAAAAAATGTATAACAAAATTAATATTCAAATTAATTACTCACGGTAAATTAAAGCATGTGAGAAATTTTCGAGACTGTGAATTGGCCTGGAGCAGCATGATCCATACAATGATGAACAAGAAAATTCTGAACAAATCCAATATTCGAACCATCTTATTATAAAAAAAGAGGATTTAATCTGCTCGATCTATAGATCTCGTTTTATAGACCTACGATCTGGGGTGGTGCTCAGAAGTCAAGCCCGTAATTAATACGTACGGTTTGGTATTCCGTTGATCAATTCCACACGACCTATATCACACCGATGAAATAATAATTTCATATCAATTTAAAATTTGATTATCAGAAGGTTGACAACTTCTGCTTACAAAATTATATATGAAAAAAAGTGTTGTTGCACCCCCAAGTGTTTAATTAAGTGTTAATGTACCCTTATGTTTTATAAAAGTGTCACTACATATACCCTCAAATGTATAATTTAGGCGGAATTTTCTTTTACCAAATATAAATGTCAAAAATACGCTCACTATTATTTAATGGTAAAAAAGAAATGTGTTTGTTATATGCAGGTCCCGTTTACTTCTGCAGGTCTAATGGAAGTGGGAAAAATTCCATAATTATCCTTCATTCGTTTATTAATTTTTACAAATAGATTTCTAAAATCCTAACCTTGAATGCATAAACCCGTCTATATATGATTGAAAATGTGTCCAAATTATAAATTTCTTTTTCGTGAATTATAATACATATTTAAGAAGGACATTATTGTCACTTCAGATTTAATTTGGACCTGCAGAAGTAAAGTGGACCTGCATATAGAACCAAAAATGTCTAGGATGAAAATGCCCCAACCAAATCAATCGAATTCCGAGATCTAATTTAGCTCATTGACTTCCGAAAAACCTTCTTCCCCTGCCTAATTATTCATTTAATTCCCGCTTCCCTTTTAACTTCACACCCAGTTAAGCAAGGCAATCCAAATCCATACCAGTCACCGTTACTTCATCGGATGAACGCGTTTGAACCGAGGGGACCAAAACCACCATGCCCGGAAATTAGTGTGAGCCGGGGGACTGAAACCGCCACACCTAGTAATAATTTGCGTGACTAACTCAAATTACCAAAGGAGATAATAGAGTTGGCGAGATTATGGTAAATTCACCAATATTTTCAATTTGTTGACTTTTTGGATATAAACGTTAACTTTTTCAATAATATTGGCATTTATTCTGTAATTCAGTGATATTAATTTCTTGAATTTTTTTTGTGCCCATGGGCATTTGGGTCAGGGAAAAAAATAGCCTAACAAGTGAGGGTAAATTTGTCTTTTAGTTCAAAATCCTATTGAAAAATTGACTTAAGAAGTACACTTCTTTATTCAATGTAATTATAGGGGTATATATATCAGCACTTTTTAATTACTCGGGATACATTGACACTTTCTTATAAACTTGGGGGTACCTCTGCTTTTAATCCATTATATATTATTGATTTATTTATAGTCAAAATGTTATTTTATACCATACTTTTAATGAGCATTGTTTGCATTTTTTGTGCTTTTTAAGATCGTACTTCTCTGCTGCATGTAAAATGAATGTATACCTCCATATATATCCTTAAAAAGTCACAAAAAATGCAAACAATATGTTAAGAAGAAGTAGCTTAACAGAGGATGATATTGAAATATTGGAGATCTATGCCTAGGAATTTTGTAACTATTTTTCTTTCAATGTGTTATTCTTATGTTTTGATGGAACTTTTTTCATTATCGATCCGATAGATCACGAACAAGTGAAATATATTTAGGCCTTCTTTCCAAGCCCTAAAACCAAACAATGCCTATCTAGGAACAAATTTTGGGCTATGTAGAAATAAACTGGACTATCTCTTAAACTTATCATTTTTAGTGAGACTGATCGAGAATGTACTAGAATGTTCAACTTGTCCTTTGTGCCATACCATTATGCAGTTCGATAGTTAGATATGGATTAGGCAAAAATATTTTTAACTGGGACCATAATCTTAAAGTTTCATATGATATGTTTTTTCCGATAGATAGAATGCCTTGTACTGATTTATTTACTACATTTTCCATGTAATCTTCAAATCAATGATGTCATTCGATACGTTTTAAATAGTATGTATGGGAAATTTACTTAAATATCTCTCTTTCTCTTGACCGTTTAGCTTTGTTTTAAAAAACCCTTTACTTTCATCTAATACCAGCATGAAACTTGAGCTCTGCACCATTATACCTTAACAACAACAAAAAACACTTGATACTATATATTATATATAAGATCAAAGAAAAATAAGCCACACTTGCACAAGAATTAGAAGAAGTTGAAAAGGTAACCAGGAGCTATATGTAACACCTAAAACGAAAATGAAATTACATTATATTTCACAAGTATAAAAAATTACATTCTACCAAACATCTGGAGGAGGTTGCCAATTTTCCTCCATATATATGGAAACTTTCATTGATATTGGATATTGAGAATATTAAGTATTGTATCCTGTAATCGACACATCACACTTCTGATTTGTTTACCGCCGTTAATTTTATGGGGAAGATTGACCACGGCGGGCAGGGTCAAAGCTTTTGCTAGGTATATGATCTCCAGGGGAACCTGGGACTGGTACTGCTATACTATAAATTTCAAAAAAAAAAAAAAAAACACATAATCAGAGACAATAATCTGCCAATACATTCATCTTAAAAATAAAGGAGAGCATGTCCTACATATATTTAAATACATAAACTGTACAACCTATACTATTATATAACGTATACGCAGTATAATATTTATTCAGCGTATCTAAAATATTATTGAAATTATAATACCGTCTCTTTTATATTGCTAAGTTTTTCAATGGCCAGTAATTAAGTGAGGATATTTTTGTAAATTCATACAATATTTCGAACTACAAAAATAAAATAACGGACTGCATATAGCAACACTCTATAATATATATATATATAATATTTGGATGACAAAAGTTTCATTTCAGAAACATAAAAAAGAGTTAAGAGTTCCACAATTATGACAAAAGATTTGATATATGTACTAGAAAAAGGCGAAAATTATAGTTTGCTTTGTAGCTGCGTTATAAAAAATTAAAAAATTAAAAAGATTAATGCATTTTGATAGAAACTTCCTTACTTGAACTATGAACAGTCATATCACCAAATTATTATTGATAAAATTATAATTTCATCATACACAGAATTATATACTATGATGAATTTCACCACAAATATGATACTTACGACATTTATGACTACTATATTCAATCACTTTCATTTTATTGATTATTTATATTCCAGAATGATATGGAGTAAAAACAGAGTTTTAACTATCGGGTAATTTTAATTGCTTGATACCTCGATCTTGCAGATCTACGCGGCAGTTTATACCCGACCTGTGTTCTTTGGATTACTGCCTGTTCAGTTGCGAGGTATGAAAGACTGATCCACAGAAGCAGGAAACACAAAACTCTGAAGAATGCCATCATTCAATTTCTGATTGATTTTTAATATATGGGTCTCCTTTTATAGAACTTCGAAGTCGTTTCGATGAACATTCGCTGTGACGTTCTTTTTGGGTTGGAATTTCATGCACCCTCATCAAGTCAGTGTGTCCCGCGAATGTGATGTTTTGATCAACTAGTACGATCTTGACAATTTAAACTTTGAATCTCCATGCAACTTTAGATCTCTTAGATCTGAGATTGAGTCAGTTTCTTTTTCTTTTTTAACTATATTTCTGATCAAACCACATATTTCAAATCTCAACTTAGTTTCATGTTTATTAATTTGTCTATATATAATTTATATTATTGTATTTACGCTTGAATGACACAATGAACGTGTTCGTGCATGTAACGAAATGAATCAAGCATATAATTTCCCAAAATGCTTTATTGATCGGAAATGGCTAAAAGTTCCAAAGTCTAATAATTAATACAAATCGATGGAACACGGCTTTGATGATTCCATTCCGTGGATAACCTATTTACCCAACTTAAAGTGCCATACTTATTTACCCAACTTAATTTCTTTTCTTGAATGTAGGTTAATTTCCTTGCAAAACTAAACCGCGCGTTGTTAATTTACAAGCCTTCCCAGGTTAATAATTAACGCCCTCGATTATTTATTACTACATTAATTACTAACAGTTCGACAAAAACTAAATAGGAAAAATAGAATATTCTTGCACGTAGCTCCATTCATGCACGTACGTGCATGAAACGTGCCAACTCCAAAACGTAAAATTTGGAGATGGACTGTGTGCGTGCAGTGTAGGTCTTCAAATAGCCACTTTCAACACCAATCAGTTCGCATCGGGACCGCTACAAAATGCCCTATCTCTGGATCTTCCCTGTCCTTAGGCTTCTTTGCTCAATCTAGGGTCCAACCTAGGACAGATTGTCGCGTGTCACTGTCCATGCCTTGCCTTCATGGAGCTGCAAGTTCTGTGGGAAACAAATCTCAGGTGAGGCCGAACTCAAATCATAAACACTAATAATAAATTGATATCGTGCATGATAAGAAAATTAAATATTTATCTGGAAGCCACGTTTGAAATCTTTATACAGTTCGGTGAGGAAAAGCACATATCTTTACAAGGAATCACCAAACCAGCAACCACCCTAAACTAGACAACTTGCACCTTGTATGTCCTTTCTGGTATAGATTTTGTGTTAATTCATAGATTTGTAATTTTATGTTCAGGTTTGAAGTGTCTAATCTTATAAGTTGCCACTGTGTTAGGGTTTTCCAGTCAACTTTGAATGTATTAGCAGTAGAAATTGGCATGTTTATGATCTTCAGTTTTTATAAATTTAAAAGGGATAAGTACGATGTAATCTAAAACATATCAAAACATGAGCCATAAATTCAGAATTAAATCAAAACTGTGGTAATGAAAACGTGCAAAACGGTAGAAAACGTGCAAAACTCCATGCTTGAAATGATCGAAGAGCTTGGGCACGTGCACGTATTTTGTACGCACGTGTTCACATTTTGAATTGGTGTGATTTTTTTTTTTGAAAATTAAAATCTTATTTCAAACCTCTGGAAAACGTCCAGAATCGTTTGACAAAGCAAAAGCAGGCATATAATCTCAAACTATTCTAGCAATCACACCAACTTTTGCATGAGAAGCTAGTTGGTGAGCCATATTGTTCTTTAATCTAGGTATCCAGCAAGGAAATTTCATTCCAAGAATTTCCAACTTCCTTCTTAGCCTACCTATCAGTTCTGCACACTCAACATGGGGTTGATCAAGCTCTCGAATTGCTCTGATTATTACCAAGCAATCGCCTGCTAATGTAGCCTCTCGAAGGTTTTCTTCCGCCGCCAAATCTAGCGCTAGTTCCAAGCTCATTGCTTCTGCGAATATAGGATCCGAAACACCTGAGCATTTCATAGTCATGGCTTTAATGAACTGCCCATTTGCGTCCACTGCAACAGCCGCTAAACCCGCACATCCATCCTTTATACCTGCATCAAATGTGATCACAGGACCGCTTGGTATTGGCTGCAGTAAGGAGGTTTCCTCAAGATCGGCCGAGATGCGTTCCGGCCAGCCAACTGCTTCATGGAACTGTTGAAGATTTCTGCTCACAGACACAACTATGAATTCCGCTTCTGCTCTCTGATCCGTAAACGTTCGATTATTTCGTTGCAACCATATAGCGTCACATAACATGAGGATGAGCTCCGCTGTTTCATCCTCCGACTGTGTGAGCAAGCTTTTGAACCAACTCTCGCCCCTCTGACATCTCGAGCGCTCAATATGGAGTGATAAACCAGCCGCCCCCCATAGTCTGTTGGCAAACTCACACTCAAAGAATAAGTGTGCAGAAGATCCATCTTCTATTTGGCAGAATGGACTTGCCAATGGAATACTTAAAGTTTTAGCTCTCAGGTTAGAGATGGTTGGGAGAGTGTCTGTAATAAACCGCCAAGCAAAATGTTTTGCTCTCTGAGGAACCTTGAACTTCCAAAATCTGGTGCAGAACCGTTTCTCCGTATCTCGATCATTTTGTTGTTGCGGAGTACTCTGAGACTGACTCTCTATTAGCATATGATACGCCGACCTCACCGTAAACTTTCCAGTGGTTGTATGGTGCCAGTGCCAACGATCCAAACCCTCACGATTTGCCAGTTTAATCTTGAGAATATGATCCACATCATCTCTATGAAAAAACCTGTGCAACAAGTCCATATTCCACCATCTTGTAGTCTCATCAATTATATCGGCCACAAAGTGTATATGGCTAGGAATAACATCAGGATTTTGAACTCTGAAATTTTCTCCTCCTGGCAGCCAGGGGTCATAACATATTCTCGTATTCAAACTAAAGCGGATTTTCTTTATGGCTCCCTGTCGAACAACTTCTACACCCTTCAATATACTCCTCCATGCCCATGATATACCATTTTCCGGATACGCCTCCATAATACTGGCTCCCGGATAGTATTTATCAGCAAAAACTCTAGAGACCAAAGAATGTGGCTCAGTAAGAAAACGCCATGCTTGTTTTCCAAGTAGATTTCCCCTTCGTCAACCTTTTCCAATCCGCCCAATGAATCTTCTTCTTTGTTTCAGAATCACCCCACCAAAAGTTCTTCATCAGAGACTCAATATCACCCAGCATCTTCCCTGGAATCTCAAAACATTGCATCGAATAACATGGGATTGCTTGTATCACGGATTTCAGTAAAACTTCCTTACCGGCCTTCGACAAGTATTTCTCTGACCATCCATCAATCCGTTTTCGAACTTTATCTTTAAGCGGCTGAAAAACCTCATTCTTGCTTCCCCCAATCTCTGATGGTAATCCGAGATACAATTCATGAGACTCTACTTCTGGAGCTTTCAAGAGTGCGCAGATTCTTCTTCTCAGCTGGGTAGTCGTGTTAGGACTAAATACAATACCGGACTTATTAGGGTTTATTTTTTGACCCGATATACTCTCATAGAGGGAGATAGCCCACTGCATATTCTCCGCTTCAGATTCTGTGGCCTCTCCAAATAGCAAGGTATCATCTGCAAAGAAAAGATGCGATAATTTTGGCCCATAAGTAGTGGCTCCAATACCTTTCAATTGTTGTACCCTCTGCATGTCTGTTAGGATATGCGAAATATATCGGAGCACATTATAAACAGGTACGGCGATAGAGGATCCCCTTGCCTGACACCTCTACCAGGCTTCAACATGCCTAGCTCTCCCCCATTTAAAATGAAGGAGAAGGATACTGAGCTAATACATGACTTGATGAGCTTCACAAAATCATCCGGGAAACCAAACTGTGTCAAAGTAGCACAAATAAAGCTCCACTCCAGTCTGTCGAATGCCTTACTCATATCCAACTTAATGCTCATGTGTCCCACCGACCCCTGTGTCCTCTTCTTCATACTGTGATGGAATTCTTGAGCGATCAGGATGTTGTCGGTAATTAACCTCCCAGGGACAAAAGCTGACTGCGTTTCTGAAATAATATTCGGCATAATCCTCCGTAACCTGTTTGACACCACCTTCGATGCTACTCTATAGACCACATTGCATAAACTAATTGGTCTAAACTGGGTAATAGTATAAGGTTTCTTAACCTTTGGTATTAACACAATGTGTGTGTAATTAACCGTAGGATTAAAGACTCCAGTATTTAGCAAATTCAACACAAAAGCAGTAACATCATGTCTAACGATATGCCAAAATTTTTGATAAAAGACAGGGCTCATACCATCTGGTCCTGGTGACTTGTAAGGATGCATTTGTTTAACCGCGCGAGCAACCTCCTTTGATCTGTATGGTCTAGAAAGGTCTGCCGCCATTTCTGCCGTAACCCTAGGCTGGAACCGTGAAAGCACCTCCTTCATTATTTCCTCCTGCGGATCCGATGACGAAAAAAGTCCACCAAAATAATTCAACAAAATTCTCTCCATGCTTTGTTCATCCTTCCGTAAGACTTGATTGGCATCCTTTAGGCCCTCTATTCTGTTAACTGCTTTCCTCTGAGAAGCAAACCGATGGAAGAATTTAGTATTTCTATCTCCCTCCTTGTACCAATGTTTTTTTGCTCTTTTTTTCCATTGAATACATTCCGCCTCCTGTAAGAGCTCATGTTCCGCCTTCAATTCTGTAATTCTGGCTTTCACTTCCTCAGTTATCGTCCCGATTGATAGTCGTTGAACTTCCTCTTCCACTTCAACCATTCTTTTAGGGACATTCGGGAATGAGTCCTTACTCCATCTTAGAAGACCAATTGAGCAAGTCTCCAACTTGTCAAGAAGAGGAGCGGTGTTACTATCCTAGGATTCCTGTATCATTCGTTCACAATCCTTTGATTTTATCCATTTTGCTTCAAAACGAAACCTCTTTCTCCTCCTGAAGTTTATGGCTGAGGGATCCTTTGAGCATAGTCTCACCAAAATGCAGAGATGATCAGAATGCATGGTATGCACATTATTAACCGTAGACCATGGGGTAGAGATCATGTAACAAGTGGTTCCAAGTAGCTCGATCTAAACGACCCTTTGTAGTGTGTGGAGTTACGGAGTTCTTTAGCCACGTAAATGCAGGACCCGAGTATCCGATGTCGAAGAGGCCGCAATAGTCCAATGCTTGCTTGAAGCAATCTATTTGCCATTCTGATCTCGATCTTACCCCAACAAATTCATCCTGAGACAAGACTTCATTAAAGTCTCCCACACACAACCACGGAGTCTCCTGCTCGTCTCCTAGACGCTGGAATTCTTCCCACCACCTTCGGCGAAGCTGCACCTCCGGCTGACCATACACTACTACAAAAGGGTTGATGCAAGACACATATTTAAGACGTTTGACCCTTCCGCGTTTTTTTCCGCCTTGCTACTAACTTGCGAAATCGCAAGTTACTTCCGTTCGTAATATGAAAAAAATTAAGGCGTTTATCAATTGATTTACGGCATTTAAATTAACGACGTAAATAAAAGTATCTTCCGAACTCGGAAGTAGCAATCTTCACTGGCCAAGGAAATAAATAAATACACTATTTAATTATAAACAGCAACAGATCTCAACCTTGGATGAGTTTTCCCCAAAAAAATTAGCCATTCCTCAACCTCGGCCTCGTCTCTTCCTCGCTACGATGTTCACGTTCTTCAATCTCTTGGCCGATTTGATCAGGGTTAAAGAAAGAGCTCATTGATTTATCTAGGTTTTAATCGACCCAGTCACAAGGTCTGATTTTGAATTCACCGTTGAATTGATCTGTTCTTGTTCTGATTTCCCCCCTTTCGACCTAATTTCTGATTTCTTTATCCCAAAATCATCAGGAGCTTTGGTGCACAGCTTCTGGCCAATGCTCAGGCAGCCGCAGCGGCAGAAAACAACAAGAAGTGCACGGCGGTGAATGTTGTCGGCGCTGTCAAGGTCGAGAAACCAGCCGCGAAGACAAGACTCGAGACCGCCGATTCAGTCACCGGAAAGGCCAGCAAGAGAGCCCCAACTCTTACATCGGATCTCACAGCCAGAAGCAAGGCGGCGTGTGGGCTGAGCAAAAGACCTCCGGCTCCCAGGGTGGTCGACATTGATACTGCGGATGCCACAAACGAGTTGGCCGTCACCGAGTATGTCGACGACCTCTACCGGTTTTACAAGATCGCTGAGGTATACACATAAATAAAGACTTCATCTTGATTCTTACTTTCAGATAAATTGGCAATGTTGGTTTTAGTTACTTGAATATGCTACCTTTTATGTGTATATGTAGAAGGAGAGCAGGTTTGGTGATTACATGAATTCCCAGCCAAAGTTAAACGAGAAAATGAGGGCGATTCTGATTAACTGGCTCACTGAGGTTCACTTCAAATTCGACCTCAGCCCTGAGACTCTGTACCTGACAGTCAACATTGTAGACCGATACCTTTCGGTTAAGGCCACGACGAGGAAGGAGCTGCAGCTTCTTGGGATGGGAGCAATGCCGGTGGCCTCGAAATACGAAGAGATATGGGCACCCGAGGTCAGTGACTTAGTCTTCATCTCTGAAAATGCTTATACTCATGCTCATGTGTTGGCCAACGAAAAGAGGATTCTCGGTGAATTGGAATGGAATCTGACAATACCAACCCCTTATGTGTTCCTGGTGCGGTTCATCAAGGCTGCACTTCCTGATTCGGAGGATATGGAGAGCATGGTTTACTTCCTTGCAGAACTTAGGATGATGAACTCTAAATCCAGCCTTTGCTGCCCATCCATGCTTGCTGCTTCAGCTGTTTATCTGGGTCGATAGCTGTAAAATTAGTTACTTGTTGAATGTATGATTCATGTGATCTAATACTAGGTTTGTTTTCGTTGCCAGATTAGTGATAAAAGTTGAAAAGAGATGCTTGAAGAACATGGAGGCTTCAAAATCCATCAGACATGAAATTGGGGAGATGAGCCATGATGCGCTCAGATTCAGACTCAGTAGCGTTAGAGGCGACCTTGTGTGAGAGGCCATCATCTCGAGCTTAATGGGTACTTGTTTCTTTTCACTGAATGGGATTGATCGCTAGGAATTAGTTTACGGGGGATTGACTTGATGTTTGTGCTTTGATTATCAGGCTCAGGTGGAACAACAGAGGGTAAAGAGTTACAGTGTGTTGTGAGGTTTATATCATTGGATAATCGCACTGCTTCACTAAGGTTTTGGAGCTTGAACCTGGTAAAAAGGAGATCGAAAAAGCACTTAGGTCGTAGAATGAGGTTGAAGATGTGCGGCAATAACAGTTTTCAGCTTCCTTTCCCTCTTAAGAGCCTTTGAAGAGCAGCTAACTGTTGCAGGATGCAACTCCTCTTTTTCTATCCTGGAATGTCTAAGAGGGAGAAGAATCAGAGTTATTACAACAACAGGTAGTTTCTGATACCGAATTTTTTCTTCAGATTATTATTCTCATGCAATATTTGTTATGTGATACATTTAGATGCTATGCTTAGGTATGTATCATCTAGTCTTGTTTATAATGCAAATTTTGTATCGATTTTATGGGTGAAAGATGAATATATGGCTTGGAGCTCTGTGAAAGCTTTTTTAAAAAAATTTGCTTTTAATAAATTCAGAACCATTCTCTCCCACACCCTGGTACCTAGTTAGTATGAGCAGGGGAGCTGTATAATATGGCAGAATAAGTATGAAGTCCTGAATAGTGAGACATCCCTGGTGAGAAAGTAGAATTAGGATTATAACTGTGGAATGCAGATGCTGGTATAATTCATTGGTACGTGGTCAACTGCTACTAAGTTTTTCTTAGTTGTTTCATGATAAGTGTCTGTTCCTGAATTTGTTCAGCTTTTGACTCGCATTTTTATGCGATATTTTCATCGGAAGTATCTTTTTCTAGATGCTATACAATAGGTATTCATAATTTGATTGCATCAATTGATAAGTAGCATTTCGTTGTAGACTTCTACTAAGTCTCTTACTTTGTTGATCATATAGGGTGGTGAAGGCTGAACATCGGGATGAAAAGGCTTCTGTTGATGCAAGGCTTTGCATTTGACTCGATGAATGGCTAGGTTTTGAGGTTCTTGCCATCTCTCATCTTTATCCAAAGGTTCTGCAGTTTCTTAGGTCTAATATTGTGTTAGGTTTGTACAAAGATTTTGGCTGTTTTAATGCACAAGTGTAATAAATTGCATTAGTTTTGTACAGAGATTTTGCTGTATTTTTGAATAGAAAGAACTCAACAATATAGTTTTTTTGAGATGAAAAGTATTTATTCATGTTTACGGAGCTCTCTGATCCTCATTTTTTTTACTGAGGAGAATGGATTTAAGACATCGCAAGCTGTCCAGCTTGTTGTAATAGATTGACTTGAGATTTCGCAACCTGTTCCGCTTGCTAGGTTTTTTTTTAACAAAACGAGTTTCCTTGCGAACTCGCAAGTTACATTTAAGGCGGAAAACATGTGCTTTAAGGCGGAAATAAACGCCTTAAAACTGAAAACATTTAAGGCGGAAGAGGAACCGCCTTAGATGATTTTTCTCATTTAAGACACAACCAGTGAAGACATTTGTCTTCTGCCTTGAAACATGAAGGACCACCCGCCTTAAATGACGCAATTTTGTAGTAGTGATAAATACCAGTAATACGGATCTTATTATCCCCAACAATAGCAAAAACATCTATGAATGGCACCATCACTCGCACCTAAAATATTACAGTAAATTTAGCTTTGTCAAACCTTCTTTACAAGGTGGGGTCAGTAGTTGTGTTTCCAACAAACCTCTCAATTACTCTCTCTCTCCCTCTCACCCTCAAGAAGAAAATGATCTCTCTCTTTCCTCTTTTTCTTTTTCTGAATTTTAATTTATATATATATATATATATATATATATATGTATATGCAAATGAAAATGCAAATGCAATCAATCAATCTCCTCCTGTGTCAAAGCTTAAATAAAGACCCCGTTACGTAGCAGAGCATTTGTCAAAGTCTTAGCTCATTTCTTCTCCTCTCTTCTTCTTCGGCTTCATCATCTGCCATGTCTTCTGAAGATCTAAGGGATCTGTTCTACCACCAGCCTTTTCAAGATCTACAGAGGCATGGCAGCATCAACGCTTTCCCATATGATCACATCACTTCTTCTTCTTCCCCCTCGCAGAATATGCATATGCTTGTTGATTCTCCATACTTGAGCTTCACTGATTGTCTGCTTCAGCGACCATCGTCTGATCATTCCATGGCCGCAGGTTTTGCCTTTTCCCCGCCGTCTTCTTCTCACCCTTCCACTGCGCCCAACTCTTCCATCTCGTCGTCGTCAACCGAGGCCGTCGGCGTGAAGACTCAAACAAGGGAAAGAAAGACAAGCAGATGAAGGATGCCACGGAAGAAGATAATCACAGCCCTAAGAAAGAGTGGGTGGTTAATAATACTAAATTATTTTAAGGTTCCATTTTTGTTAGGGTTTGATATTGATTATATTAACTAGCCTTTTCATCATCATCTCTGTAAACCCTGATACATAGTTCAACTTTAATTATGTGTACAAGTGGGATCTCATCCTCACATCTTGTTGGTTATCTTCCCATCCACCCCTCCTGTGGTCAGTATATGCTTGTTCCATTCCAGGGAGCCAAAGTGATGCAAGCCTGTGAATGTTCTCAGAAGTCTTTCAGAAGCGGCATCCCAAATCTGGATATCGGAGTTGCTTAAACCAACAGCAACGTGCTTCACATCTGGGCTCCATTTAACGCTAGTCACTGGCCCGTTTTCGTCATCAGTGACGATAACCTCTGAGGTAGCACCGGTCGATACATCCCACAGGTACACGGAATTCTGGAGGGCCATGGAAATGAAGTTGTTGGATCCCCAGTCCAACATATTGGAGTAAGGGTCATCCAGCATACCAGGAGCATCCAAGAGCCTAGCCGGATCCTGAGGGATTAGGCGGCTAGGGGGCTTCTGTGACTGGATTTGGTGGGGTGTACTTGCAGAGGGCCTAGGAAGTAACCTAACATGCTCAGGGGGCTTACTCTTGAAGGCAAGAATTCTGGTTCTGTCCATCCCCAGGGCTTGAGCGGAGCTTCTTTCTTCTCGGACACTTTCCGACCATGTGTCAGCATATAATGTGCGTAATCAAAGTCCATAGCCGATCGGTTGGGGATAAACCGATCCAAATTCTCCTGAGGACCCATCCTATTGTAACGCAGTTCTTGGAGAGCGTTCCTCATCATTCAGACCTGCAAGACAACAAATTTAGGGTTCAAATTGGGGGAATTCACAATTGAATGAAAAAGACCAACAGAAATGTAGAGATGAATTGCGGCGGCGTAGAATTTTCCGGCGGCTTTCAGTAGATCAGCGGAAACGATAATTTGCCGGCGATCGAGAAAGTACAGAATGCGAGGATCACTGAGAGAGAGATTATGAAGAAAGAGAAACGCAGCGAAGATAGTGATAATTGGATTGGGGCTCCGGATGAGGACTTGACCCGGCTACTTGTACACAAAAATTAGGGTTACGTGTTGCTGTATTCTCACGCCACGCCCACAGTTTTGACCAGGTCAAAATATCAAAGAGGCTGATATCTATATCTTAATATTACAAATTATATTCTATTAATATTTTAGAACACCTATAAAAAATGTGTGTTCATTCATTTCACTTGTATTTGACTATTTAATAACTTAATTACTCATATTTATCAAAACAAATTTTGATTCTTCCTCAAGAAAATTAAAATTTTTGATTCATGATAATGATAAAAAATATGTATATTTCTATTTTTTAAAAAAATATTAACTTTAATATATGTGCTAAACTAACTATTCAGAAGTATTATAGTGGATGATAAAGCATTATATAATAGACTAACCTCCAACATGTAATGACCATTCCTTGGCTTGTTCCATTGCGTCTTCCTCGCGTAATTCCGCTCCACTGGCTCATCCAGTTGAAGAATTAAGGATCTAATCATAGTTGCAGGAAGAAACAGCTACCTAGCTGATGTGGAGAAGACAGTGGAGAACTCGTGTGAGTTCCTTCGCGCAGGCTGCTGTGCTGTTATCGGGGTTCCAGAGGAGATCTTATCTGCAAAAGGGATATCAGCAGCAAACTATTCAGACCAGGTCGGTCTGGTTGTGATTGCAGAGGTTAAGGATGGCAAGCCTGTCAAGAAAGACATTCAGGCAAAGGTAGCCGGTGATCATAGTGATACAGTGGCGGCCATACCTCGTACCATCAGCAGAACAACGTCAGGCAAAATTGTTAAAAGAAGCAGAAACGGGTGCTCGTCATCCTCCTAATCTATCTCCAAATGAACTCATTTCCACTATTGTTCTTGCTCATCAGCCCATGTTAAGAAGCTGATTCTCTAATACTTCTCCATACTCTGCAACAGCACCTTCCAACCCAAGTTCAGGTTGATGCTGATTCAAAAAAAAAAAAAAAAAAAAACCACTTTAATTTATTTGCATGTGTGTTCAGAATGATGTTGATCCTGAAAAAGAAATAGAAAACATGTAAGAACTTTTGGGCAGCCAAAACTACAACTACTCTCTTATCATAACAAAGTCGTTTCTAAAACTATTTAGACCGAAATAGGTTATTAACTCAACTAGAGTAGATTTAATAAACATCCTGATGAAAATATGGCACATAGTGAACAAAACATATCAAGAGATTTTACTGCACACAAGAAATAAGAAATATAACAAAACATACCAACACAATATTTTTTACAGAATCAAGAAGCAGGAACTCTCTGCTAGCTCAGAACTAACAAAGAACATTATAGAGTTCGTTTTGTCCTGCAAAATGCCTAGACCGGGACATCTCATACTCCTTTTTGAATGAAGAAAAGAAAACAATCTCAATTGTATGTGAAAGCCTATAGATTGAGAAACAGGTAATTTATGAAAATCTAAAAAGGCATCAAGAGTCTCAAAGCAATTTAAATATTTATGATAGTATACCTCGTGAAAAATTGAATGGTTTAAGTTTTGACCTCTGTAGATGACTGCTTCTAGCTAGTCAAATGACCAAAACCACAAAAGAGCCAAACATTGGCAATACAACCAGAAAGCACCAGAATATAAATGACTAACACAGTGGAGCAATTCTATGTGCTTTGCGACTAAAACAGCACCTTATACACTAGTCTGCAGGACAGGAATATATACAACATATCTGAAAGTCACGAGAAAAAAGCGACGAGAAAAGGAAATGCAATATCTTATTGGTGAATGATTCAAGAACAGTAACAACATTTACGAGTTAAGGGTTCAACCCAATCTCTTCTATGGCCTATCCCTCAATGCAGTTTCAATATGATTATCATAACCTCCTTCCACCTGTCCGCAACACTACTTCACCTCCAAATCATTCAAAAGCTTAATATATATATTATCCACGTCATTATATATTAATCCAAATCATTATATATTATTCACGTCATTATATATTATCCACACTAATATGTACTATATCCATTATATATAATTGTATAATAATAAAATAATATACTCATAATTAATGTATATTATAATTGCATAATAATATAATAATATACTCACAATTAGTATAATGTAATTGTATAATAAAAAAATAATATACTCATAATTAATTTATAATATAATTGTATAATAATAAAATAATATACTAATTACAAAGATTATAATTTATAAATGTATGCACATATAATTATTGAAATATATGACAATCAAACATTGCTAGGTTGTCACGTAGCTTGTTAAGTAGAATGTATGTCACGTGTCGTGTTTTGATTGGGGTGTTCAAATCATGAATGGGCTGGACATGCTCAGCCCATGTCCACAAAAATCTCAGGGGATTTTCGAAAAGTATGGTCCAAAAGCTTTACTGTGAGTGCCCTGCAAAAGCATGTTGAAAAGCCTCCACTGCATGTGCCCTTAGACACATGGTCTGATATATATGGGGCATGCTAGATGCAGTCCGTATTTTACTTATTTTGCAGTCCAAAATAAAATACGCCTTCAATATATATAATATGGTCAATAATTATATACATTAGATATATGCATCATGTATCCTTTAACTAGAATTGAAGAGCTTAGGGAAGCAAAAAGGTGGGTGTCACACCGCGTCAGGTTCATCACGTCTTGTCCCACATCAGAAAGAAACACACTTCTTTCCGAGTGCTTATGCTTTCTTTTCACACCAAAGGTACGAACAAAAACTTCTTCCTTCTCATCAGCTGATGGATAGAATATAATGGAAATTGTTTAACTGGGTTACAGAACGAGCATGTTGGGATTGTCCCTCAAGAAGCGATGGCGCCATGTAAGCCTGCTATTGCTTGGAACAGTGGCAGGCCTGTTGATACATTGAAAAATGCCATGACAGGATTCCTCTGTGATCCCACTCCACGAGATTTCTGTTTGTGTACAGCTACTCTTATGGAATTTGTTAAGGGGACATCATACATTACAAACTAAGCCTTTGGCCAATACTTTCTTTTTCGGTGTTGAAAGGTTAAGGGAGGCTATAGCTTTTCTTTTTTTTATTTTTTTAAGGGATTCTATGGCTAAACTTTTTCAAGAATGCATGCTTTGGAGTCATTTTCTGCTGAACTCTTTGGTCAGAAATTGCACAACGGTAAAAAATGGGTATCACACAATCAATACAATGACAATCTTATTCTGCTGAGTTCTCGTAAATATAGTTTCATTCATAAAGAAGATATGTTTTTAGTATTCAAAATTAGTACAACTATTTAAGCAAATACGGTAAGTGATTTTGTCTGTCTTTCAGTACATCCATTACGTCCGCAGCTTTGGCCACTTGAAAACGAGTCCGCGGCTTTGGCCACTTGAAAAACGAATCAGAGCCTGTATACTGGATTGATTCCCAACAGATAGAAGCATTTTCGCATGACCACTGCAGTTGCTTCACACAGTAAAAGCCTACTCGTCTCCGCCTCTGAGCCGACCACCTGAAAATTTCCATTTATTAAAAAATATACTCGAATAAGATAACTTTAGGAAAATATTGCTTATACATACCAGGCAGCTTGTGTAAAACTTGGTGAAGTGGTCGGACAGACTATACAGATAATCGCACACTCTGTTTGGCAACATGTCCATACATGCTTCCTGGACCACCTGTAAAATGCAGATTTTACAATTAAGAAGTCTGTAATCCAAGAGCAATCCGTCTAAGATAATGATAGCAAGCAACTGAAGAGTTCACCTCTGGAAATTTGACCAAATGAAGTCCTAAAGCCCTTTCATCAATATGATCCAATGCAACTTCCCCAACCTGTCCAAAGGTAAATGAATAAACTACACCAAACCACTGTTCTAAAGAATTAAGTACGCAGGGTACTAAGTCTAATACACTGTCACAAAGAAACCATTCACAGTAAAAAAATGTTAAAGCTCCAGCAATTTCAGAAAAACAATAAACCCGGAATAACCTGTATTGAAGTCAGCATACAATTACTATCACAACCGAAACTAAGATCCAGAAATCAAACACAATAAAAGGAAATTTTTAACTGGTACAGGTTCGACTATAATCCTACAGACTATTCAAAACCAAATAATCAGAATCTAGTTCTTTTCTCCACATTCATCCAATATGAGATAAAGCAATACAGACAATAGTTCACACTTCAGCAGGTATAAAACCAAACATTAACATAACATGATAGCATACCTTCTTCAATTCTTCAATATCTTTACCAGATTTCCTGATAATTGAACTAATTCGAGCATGTGCATATTGTAAGTAAACAGCAGTATTACCCTGTTCACAAAGGGTGAAATGTGATTAGCGAGATAAATGCATATATAAATACGTGAATTATGTAATTCAAAATATACAAAAGTTCGAGAAACCAACTCACCTTGTCATTAAGCATTTGATCATAGTTAAATGTATAGCTGGTTAATCTGTTGTTCTTTAGATCAGCATATCTGAATACAAGAAATCAGGTTTAAGACACAGACTAGCATGACATTTCTATGACAACAAAACTAAAATACATACTTCACAGCCCCATATCCGACAACTTCTGCAGTCCTTTCAATCTCCTCTGCAGACCATTCCTCAGCTTTACCTGATGAACGTTTAAAAGCTTAATAATATTTTGGTGTGGCAAAATTAAATAACTTTAAAATTGTTCCAGCTTACCTCTTCCAATTAGTTCTTCCTTGCACTTGGTCTTAGCCTCATCAAGTAAATCAACTAACTTAACAACTTCAGAGGACCTTGTTCGAAATCTCTTTCCATCATCCCCTAAAACAAGACCAAAACCGACATGGGTGGTTTTGGGGTACTTGTCATCTTCAGCTGGTAGCCAACCAGCGCGTTTGGCAGCCTAGAAAACAATTTTATATTAAACTGATACAAAAATGGGGAATTGTTTTTCATTTACTGGGTACGAAACCTGACAAAACTTTACTTACACTAAAAAACATATCAAAATGCTCCCTCTGACCAACATCAGTGACATATATGATCCACTCTGCTTTTTCTTCATTGAGGCGATACCTAAATTTTAGCAGGAGGGATCAAAACAAAGAATGTCTAAAACCTGCATGTAGAAGCTAGACGATGACAGATAGGATACAACTGAATGAACTGCTTAATATTTGGAGCTCATACTCATAAATCTAACAGAGGTTTTGCACTATTGTCACACGTGTGTGCTAATCTTATACACAGAAGAAGAATAGAGGAATTATTAACAAACCATAATGCAGCAAGATCCGTCGAAGCATAGTTGTAACCACCATCACTCTTCACAACAATCAAAGGTCTCTCTACACCTTCAACAAAGATAACACGAGCACCCTCGCTCTCAACAATCATATCCCCCAAAAGCTCTAATGCCTTCGGGATATATGGATTGTAAAAGCTTTCTCCCTAGAAAAATAAAACCCGTCATTAATTTGGACCAATTGCATAAATTGAAAATGAAGTCTGCCCAGCTGTTTAGAATTTTAAAGTAACACTTAAGTCTTGTGAAATAAATATTAGATGAATCAAGTATTTACACGATGATGCTTATTATACTAAAATTTAATGACATTCAAAATTATGTTTTTACCTTTTCCTCCAAGTGAACACCAAGCCGTTGGTAAACCTTCTCAAATTCTTTTCTACTGATTTCACATATTTGTGTCCACGCCTTCCTATACTTTTCTTTCCCAGCCTGTTAGAGATAAATTTAAAATAGAGCTGTGACAAAAACAACCACATAATGGACTTTAAGACATCACACTTGCTAAATTAAGTAAAAGTCTACCTGGAGACCGACTACAGCTTGCTGGGCTCTCTCTTTAAATCCAGCATCCTCATCAAATCTTTTCTTTGATTCTTTATACAATATCTAGAGAAAAATCATTTCAGAAAAAGTAAGCTAATCCTATATCAAACCAGGTTCACTAGAACATAACTGAAACAAAGCAAATAATCATTTCTGTAATTTCACATCCATCCATAATACATCATCCAGTAAGTGTAATAATTTAACAAGCTGGTAAAAATGAACAGCCAAAGATAATATTGACAATGAGTATATATCTACAACAACTGTGTAACAAGCTGTAGTCATATGAACCCTTCACATAATTTAGCATGCATAAATTCACAAAATAAGAGATGAAAACAGCATGAGAGGTGGTACTACATTTGAAACAATATAAATGTCACATCAAATTTTATACAAAACAAAACCTGAAACTGGGGACAGAACAGTCAAAATCATATCTTTGCTAACCTGGAGATCTCCGATGGCTTGACTATCAGAAGCTTCCCAGTGCGGATTTTTTTCAAACAGATACTCTATAAGCATACCGAACTGTAGATGAAAAGACATTTCAGCATTTTAATTTGATTGGCATCATAATAAGTAATTAATTCTAACAAAACAAGAAATCAAGTTGCTATAACCATACAATGGAAGAGAAACAACCATTTTATAGATTTCATAAAATACAAGATACTGCTTTTAACTTTTATAAACAAACAAATTTGAGGCAAATAGATGGTCAACGTTTTTACTTAAGTTGCAATTACCTGAGTTCCCCAATCACCAACATGATTCCTCCTCAAAACATCAACATTGCAATACTCGAGCATACGGGCTATGGTGTCGCCAATAATGGTAGATCTTAAATGCCCAACATGCATTTCTTTCGCAATATTAGGTGAGGAAAAATCAACAATGGCTCTTTGGACAGGGAGCTTTGGTGCCCATGTTTCAATGCCATCGACAAGCATTTTATGAATCCTCTGCAGGAGGAGAGTAAACAAAATTGTTAAAGCTGCCACAAAGACATCATTCTCATAGAATAGGAATAAATGCAAATTTTTGGAAGTTGAAAACAAAAAAGAATGAGTCTCTGAGGAGCGGGATAACTAAAAGGATCTTCAGCGAGATAAGAAATGGTAATAACCTTTGCCATCCAACTGCTAGACAAAACCACGTTTACATAGCCAGCCCCGGCTATGGACCTTTTTTCGATAATTTCAGAAGGAGGAATATTGTCTAAAATTGCCTACAATTACAATAAAATAGCCAAGTTAGAAATCATGATCCCCAAATAGAATATCACCATAATGCCAAACACGAAAAATCAAGTCAAGACTATACCTGTCCAACAGCTCGGGGGTTCTTGTACTCTGGTACCTTGGTCTTAAGAATTTTAAACAATCCCATCGCGTTGTTACTGTATTAGAAAGCAACTCCATCAGTCACGTGACAGGCATACTAAAAACAGTTACGTATGATGTAAGACAACCTGAAACGTACCATTGATAATCACCATGTTTAGGATCATTGCAAGGCCTAATCTCCGGGGTAACATCCGGCACATCAGGTGCAGTCAATCTAAGTGACTCGCTGAACAGATCGTCGAGCAGGTTCTTCAGAGATGGCAAAGTTTCCCGGGCCTGCCATTGTAAAAGTCAGACTCACCATTTGTAAAAGCCAAACAACATTACAGTCTTCAAAGGGGTACATTCCACAGTAAACGAAAAGGGCCTGGCTGTAGCATTGTCCCATTATACACAGTTCAATGTATATCTAATATCAATGATTTACCACTTGTTCATATGTAACACGTTGTACAATATTTGGTATAGTGCAGGATGTGAATTATTCATATGAACCAGTATTACTCATTATCACGGACATTACAAAGATTCATGGCATCTTCAGTTTTATAATCATCTCTCAGCATGCTTATGAACTCTACAATTCAAAGTATCCATTTTTTAACCCAAGCCACCTTTTTGGTGCCAAAAAAAGTAATCTAACTCAATGTAAACCACAAACTAACCCAGTATACACTCATATAACTCAAATATGCACAGTAATCAAAATATGAGTACACCACAACCGACAATCACAGATATTCTCAATTCCAATTCAGTTAAGCTGCCAAAGAAAGCACTTACATTCGCCATTGATACAGCGTTCAGCTTTGGTAAGCAGCGAAAAGGTCTAGAGCTTGTACGCAGCAGATTACCTGTACACAATCACAATCACCATAACGAATCAGTAAACATCATTCGCAGAAGATGAAAGGGCGTAAGAGGACGAATCCCTAAGTAATTGAGAATTGGGGATTTAGGGATTCAGGGACTTACGGGTGGAGGAGTTGTGGAAGAAGGAGGCGGCCGGCGGAAAAATAAACCCTGCTGCTACTAACCTGCTGCTATTCATAATGTTATCCCAAAACCCTATATTTATTGCCTTTTCTTTTTCCGCTTTTGACTGGTGCTGTTTTATATTCTTTATAGTAGAACGATGTCGTTTCATGAGACCAACGTAAGTACTAGTAGGTTGTCCATAAACTTTATATTCAAAACATGATTAAATTATTGTTGGGGTATGCTCCGCCCAAGTCCCACATCGGAAACAGAGAGTGTCATTCCTCTTTTTATAAGGAATAGTCCTACCATACTAGTATAAGATCTTTTGGGAATTGACCCAAATAGTCCTGACCTTCAATGCCCTACCATACCAATATGAGACCTTTTGGGAATATCACAACTATTTAAACATGATATCTAATGATCACATCAGATATCACAACTATCACATCTATTTAAACATGATATCAAATAATGATCAAACATGATTATGCAAAGACCAAAGCGGACAATATCAAACTAGTTTGAGGATTTGATATCAAATAATGATCAAACATGATTATGCAAAGACCAAAGCGGACAATATCAAACTAGTTTGAGCTTCATTCCAATATAAGACCTTTTGGGAATATCACAACTATTTAAACATGATATCTAATGATCACATCAGATATCACAACTATCACATCTATTTAAACATGATATCAAATAATGATCAAACATGATTATGCAAAGACCAAAGCGGACAATATCAAACTAGTTTGAACTCCGTTCAACAGATGCAGCTGAAATACTGATCCAAATAATGATCATATCAAATATCACAACTATTCTTAAACATGATTAATTATGTTTAACATAATTTCATAGAAATTGAAAAGACACAATGTAATTCAAAATATTTAATTATTAATATCTATAATTAATAATTGAAATAATTGTGTTATTAAAAAAAATACAAAAGATGGGGCATATTATTAATATCTATAATTAATAATTGAAATAATTGTGTTATTAAAAAAAATACAAAAGATGGGGCATAGATGGGGCATAGAACGTGCGAGGAATCAAAAGATGGGCGTGCATAGTCAACCGTGTGCGAGATATCACTAAAAATCAATTTTTTAGGAAGTACATTTTCCGGATGATATATATGATTTCATAAACAATATCACAATCAATTAATATATAAACTTACGCTAGGTAAAGATTAATAGGTAAACCCTTTTTGTAGAATCTTTCAATATTTATATACTCCTCATTCTCAATTCGCTATATAAACTTTTTATTTATTTATGGCTGCACCTTTTAAAAATGCTTATTAAGAAATATTGGAATGCGCATTATGCATGACTCCAAACGTTACCAGTCAAAAAAATGATTTTTTGTTGACCATTCAAATATCTACATCACCTAAAAGTATAATAATTTATAAAAACGTTATGATTCTTATAATTTTATATGAATCTCTCAACTCTTATTATTTATCAGGGGCAAATTTACACTGAAATCACGTGACAAACTAACTTGTAATTACAGCTGTAGATATGCATGTATTTATAATCCTTATGGCTCTTTATTTATATATTTGAAATATGGATTAGTAATCCAACTTAAAACTCATTTATTTTCCTTCTGATTGAAATCGCAGACTTGTGCGATTTGGGATTTCCCAGTCTGCCAATCCGATTTGTGTAATTCAAAAGTATTGAAAATTAATATCTCTATAATTATTTGGAAACAAATATATTATCAAAAGATTATTTGTTTGATGTGCAGGCGCACATAGACCGTGCGAGCAATTAAGGTATAGGGCACAATCGATCGTGCGAGATATCACTAAGAACTATTTTTCGAGAAGTATATATGCACCTTTGAATTTCAACCTTCGTATATAATCTTGATGTAAAAAAGCTCCCAACTTCATGTAATCTTCTGCTTGTAAAAACGTAAATCATCTCAACATCATCGAAATTTATGATTAATTAGACTCTCTTCCAGATGTTATAATCTCATAAACTATATCACAATCAATTATTACAGTTTAAACTTCATGTTCTCTCTCATCTGCCTCTCATCTACCTATCAATCCCCGGCAAATGCTGCAGATCGAAATCTCTTTCTTTGTCGTTGTATCTGTTTTTTCGCTTATTTCTTTCTGTCCAGACCTCATCAAGAACAAAAACCGAGCATTATTTGTTTGTCGGCCTATGTCCACACATTATTTGTTTGATATTAATCAGCATCATCATCCTCTTTTTTAAGTAATTTCATTCAAGGTTTTCTTACTATATATATATATATATATATATATATATATATATATATATATATATATCTTCCCGATCAAGATCTTATAGATCTGGGCGGCCGGAAACCTCTTCTTCACCACAGCAACCCTCGTACACGAACACGTCGTTTTTCCCATATGTGTTATAGAACAGTGCAACACTCTTCTCGCCTAATTTCACTGATATTCATCATTCTTTTGAAGGTACATCATAATAAAATGTTTCATGATTATCTTTTGGATTTTCTTCTTATAAAATAATACACGAAATTACCTCAGATTCAGAGAAAAAAACATGAAGTATGACCAGTGTCAACTTCAATATATTTATTCAAATTCAAAAACATTTAAAGTGAAAATGAAATCTTCTTCTATTGGAAAAGAACACTCTGCTGTAGGATCCAACATCAGACCTATTTGTATACAAATCAATCCAACTCTTCTTATGACCATATACATATATATATATAATATGCTTTTATTTATTCAAAATTCATTACAAACAAATGAAATAAACCAATGCACTGAAATATAGACTGCTCGTCGTGGAGGTCAAGCTGTGCCAGGTGGTCGTTGTCCTCTTGGTGGTAGTGCTGGACGTGGAGCTGGTGGCGAACCAGGGCAAGGAATATCTATCCTGAAGATCAGATGACATAAGAATGATTCATAAATACACAAACAAATCATCAAACATATTCAGATTGGTACATCCAAGAACTATGTCACTGGCATAGCAGTTTAATTAGTGCCATGTTCCCGTGTAAGATTTGTGTCAGACACGAAACACAAAATATGACATGATAGTTTAGTGTTACTTTTTCTATTGATTCCATATCACGATTTCTGATGTTAGGATAATATATGACACAGACAAGAAACTTTATGATCATATATATATCTTCATAGTTTGATAGATACTAATGTTTGAACTCACGGTCCAGGGCATTGGAGCAATTTTCTAGACTGTGAAAAGGCCTCATTTGTGAAATCAGGTTTAGTATTTGCTAATGCACATTCGTATCATAAATTGGCCTACATTTCAATGACACTATTGTCCGCGTGAACTAATCATCCATCCAACAAAATTGTAAAATTATTCTTAATTAGGAATATGAACTCATATCATGTCGCAAAAGTCTTCATGAACTTCTTAACAAAATATATGCATTGAAACCCATTTAACTTTTGTTAATTATGGATCTTTCACATCTACAACACCACGTACATGTTTATGGTTTTCAAGTGAAAATACATTGATCAAAACTTTAAAAGCATTGGAAAACGAAACTAACCATCCAAAAACCAGATCCATTTAAGATAAGTAAAGGTTATGGGTCTGTTTTGAAAAAGAAAGATCGTCTGGAAAAAATCGTCTAGGGTTTCGTGAACTGCTTGTTCAAAGGATGAATCATAGCAGCTGGCTCTGGAGCTGGAGCAAAAGATGATTATGGGCTGATTGGCGGCGGTTTTGTGGACATTCTTTTCAACAGAGTAATTATAGAAGCAGGTCCTGGAGCTTGTGGTGCTATCGGACAAGGAATGTCCCTGAAGAGCAAACAAGATATCAAGAAAGATTCACAGTCATCAAACAGATTCGTTTGTTCATACAAGTTCATCTGATTTTGTTTTTCTTTCAAATAGTTGAATTCAGATTTGTGAAATTTTCAAGAAATTTGTGTTCTGGGTCTCCTTCAAAAACCCTAGAAACTGTTCATGCGTATAACTTACAGAGAATTGAAGAAACAAAATAAATGTTCAAACTCACGGATTATTAGGGCATTGCAGCAATTTTCGAGAGAGGGAAAAAGCCTCTGTTGTGTGGAAGTGAAGCATGATCCAGACAACGCTGAAGAAGAAAACCTTGAAGATCCCCAACATTCGAGCCATCGTATCAGAGAATTTTAGGTTGTTGAGATAATTTTTAGGTTTGGAGATAATCTCCTTTTATGAACACAAGATTTAGGGCAGTGTTTAAAAGTCAAACAAATTGATCGCCTGGAAAAATTGTACTAGCTGGTGTAGAACCAAAATGAATAACTAATTATTCATGATATATAATTATTAATTCCGAGGAACGCAGAATTTTTATAATTAGTTTTGGAATAGACCGTCTATAAATGTCTATATCTATAGACGGAGTCTATTTGCAAAAACATTAGGAAGCAGGGATAAAATAATAAAAATGTAAGGGAAGGAGGTTCTTATGTTGCAATTTGTAAGAGTTTTTCATATTAATTATATCACGCGCCCCACGCGCTTGTTTTGTCCAAAACAAAATTCGCGCGGACAGGAGTTCATGTCATCATTTATTTGGACGTGGGACCCACTAACTAGTGTATTGAAATATATCTTCATTTACTCTTTCTCTCTCTTCTCTTTTATGTTCTCCATTATTATGTTTGTGAAACTTGATTATTAAGTCTGAAAACTGTGATGATTGTGAATTTATTTATTTTATTCTGAAAACTGTTGTGTTTGTGAAACTTGAATATTTACACTGAAAACTGTGGTGTTTGTGAAACGTGATTATTTATTGTGAAAACTGTGATAATTGTGAAAATTTAATTATTTAGGCTGAAAACTGCTATGATTGTGGAAACTTGATTGTTTAGACTGAAAACTGTGATGATTGAGAAAACTTAATTAAAACTGATGTGATTGTGAAACTTGATTGTTTAGGCTGAAAACTGTGATGATTGTGAAAACTTAATTATTTAGGCTCAAAACTGATGTGATTGTGAAAACTCGATTGTTTAGGCTGAAAACTATTGTGTTTTTGAAACTTGATTATTAAGTCTAAAAACTGTAGTTTTTAATGTGAATTATGTCTGTTTTAAAGTGATTATTCACATCTTCAATTTTATGAAATTTACTGTATTTAACTTGAAAATTTGACCTTTTAATCTGCCTCTCTTTACATTTTGTGAAATCACATGCTTCACCTTTAAAAACTTAACCTTTTTATTTCGTGTGTGTTCATTCATGAAATCTCATACTTTTACTTTGAAAACTTGTGATTTTAGTCTAAATACTTTCGTTTATGAAATATGGTTGTTTTCCTATGAAAACTGTAACTTTTAATGTGAAATATTAGCTGATTTGAGTATATATTATTTGTATGAACAGTGTCGATGAACAGTGCGCCGGATGAACAGGCGCGTGAACAGTGCGCGTGAACAGTATTATTATTTTTTTGCAAATAAGAACCTCATTCCTTCCATATTTTAACGTAGTCATTGGTCTATATTATAGTTACAATATAGACGGTCATTGCAGAGACCAACTCGAATTTTTATTGTCTTAATTCGTTAAATTCCCAGGAAAATTCGTTATGAGTACTTTTCCTTCATAAAATGTTAACGTTTCCAATGCTTGGCTTTGTCAAATTTTCTGAATTAAAAGGTCAGCAGTGGAACAAGTGTTAACACAACCTTATTCATAATCTGGTTTCTTAGGATGTGTTTGGTTCGCAAATTTTTTGACAGTCTGGATTTTGTTTTGAGTTTTTGAGAGTTTGGGTTTTTGTTTGGGATTTTGAAAGTCTGGTTTTGCAAAATCCTTGTTTGGTTGGGTTGAGTTTGTGAGTATAGAACAAAATCTTTGATTGGTTTTTAGGATTTCGCAAGTCTGGATTTTGAAAAATTTGGTGAACCAAATAAGATTTTACAAAACTGAATTTGGATAGTCCAAGTTTTACAAAAACTTGTCCAACCAAACACATCCTTATTTTCTTGCTAAATTTATTAACATTTATTTCTCTAAACTTATCGGATTCATGAATTAGTTAAGTCACTTTGACTTTGCAAAATAATAAAGTCAGGGTCTTCAACGCTTGGCTTTGTCAAAATTTCGAGTTTGAAAGGTCGACGGTAGAATTCCAGTGCTAACACAACAAATAAGCTGGTTTTTTGTATTTTCGTCGTACTGTATTTTTTTAAATTTCTAATTTTCTCATATTAATATTTATGTAAAACCCCAGGAACTTAACTCCAAATTTTTTTATTATTAATCGGCCTGAAATCAATAATTTTGTTTTCCTGAAGTAGAATGTTGTTTTTCTCATTTTAATTGCTTATATATCACTCCGATCCCCAATCGGTGACTTTAATTGATGCAACGATGTATTAGGGCACCACAAGCACTTAGGTCCTTAACATGTCATAGAATACACGAAATTAAGCAAGAACAATCAAGGATTCTAGAGGTGACTTTCCGTGCGTACGTAGCACTTAGGTCTCTATGAATCTATAAATAAAACCCCTTGCACGACTACTGGCCGCACACAAAACCTAGTCGTGCAAGTCCTGGTCACAAAATGCTTCCGCTTGCACATGAAAACCTCTCTGTCGAGAAGAGGTTGCACAAGCGAGTGGCCTTCTGCTCACCCCTCGTAAGACTATTGGCCGCACACAAAACCTAGCCATACGAGTTCTGGTTACAACGTACTCTTACAATCAACCACATCTCGACAGTGACCATTTGCAAGTAAGTGGTACATTGCTCATGGCATTGCACATATAAAGCAAATACAAACTCATAATTATTATATTTAAAACCTCATACTGACAGGAACCAAAAAGACAAGCTGGTCTATGTTCCCTATTAATTACATTTGAAAGTTTATCCATCATCACAACGCCACCAAACATAATAATATCAATCCATTTAAATCAGCAAATAAACACTCCAACCTACGTTTAATATTTCAGTCCCAACAACTACAATATTATATCACAACGATGTGCATACATTGCAGTGGTGATTAAAAGCATTCTCAAACAAATAACTTTAAGCAAGCACAGTTTTTTTTTTCAAGTAAGGATCATATAGGTCATCAAAACGTACAAGAAGATAATATTAGTTTTTTTTTTCTAACAATACAAGATATCGTAGGTTAGAAATCAAACAGTGTGAGGACTTCCTATCAGTCTATCACAGCAAGTAGATTAAAAGGTCAGAAGAAAAGGACCAGAAAACACCGCAAAGCCATTGGCAGAGTTAATCATAAATACAACTAAATTGTGGAAAATAATCTGATATATATCAAAAATTAAGAAGCAGAACAACGCCACAAGAACAAAAGGCAATGTAGAAGAAACCATGGTTTGAAAACACCGAGAAACAAACACGCAGTTGAAAACAAGAGAAATGATCACTGGTTCTAATATTACTGAATTTACCAACGCACCACTCATACAATACATGTTTTAACAATTCAAAAGGAGTTTTACACTTTGTTCAAGAACAAATTGTTCCTTAAAAAAACCGACAGAGATGAGAAATAAACTCTGTTAAATCCTGAAAGGTATGATGGAATTCGAAAGAAACTCTCTTAAATCTTACACATGCAAATCCAAATATATTTATTCACTCTGGTGATACCAGGCCCAGGCCCAACTACCCAATAGTAATATGGGCTCGGCCCGCTACGAGGAAAAGGTAGTTTGGCAGTATCCGGGTTCGTACAACTCGGACCTGGACAGATACACTAGAAGACACTCGGAGCATGGACCACACGGAGAGCATGGGTACTGTATAAATAGTGCTCCTCAGCACTATCCCAAGTAAGTATCTTCTCACTATTCAAGTGATTACCCCTTTTCTTTCCCGAGATCCATCTTTCATCATCACGCCGGAGGGTCTACCCTCGGGTACCTCCCGGGGCTCTGTCTTGCAGGGCTAGGTATTGGATCAGGGATCAGGGGACCATCCGGACCGACCAGGCGGGCAGCATCAAGTTGGCACGCCCGGTGGGACACGATCTTTGTTCACAAAAGCATTAAGATGCCGCCTCGAGGTCGGCCGCCGCGAAGAGGTAGAGGAGGAAGAAGGCCTGAAGTGGCAGAGGAGGATCTCACTTTACGACAGATGAGGGATCGAGCGCGTAAGGGGAAGGCCCTGGCGCATTCGGATCCAGACGCTTCTGAGGGAGAGTCAGAACCGGAAGGAGAAAGGGAACCGGCAATGACGCAGGACGACCGCAACAGAAGGGAGTTTGCTGCCACTCAGGAAGAAGAGTACCGTCGTTGGTTGGCTGCAAAACAAGGATCGGGATCGGGAACAAAACCGATTGGGGAAGGACAGTCGAACCCCCTGGTGACTGAGGACCGGGTACCCCCGGTTCAGCCCGGGTCAGGATCTAACCCGACCCCGATGGGGTCTCTTACGGGGTTACCTCCTTTGGCTGCGGAGGTGGTCAGCCGAGGACCCCCTGTCGTTCACGGGCAGGAAAATCTTCGGCCTCCAGTTGTGATAGATCTGGAAAGGCATGCTGGGAGTATGGGGCAACCAGCCAGTATGGGGCCGGGATATGGTCAAGGTGGGGGCCCTCTCGGATACGGAGCTCCAGGATACGGGATGTCTCAACCCGGGTATCAAGGGTATCAGGGGTACCTCCCGGCACCCGGAGGGTATTATGCCCAACCCACTGGAGCCTCGGGGGGCTGGCTTCCCGGGATTCAAGGACCGGTGTGGATGCAGAACCAAGCACCGATGGCGGGATATGCCATGGCTCAACCGGCCCCGGTCGCAGGAACCTATGGTGCATACCCGGTGGTTGTAGACCGGGCTCCGGCGGCTCTAAACTCGGTGGAGGAGAGGTTGGATCGGTTGATAGGAAGGAACGGAGGAAGGCCTACCTCCCCCTGGATAGGTTACATCAGCACTTTCCCCTGGCCGGTGGGAATGAGAGTCCCGGAGGGGGTGCCGACCTACAGCGGGGAGACGGATCCGGAGGAATTCGTCAGGACGTACCATAATGTCATGGGAACACGTGACATCCGGGAGCAGCTTATGTGCAAGCTGGTGAGCTCGTATCTGAGGGGAAGTTGTTTGTCGTGGTTTGAAGCCCAACCCCCGGAAAGTTTTAGAAATTTCTATGATTTTTCAAGGGCTTTGATGCACAGATATGAGACCAGAAGAAAGAAGTACCTTCCTTTGGCCGAAGTGGCTCACAGTCGACAGTCGGCAAAGGAGGAAGTTCGGGGTTTCCACAGGAGGTACATGGACGATTCCATGAAGGTGATTGATAGAGACGCTCAAGTGAAGGCCCTGATCGCAGGATTCATCGCAGGCTTAAGGGATGAGGTGCTGTGGGCGAAGCTTATGGAGAATATCCCGACCACTTTTCATCAGCTGGATCTTGAGGTGGAGATGTATTGTTCGCTCCTGGAAGGGAGCAAGAAGAGGAAGGAGGAAGGATATTTTGAGGACAAAGGGATTGGAAAGGGCGACAAGGCTCGGATCGCTGATCCTGTCAGGAGGGATGCGGGCCCGGCCCCAGTAAGACCGAGGGTTGACCCCCCTCGGGCCGAAACGTTTACTCCTCTGACCAAGACCCGGTCGGAGATCTTAACAATTCATCGGAACCTGTTTCAAGACCCGGCCCCCATACCGGGAAATCCGACTCCAGTAAACGCGGCCAAATATTGTGCTTTCCATAAGTCTAATGGACACACAACAGATGGCTGCCGAAGCTTGAGGGTGGAGATCGAGAAGTTGATTGAGAGAGGGCAGTTAAGAGACTGTGTTAGTCAGGAGAACCAGCGTCCGGCGGCCGGGCAGCAGGCCGGAGCGGGGAGGAAGAGGAATTGGAGGAATAGGCCGCGGAATGATAACCAGCGAGGGGCTCCTGCACCGGCTGCCCAGCCGGGGGCAGCAGCTCTAGTTATGGCCCCGGAACCGGTTAACCAGGTCCCTCCCCGGATGATCAATGTCATACATGGAGAAGTGGGTGACGGGCCTCAGTCCCACGCAGCGGCCAAAGCCCGGAGTCGGTATGTGCCGGCTGGTGAAGACAGAGAGAAGAGACTGCGCCCAACGGAGGTCATCACCTTTTCGGACTAGGACACGGTGCCCAGTCTAACGCCCCATACGGATCCGATGGTGATCAGAGCGGAGATAGAAGGATTTACAGTCAAGCGAGTGTTCATTGATGATGGAAGCAGTGTAGAAATCATGTTTGCTTCTTGCTTCGACCAGCTGGGGATAGGGCGCCACAACCTTCGCCCGAGCACCTCTCCGTTGTCAGGGTTTACAGGCCGGACGGAACATCCTTTGGGGGTTGTGACCTTAACAGTGACAGTGGTGGATGACCTTGACAGGAACAAGAAGACCTCGGTCCGGTGCAATTTCGCGGTCATAGACGCCCCGTCTCCCTATAACATCATCATCGGACGGCCGTGGATGGCTCAAGCGAGGGCCATTTGCTCGACATACCATTTGACCATGAAGTTCCCAACCAGTCAGGGGGTGGCGACAGTTCGAGGAAGTCAATCCATGGCTAGAAGTTGCATGCTCACACCCCTCCAGGAAGCCAGGAAGGCCCCGGTCGGGGCAGTGCAGGGAGAAGTAGGTCCGGGAGACGTGGAGGATATGCAGGTCGGGAGCCGAGGCATGATCAAGGTCGGGAGAAAAATGCCAGTCGATGTAAAGGAACAACTACGATCCCTGCTTTCAAAATATGAGGACGTGTTCGCATGGGAAAAGAAGGACTTCACAGGTGTACCCCCGGAGTTAGCTCTCCACAAGCTGAATGTATACCCAGAGTTAAAGCCGATTCGGCAAAAGAAGAGGGCCCTGGCAGGAGATAGGGCCGAGGTGGTAAGAAAGGAGGTGTTGAAGTTGCTGGAGGCCGGGGTAGTGGAGGAAATCATATACCCAGAATGGCTAGCTAACCCGGTGCTAGTAAAAAAGCAAAATGGGTCCTGGAGAATGTGTATCGACTTCACCGACCTGAACAAGTGTTGCCCGAAAGACAGTTACCCCCTTCCCCCAGTCAACCGGTTGGTGGAAGCCATCACCGGGTATGAGGCCCTGGCCTTCTTCGATGCATACCGGGGTTATCATCAGATTCAAATGTCAGGAGAGGACAAGCCGAAGACGGCTTTCATCACAGAGTTCGGTACCTATTGCTACAGGCGGATGCCGTTCGGCTTGAAAAATGCAGGGGCGACGTACCAGCGGATGGCAGATTCGATATTTCGGAATCAGTTGGGCCGAAGCATGGAGCTATACGTTGACGACATGGTGGTGAAGAGCCGGAGCTACCCAGGTTTCTTAGAAGACTTGGAGGAGATGTTCGGCATTTTGAGAAAGGTCAATCTGAAGCTGAATCCCGAGAAGAGTGTGGTAGGAGTAGCGGCTGGGAAGTTCCTCGGCTATATGGTGTCTAGCTGGGGAATAGACGTTAATCAGGAGAAGGTGGAGGCGATAAGCCGGATGCAGTCGCCGAAGAATGTGAAGGAGGTGCAGAAGCTGATGGGTTCTCTGGCAGCCTTGGGCCGATTTATGTCAAAAGGTGCGGAGAGACAACTCCCCTTTTTCAACATACTAAAGAAGGGGAAGAAGTTTGAATGGACGGAGGAGTGCGAGAAAGCGTTCGAGGATCTGAAGGAACATTTGAGCCGACTCCCGACCCTCTCGAAGCCGAAGGAGGGGGAGGATTTGCTTTTATACTTGTCCGCATCCGCATCGGCTGTCAGTGCTGTGTTGGTCCGAGAGGAAGACGGGAGGCAGTGTCCGGTGTATTTCGTCAGCCGGGCATTACAGGGTCCGGAAACTCGGTACACAAGTTTGGAACAGTTGGTATTGGCGCTGGTTTATGCCTCAAAACGGTTGCGCCCGTATTTCCAGGCCCATCCGATTGTGGTCCTGACCAACCACCCCCTGAAGCAGGTGATGCTCAAGCCCGAGGCGTCGGGGCGTTTGATGAAGTGGGCCATAGAGTTGGGGGAACATGAGATAACATATAAGTCGAGAAAAGCCATTAAGGGCCAGGCAATGGCGGATTTCTGGACAGAGATGGTCGGGCCTGACACGACTGTCGAGGAACACCCAAGCCCGAGGTGGACATTGCATGTGGACGGGTCAGCCCATGCAGGAGGTAGCGGAGCCGGGGTATTGCTGACATCCCCGGAAGGAGAGGAGTACCACTATGCGCTGCACTTCGACTTTAAAACTACAAATAACGAGGCAGAGTATGAGGCGTTGGTGGCAGGACTCAAACTGGCCAGGGAATTGAAGATAGGAAAGATCCAGGCCTTCAGTGACTCGCAGATTGTAGTTCAGCAGGTGAACGGAGAGTATGAAGCAAAGGAGCGAAGTTTGCAGAGATACTTGGAGCTGGTCCAACCCATGATCCGGCAGTTCGACAGTTTCAGTTTGGAGCCGGTGCCAAGAGAGCAGAACGAAAAGGCCGATGCGTTGAGCAAGTTGGCATCTTCGAAGTTGAAGCCAGGACAGAAAGCACCTCTCAGAAGGGAGACACTGGAGAGGAGAAGTTATGAGCAGAGTGATGAGATCCTGGCAGTGGAAGCGGTGCAGGAAGACTCCTGGATGGCGCCGATCCGGGCGTACCTTCTGACGGGCGAGGTCCCGGCCGACCAGGTGGTGGCCAGAAAAATCCGGGTCAAGGCGCCGAAGTATACACTTCAGGAGGGGGTTCTGTACAAAAGAGGCTATCTCCAGCCGCTGCTGAAGTGTGTGGAACAGCAGGAGGGCAAGTACTTGGTCCGGGAAGTTCATGAAGGTCCGAATGGTAGTCATCAGGGAGCCAGAACGGTGGCCAGGAAAATTTTACGGATGGGGTACTATTGGCCTACCATGTTTGAAGATTCGCAGGATAGGGTTCGCTCATGCCTTCAATGCCAGAAGTTCGCGCTGCTAGTGCACATACCCCGCGAAGAGATGATGGGGATAACAGGAGCCTGGCCTTTTAGCAGATGGGGACTGGACCTGGTCGGACCTTTTCCCACCGCTCCTGGCAGTTTGAAGTACCTGATTGTGGCTATCGATTACTTCACCAAGTGGGTGGAAGCTGAGCCCCTGACTAACATCCGGGGAGCTACTTGTGTGAAGTTTTGCTGGAGGAACATTGTCTGCCGGTTCGGGGTGCCGAGAGCCATAGTAACCGACAACGGAGCGCAGTTTGAAAATGATCCTTTCAAATCCTGGTGCGTAAAGTATGGAATAAGTCAGAAGCTCACGTCAGTTTATCATCCGCAAGCTAATGGTCAGGTGGAGGTGACGAACCGGACGATAGTGAATGGGATTAAGGCCCGGCTTCAGGGAGCGAAAGGAAATTGGGTACACGAGCTCCCGAGTATTCTATGGGCTCATCGGACCACGGAAAGCTCGGCAACTGGGGAGTCCCCCTACAGCTTGACGTACGGGTCGGAGGCAGTGATTCCGGCTGAGATCGGCATTCCCAGTCTTCGGACGGCCGAGCCGGTCCCCGAAGAAAAGAATGAAGAGGAGAGCAGAACAAATCTAGACCTGCTGGAAGAAAGGAGAGAGAGCGGCCTTGCATGAGGCTAAGGTGAAGGAGAAAGTTAAGAAGTATCATGACAGGAGGGTGAGGAAGGAGCAGTTCAAGGTAGGCGACAGTAATGAGACGAAACGACAAGAGTCACCAGGAGCCGGAAGGCAAGCTGACACCCAACTGGGAGGGACCGTACCGGGTGACAGAAGCCCACCCGGGCGGGAGTTATGTGCTGGAGGATCCAGTGGGGAAGGGAGTCCCCCGAAGATGGAACATAGCAAACCTTAGGCGGTTCTATGGATAGTCTCTGGCACTTGTTGCCTAGATAGAGTAGCCTCTGGCACTTGATGCCTAGGTAGAATAGCCTCTAGCACTAGATGCCTAGGTAGGATAGGTCCCTGGCGGCAGGCGCCCGGGACAGGAACCTAGAGGTCGGATGCCCGAAGGGTAGGTAGGAAGATATCCTGGAAACAGGGATTTTGTGTAACAAGGGCATGCCCCTTCTATCCGATTTTAAAATAATGAATGCGCGCATTATGATTTCAAAATTGAAAGATGTGTCATAAACTGAAAATTATTATACATGTCTAGAATAAAATGAAATACATGCCTAGAATAAAATGAAAGGTTATAACATGGCATGTAGTTCTATCCTATCTACGGGCCCCCGACGTAGAGGCTTCGCCGGGAAAAGCTCCCCGGGCCTCGCGTCTGCTTCTTTGGACCGCTTGCTCCAGCATGCGCTGCTCCTCGTTTTGATCCCGCGGGATGTCCGGATTTTCACTCCTATCGCCCTCCGGCTCGGCAACTGATTCGGAGGTAGGGACAGGAACGCCGCTGCGGGCGCCCCGACCCCTTATTCGGACTGGAGGCTGCCTTGCTCGCAGCCCGACTGAGTTACTCCCAGTCAGGGTAGCTTTCTGTTTTTCCTTTCCGTCGTTTCGAGCCGGGCGGGAACCAGAGGCAGAAGAAGAACCAGGAGGTTGATCGGCAGTCCGAGTACTCTCTTGAGCAGGAAACTGAGCGCGGAATCTGGCGGCAACGGCCCGAAGCCTGGCCAAGCGCCGTTCAGAAGCCTCGAGGTCTAGGAGCTCAGGGGTATGCTCATAGCGTTCATAAGCCAGATCGACATCTTCAAGGGGAGGTATCTGGGATATAGAGGGAGGGACTATAATCCGGTTCAGAATATTCTTCCTCCAGTCCACAACCGCTTGGTAGGCCGCTGCCCAGACACCAGAAGTCCTCTCGGAACTCTCCATCCAGGCGATCAGATCATCAACTGCCCGGGGAACATTGGTCAGCAGGGGAATATCGACCGCACCCTGACGCAGTCCTAGTAGATGGTACGACAGATGAACCAACACTAGCTGCTGTTGTAGGGTTCGGTTCCTAGTCGCAAGTTTCTCGTTTTCCACTTCAAGTTTGGTGGCGTGTTTCTGGAGATCGGTTGTATTTTGCATCCTCATACACTTGCTATAGTACAGCCGAATGTCGTGCCATACTTCATCCAATTCCTTCTGGATCCGGAGTTGGAAATTGCGGTGCTGGGCCTCTTGCTCCGACAGAACTAGATCGAATTCGAGGACCTTGTCGATGCTCTCGAAAGCAAGTCTGTAACACTTCGGCAGGGAACCAAAGTCTTCTTGGATCTGGAGCAGGCAGGTGATCAGGCAGTCGGCGTCGGGGAACTCAGAGATCAAGGGACCGAGCCCTTCCTCGGATAAAAGGTCAGTTAGGCTCGGACAGCCGGCTCCAGCCGGAATCGGGGAAGGAACCGGGGGGCTAAGGACTCTAGAAGGATCCTGGTGGCAACAGGACTGAGTCAGGATACATAAGAAAAAACATAATAAGTAAACAGAAACAAGAGCAGTGTCGACAGAAATTGCAAGGGAAGTTTTATTAATAGAACGAAGGTCCGAGGTTGAAGATCCGGGTAGAAAATTACAAAATTGAAAACGAAAAAGGAAAAAATCTAACTAACATTCTCGGGGACTCCTTCGCCCTTGTCGTCCCCGCCATCGCTGCTGCCGCTATCCGAATCCTCCTCAGAAAAAACCAGATCAAGAGAGCGAGGGGCCCCGGCAGGCCATGGGTCCTGCGGACCGACCTGCGGAGAGGATGGGAGCTCTGCTTCAAGGTCTTTCGGATCGAATAAGCCCCTGTAATGCCCGTACACGGTGCAGTACTGGGTGAAGTCCTCATCTTCGGGCAAGTCAGATCCGGAAACCGGAGCAGGAGGAAGGGGGCCTGGAAGCCGAACCACATCATTTGACCAGCTCCGGACATCCTCAGTTGACATCTGCTTCTCCCGAAGAGCATCCCATAGCTTGGGAGAGAGACCCTTCATACCACCCTTCTGAAGAGTGTTCACAAGATGCAGTTGCTGAGCCTCGGCATTCGGATTGAACCACCGCTTCTTGAACGAGGCCCTGATTGAAGGAGGGAACCAACCCCGGACCTGCATGTAAGTATTGTGGCATTGATGGGCGTTGGCGGCGAGGTTCAGCTCGGTCAGACGGAGCGACAGGGTTTGGCTCGCCAGGACCTTATCAACAACGGCTTCGGCGAACTCCAGACGCCCTTTGTAGTTCGCCCCCTGAACTGCTTCCAGTTCCTCCTCCAGAGCGCTCACCCTGGCGCGAAGTTGAGCCGATGTTTCCCTCTCGGTCCGAAGTTCATTTTCCTTCTCGGCCCTCAGCTCTTCTTCCTTCCCCTCGAAGTGGCGCCCGAGGAAGGAAGAGAGGGCGGCTTGGAAGTCAGCAGAGTTGGCAAACTCAGAGCTAAGAAGTTGAACCTGTAGAGCGACGGTTCAGCAAAAAAAACAAAAAAAACAAAAAAAAACCGAGAGAAGAACAAACAGGCTACCTTCGGGTTGGAAGAAGAAACAGGAGGGGTATCGGCGCGGGAAGATGATGGAGTCCGGGAATCACCCGTCCGAGGTTTTTTACTGTCATGCTCTTTATTTTCCCCCTTACGCTTGGCTGGAAAGAAGGGAGGGGGGGAGGAATCTCAGGGGCAGAGATGGTGGTATATCTAGAAACCTGGGATCTACCATCCCTGGTCGGAGAGAACAGAGATAACCCCCGACCGAGTGAGGACCCCGGATTGGGCACAGGAGTAGCAGGGAGTTTCGACAGGTCAACAGCTGCGTTATCATCAGCAGGATTCCGAGCGGACTCCTGCTGGGCCACTGCTTCGGCCATGAACCCTTCCTGATCCCCCTTCCGTCCTCGGGCTCAGAAGTGATGTCCACAATTGCAATAGGACCAAGGTGGGGAGGCCTCGAGCTAGTAGGAGGGTTCTGAACCGGATCATTAGTCTTGTTCTTATCCTACAGACGCTCCTGCCGAGAGGTCAGATCGTCCTGCTGGCTCTGAACGGTCTTCTTTGTCTTATCCTTGGCTTGCTGGCTAGGATTAGCCAGTTGGTTCTGTTGCTGCTGCTGGACTGGGGTCCCCTGCTGGAGAGGCTGGACGGGCTTCTTCCGCTTATCCGGTTTGACTACCTCAGAGTCAGTCCCGGTCCCAGTGGCGGTTGTTTTCTTGGTCCCTTTCTTCTTCGGAATGGGGACCTGAGGGTTGTCTTCCACAGTCGGAGCTACGAAGAAAAACAGTTAAACGAAGCCATTGAAAAAGAGGAACAAGGACACCAAAGTAAAAGAGAGAAGAAGCATACCTAGAACCGGCCAGGTAACCATCCAGCGGCTATCCCGGAAAGCGCCCTCCGGGTATATCGCCCGGGGAAAGAGGTAGATAGAGTTACCGGCCAGCCAGTACTGGTCCAGATTCAAAGTCCCCGAGGACAGAGTAGTGTGGTTGGTGCGTTGAGTCTCAGGAAGGAACGCTTCCCGGACGTCCACAACGACTTCAGAGTTCCAGGCAGGGACCTCATATAGCTCCGGGTTGACGGTCACATAGCCCTTTTCCTGCCAGTTCTTGGCCGAGTCCTTCTTGTCGAGGATGAAGTCTTGGACCCCGGGACGCGCCTGGACGGTGAATATCATTTCCTTGCCGGGGCACTTGATGAGCATATAAAAGGACTTCCATAGGTTAAAGGATGGATCAATCCCACACCGAAGACTCCTTACGAGAAAGCCCATCATCACAGCGACGACATTAGGGTGCATCTGGGCAGGCGAGATGTTGTAGACCTCCAGGAACCGAGCGTACAACGGAGGGAAGGGAAGGCTCAGACCCCACAAAAAGTGGATCCGAGGGATGCACCGGACCGACTTCACGGACTGCTCGGCCGAGACAGCGGCCACCCGGGCGACCAAGGGTATCGGAACCCCCATGCCGCTAAGGCACTTGGTAGTCCAGACATCATCTTTCAGTTCGGGCTTCCGGGCGTTGTCTATCTCCCTATGTTCCCGGTTCTTGGAGCGCTTGAATATGGGACCAGATGGAGTCACATTGTGGCAGAGGTGGATCGGCTTGTAAGACGCCGATGAGCCGACAGAAACCGCAGCGGAGGAAGCAGTGGTTCTTTGAAGAGAGTAGGTGACGGCGTCCTGGCGCTGGGCATCGGACTGTGCGGTATTACTCGCCATGGAGTTGAAGATGAGAGAGAATATGAAGATTAGAAATTGGGAGTTAGAAGATTTTGAAATTTGAAAGCGATTGGTGAAAGTGATCGACGAAAGGCCCTATTTATAGGGGGCAAGAAAAAGCAATGATTAAATGGAGTGGGAAAGCGTGAAAACTGATAATGTCGATAATAAATTATCCTCGAAAAGCGCGCGCCCATCTCATCATTGTCGGGCCGGGAAGGAATACAGAAAGCCAGTCCTTCCGCCCTCGGATCAGGAAGGTCCTAGCCTCGGCCGAAAGAATCGGCTTCCGGGGGGCTAGTGGTGATACTAGGCCCAGGCCCAACTACCCAGTAGTAATATGGGCTCGGTCCGCTACGAGGAAAAGGTAGTTTGGCAGTATCCGGGTTCGTACAACTCGGATAGGGACAGATACACTAGAAGACACTTGGAGCATGGACCACACGGAGAGCATGGGTACTGTATAAATAGTGCTCCTCAGCACTATCCAAAGTAAGTATCTTCTCACTATTCAAGTGATTACCCATTTTCTCTCCCGAGATCCATCTTTCATCATCACACCGGAGGGTCTACCCTCGGGTACCTCCCGGGGCTCTGTCTTGCAGGGCTAGGTATTGGATCAGGGATCAGGGGACCATCCGGACCGACCAGGCGGGCAGCATCACACTCAGCATAAACTCACGACACATTGATATTTCCAATGTCCATAGATTGAACTAGACACTCATGCAGGCAATCATTCATATTGAATCCACATACAACCAGAGGCCTAAACACCAGCCAGAAATGCTCAAACCAAACAAAGCAAGACCCTTTTGATAGAAACAAGAAGAAACTCCTTAAAAAAAAAGACAATCAGAGAATGGGCTAAAGCAAATTCATTTATTTATTAATCAATCCACGCAAGAAACAAGAATCCAAGAAAATACAGGAAGAAAGGACTCACATACGATTAAAATTAACACATGTAGCACATATGCATGGCAGCTTCAAAACTCTGAAGTTTTGAAGAGTGAGAACACTAACCTTTTATTCTATCTTATGTTATATACACATATATTTTTTATCCACATGCATCGTAGGATCCTGCCCTCCTAAATCTGCACAGTTCGTATTTCCAAAGAAAAAAATGTCACTGAACCGAAATCTGAAGGAGCATATGCTAATATCTCCGAAATTGGGTAAAAACTTAAGGTCCTGAACAATCTGCATAACTCAAGAGCTATATTACCCTAATATATATAATCTCTTTTGGGCATTTCTTCAAACATCTTCTGGCCATGTATATACATTTGAAAATCTGGTTTGTTTGGGGCCATTGGAACCTACGGCTCTAATACATAACTCATGCAACAATGACTAAAAGTATAACTATATTCCTACACTCTGAATAGCCCATTAATTTACACAGATCAATAAGTATATAACTCAGTAACAAGGCATGTTCAGAGCAGTTCTTACATTTTTCTGAACTCATGGTTTCTTAGAAATATACATCATCACTAGACAACATCATAAATTTACCTCTTCACATCCGAGAATCTTCAGCTTGATTGCTTCATGAGTTTGCAATTTCCTCCTGCTTAAATTCTACACACGGTTCTGCTCTCTTTGTTTCTTTTGTCCCTAATTTTGATTCTCGGGTATATCCCATATAAAAAGGATAGCTTCCAAGAAAATTCCTATTATTTTATTATTATTGCCCAAGGTTATCACCCACGTTTTTGTTTTCCATATCCCACCACCACTCATATTTACCAATTTCCTGATTGTATTTCTATTTTCATCTCATACGCTAAGAATTAATTGTCATGATTTCCATTTTTTTCTTATTATTAATTCTAAAAAAATATCTACCTTAGAGAACATCATTTTATTATACACATTAGGACCAGAAAACCTTTAGTTTTTTTTAATATATAAATGTACTTTTATTTTATTCTCAGCTTATTTACTGACTTGTTTTATTTTTAACTTTTAAATATCTACCAATAACCACTTAAGAAAATTATATTAAAATTCGTATCTCACACGTAATCTATGGATTTGTATAGAGAAAACAATAGTTTTACTGTCTCGTTATGGTTAAACTTAGCGGCATAAAGTAGTGGAGTCCATCCATCACTGCCCATCAAATATGCCAGTTGTAGTTTGCTAGATATCATCTTTATGCATTCTGTGAATCAGTGCTTGAATCATGAGTTTCATTCTACACACTTAATTGGACTCCAACTCTAAATAAAACAAATAAAAATACGACACAGGCAAGAAAATGTTTATGATCATATATATCTTCATAGTTTGACAGATATTAATGTTTGAACTCACGGTCCAGGGCAAAACTTACGAATAATTGTTGGACGTGATCGAATTTGTTTTGCACGTTAGTACTTTGTGAGAAAATATATTTTCAATAAAAATGAAGAGTTGTTACTAACAATATTTGAATTTGTCACATTAACCCCAGGAACTGTGGTGTGTGCATCTAAAAAGTCTTTATCATCACTCACAACATTGGCATTTTTTCCATCCTAATATCGAGTAACATTAGGCCCACTAACCTAAATAATCCACATAATTGATGTTAAGCAAATTGAAACTTTGGTATACATAACCTTAGAAAGGATGGGTTGTATGAATTCTCACACAAAACACCGATATGAAGCTATAACCATTTGAAATACAACCAGTCTTACCATCGATGATTAGTACAACATCCATGTATTCCTCGCAATGAAATCAATCCTAGTAAGAAACATAATTTCAATCACACGATATTGTCTATTCTGATTATAGGTAACCAATTCTAAAAATAACATTAACAAAACATGAGTATATATACCAACAACAAGTGAAGAATTAATTGTCACATGCACCATCCATGTACCGTGATTGTTAGTAAGGTAACCAATCCTAATAATAACAGTTATCGAATCGAAATGGTAAGAGTGAGTTGAAATTATATCGTATGAAATTTTTTCTACGACAAAGTATCGACAGTTATAATCAAATCGCACGGGAAGTGCCTAATCTATAGGGTTAGGGTGGCTATATCATTTGCAATAGAGGCCATTTTTATTATATTCTATTCCCAATATAGTATATAATAATTGAATAAAATATACACATAATATATATAATTTGGGACTCCTCAAATGTACAACATCGATATTATGTGCGGTTTGGGTCATATTATGTTTTTTTTTGGCTGAATTTGGTATAAGCTTTGATCAAAATTTTATATACGCTGGATATGTATTCTAGGGTCAATTACATGCTACCTCCAAGGACTTCTACTTGCGTAGTTTTGCCAAGGAAAGTTATAAGTGTAAGGGTTGAAGGCGCGTGTGGAAAAGTCCAATGAAAAATAAGATGACTTTGAATGAATTTTTGCATGATAATATTTAACATTTAGTTTCAACAATCGGTTCAGTGTTGCAGACACATTTTAGCACCTGAAATAAGATTTGAGGTTCCTGATTTGAATTTATTTTTTACGTTATATATAAATCCCTCATTTTCAGTAATCGTATCTGATAAATATATAATTACAAATCCAGTGTATATACATACTTTAAAGTAACAGAATATTGTCGTAGATCAATGCATAACTGAAAGAATGAAATATATATATATATATATATATATATATATATATATATATATATATATATCGTATAATATAATGTGAAATCTTCTGTGTAATTACATCTAACATATACTTCCTGTGGAATATTACTAAAGCAAACAATAGATCAGAAATATTTAGTTAAACATATCATCTCTTTGACGTTACAATCTTACTTATGCTCCATGACCGTCCTCACGGGGTTTAGGCACAGTTACCCTGGGAAAAAATAGTGAAAAAATTAATTAATAAACTAGAGAAGCTCTGATTTCTTATATTGCCTTCATGAGTATTTAACCTATATATAAGATTAAATTAAGGCTCAATTAATAATTTAAGATTAAAATATAATCATGCACTCACCCGATGAGACTCCTGTAAACTAACTCCCGAGCATTCGATGATTCAAACGATTGAAAGAGGATGATGATCCAGATCGATATTATTAGCAGGCAGGCATATGATGATGACCCAGTAATACTGTGATAGCTGTCCGTATGATATATCTTTGGAATATTTTAAACTTGTATTTTTGAAATGCAAAAATTATAAATTTCATTTATGTATAACGAAAAATCATTAATTGTCAACTTTACTGTCTGCGTCTGGGTGACTGGGTAAATGAACCAGAGGTAATACTGTGTTTGGCTACATTTGATGTTTCCTCGTGGAAGAAATATTGGCACAACCGTGCAGTGCCCCACATTTCAATGTCACTATTTACAATGGTCTGCGTGACCTAATCACCTTAAAATTCATGTTTATTAATTGAGAAATTCTTAGTAGCAGTTACTTAGGAAATTGAATCTAATTTAATTAATTTATCACAAGAGTAATTATTATATTACGCCTTATAAATTGATTCAGATCGAGAGCAAGACAAACTTTACAATCAGGTAAAACACAAAATATCCATCTGAAAAACTGGATCAAACAGCGTGAACAAAGAATCTAGTTGACAAGTCACTTAGGATTATATATAGCCTACTACCTAATTATGTTGAACAAATGTCAAATTATAAGGTATTGTAGCTCACCATTTAAATATACTCTTAATAATTAATTCCGTAGTTCATTTATCTAATATAGTAATTTGAGCTGCATTTCGATCTACTCCACGCATGCTCATCTTGGTTGCTGCAGAGACATTAAGTAATTGAAAGGTCTGTGACGATTGGCTCTCACAACATGCTGCGACTTACGATCCACGCAGCTCATCATCGAGCATATATATGACCATTATATATTCAACAACAATTCAATTAGAGTATTATTATATCAGTCCAGTATTTACTTATGCAGTTCTTATTTATTCGTGAAGTGACATTAATATCCTCAGTATTTATTTAAAAGTAAATGTGATTCTCATAAATAAGGGTATATCAGGTACTTTAAATACAAATACGGACTGCAAAAGTAAAGTTGAACTGCATCTATGATCAATCACCTTGAAATACAGTCAAACTTAACAGAAATATATATCATCTAAAGAGGATCAGATCCTTGTGCATTGAATAATGTATACAAATACATTTTCTACTATAAGATTCATCATGATTCAGGCCTATTTGTATATAAATAAATCCGATCTCTTTAGTCTTCTTATCGATATCGTCTTTTTGGCGCAATGAAGAAACTACAGTGTTCTGGAGCTTATGGTTGTTTTGCTCCTGGCGGTGATGCTGGTTTTGGTGCTGGCGGCGAATTCGGACAAGGAATATCGGCCCTGAAGAAAAACCAGAAGAAAAATATTCACAATTAAACAGATCAAAAATCCGAGCAATATTCCAGAAAAATAAATGCAAAAAGAATTAGTACTGTTGGAACTCACGGTCCAGGGCATTTTTGGAGTAATTTCCGAGACGGTGAAAAAGCCTGAGTTGTGTACGAGAGGAGCATCATCCCAACGATGAAGAACAAGAAAACCCTAAGAAATTCCAAGATTCGAGACATGATAATTCAAGCCAAAATGATTAGCCTTCTTTGGTTGATTAAATCTTCTTATAGATGATCTTCTTTTATACACACACACATGATTTAGGATGCTGTTCAAAGTCAAGGTCTTTTTGATTATGATATGTACTTATCATGCGTTCAAGATTAGATATTATACTTTTAATAAATATTAATAAAAAAGGAAATTATACATGCATGTCTATTTTACTAATGCAGGTCTGAAAAACATAAAATGTCGACCCTGAATTGTGTTAATGCACCAAAAAATTTAATTTTTTTTTAAAATTTTCATACCTGCATTAGTAAAAATATATTAAAGTGAAGATGCAAAAAATAATTAATGTTAAAAGATATACAATATATATTTTAAAGTATACCATTAATTTATATACAAAATCCCGTTTGCCTATAATTCTTCAAAAAACTAGCATGATTCGACCGCACGTTGTGCGGTATGTTTGGAATACCTTAAAAAAATTTTAATTTGATAAAATGTGTAAATTTTAGCTATTTACGTTAAAAAATGGGGTTGCTATACGCAATTCGATATTTTACTCTTGTAATTCGAAATACAGTATGAATTTACGATATTATCCTCACTTATTAGGTTCGTTTGTAAAGTTTAGCAAAATTCAGGTGGCGGTATTGTAGTTTCAATGGTACATTGATTTACAGTGAGTAAAGTACCGGTAATTTCAATGGTATTTTAGATTACGTTGAGTAAAATACTGGATCGTGTATAACACATTAGTAAAAAAGTTAGGTGTGGCCTTATGATAAGACAATAACTTATCCTTTAAAAAGTAAGTGATCTTATGGTAAGACAATGATTTATCCTTTATGTTTGAGCCCAAATTAGTAATGAGGTCCATTTTTAAGTACATTAATTTCAGTAAGTTTAGACATGCTGATTTTATTTTTCAATATATTAACTTTTACTTTTAGTTCAGTTCGATTCAGTTCAGTTTAATTGAATTGAATTCAATACAGTTTAGTTTAATTCAGTCCAGTTCAGTTAAAATAAGTTTAGACAAATAGGACCTAAATATATTTTTATTACAAAATAGAAAACATGATTTGTGTGTATAAAATTTTCTAGTACAAAATATATATTCATACTATTAATTAATATATTCATGCAAAACAACATATTTATCGTAAGCATATTGTATCCATATATTAATATATAAATGCAATATTTTATGTGTAGAATACAAAGAAATTGTATGAAAATTGGAAAATAGGCCAATTCATGATTCTCAGTTCAATCACTACAGAATTAACCACTTTTCAAGCTCTGAATTCTTATCTAATATGGCATATTTAATTAATCAATTATGGATAATTGCGGCATTCATGTTAATTGTGTGATGTAATATTAATGTTTTTCTTTCGTAGACGTGTGTTAATTAGGTGGAATGAGTTGTATTTTTAAAAATAGAAGCAGTAGAAACGAAATATTCGTAGATTAATTAAAAAAAATAAAATAAGAAATATATAAAAATGGTAGGCGCCGGAATATGGTGAACTTGCGGTGGTTATGTGACGGCTTTTGTCAAAACTACGTAATTTCATTGTTTTTGATTCTTTTTATTAATTTATTTATTGACCGTAGAAATAATTTTTCTAGTTCCTTTAAGACAAAGAGGAATGACTAATGCTATATAAGTAGAGGTTGTGTGTCATATTAAATGTTTTATAATCCTGGTCTACGGAATTATAAATACAAGTGAGGAATCAAAGAATTATTCCTTTAATTTGTTAAATCTTAAGCTTGTTGATCTTTGTTAATTTTGCAGAAGCAAAATAATATTATTTCACTTGTAAAATATTGTTGACTTTGACAATTATCCAGGATAACCAAGAACAATTCTCCTGCCAAGTAACACACACATCTTTTTACGTAATGTTATCGAATCAAATTTTATGTAAGTCAACTTGACTTTGCATATAAATTAAGTCATTGGGTATTCAAGGCTTGACTTTATAAAATTTTCCGAATATAAAAGTTCAGTTCAGGCTTGACTTTATAAGATTCATCATCAAACAGATCTAGCTATTTTTATACAAATAAATCCGATCTTTTTAGCCTTCTTTATATTCATTTTGGCGAATTGAAGAAACTGGTGTTGTGGAGCTTAGGGGTGTGGTCCTTCCGGTGACCGATTTACTGGTGTTGGTGCTCCCGGAGATGGAGAACAGGGAACATCGGTCCTGAAAAAGAATTCATATAACCAAACACTGTTTAATTATATATTCTGAATATTAGAGAATTCCACATAATTAAAGTCTATTTATAAAGCAAAAATTGTTATAAAAATTATTATGACAAAATTGATGCATGTTCAAATTACTCACGGTAAATTAGAGCATTGGAGTAATTTTCGAGACTGTGAAATGGCCTGGCTTGATCGGGAGAGCAGCATGATCCATACAATGATGAACAAGAAAATTCTGAATAAACCCAACAATATTCGAGCCATCTAATTAATAATACAGTTTTTATGCTGTCTTTTTACTAATCCAAACAAATCTGCCCTTTTTGGTTGAGTTTGTCTGCTTAATTAGTTCATCTAGATCTCCTTTTATAGATCTACGATTTGGGGGGCGTTCAGAAGTCAAGCATGTAATTAATACATAAAGCGTGTGAAATACAGTACGGTTTAATTGTATTCCTTTGATTAATTCCATACGACCTATCAAAGCAATGAAAATAAAATTTCATGTGAATTTAAAAGTTCAATTTCAGAAGGTTGACAACTTCTTCTCACAAAATTATCTATATTATTAATTTATTTATAGTAAATATTATTTGTTTAAAATGTTATCATATATATACCATTAGGATTGTATGCACTTTTTGTCCCCTTTTAAGATTATTTTTATATTTTCTCATCCCTACAAGTAAAACGATGTCGTTACATTTATGATTTTAATCTACATTCTTTCTTCAAGAGTCATCAACCTCAAAAACATCCAAATCAGGCGAAACTTTCTTTTTCAAAAAACTCTTGAAGAAAGGAATAAGAACTTGGAAATTTTTATACAAAGGCTATATATGATCCAGCACTTGATATTAGGTCTAATCAAATGATAGCACAGAAAATATTTCAGCTGAGCCACATAAAGTGTGCTCTTAGGAAGTAGTTTAACAAAGGCTGATATGGAAATGGAGATCCATTTCCAAATGCCTTGGAATTTCAACTATTTTCCTTTCATTGTGTTATTCTTATATTTTGAACAAGCCAAACATATTTGGCCCTTCATATTCACCTTTTTATCGTTCCCGGATGACGTCATTCTAACTGGTTTCATGTGTGGGCCGGACTTTCTTATAGGCTTCAGCCCATATCATCATTTCCTAGCCCTAAACCAACAATGGCTATCTAGCTAGGAACAAAATTTTGGGCTATGTACAAACAAATTGGACAGTCTTTTGAACATTTGAACATAGTAGTTTCAGTGAGACGGATCGATAATGTTCACTTGTCCTTCATGCAATTCAATAGTTAGACATAAATTATGTGAAAGTGTTTTCGACTGCAACCACAATCTACTACGTCAGGTAAATTATCTGCCAATACATTCATCTTAATTATAAAGGAGAGCATGCTCTGCATATTTTTATATACATAAACTCTACAACCTATCTTATAGTATAATATCTGAAGTAGTATACACAGTCCAGTATTTACTCATTGTAGTCTAGCTAAAATATAGTTGAAACTATTATACCGTCCCCTGAAAATTGCTAAATTTCCCAATGAACCTAATAAGTAAGAATATTTTCGTAAATGCAGACCGTATTTAATTTGAATTATAGGAGTAAAATAACGGACCGTGTATAACAACACCCTATAATGATAATTATTAAGCCTACAGGTAATTTTTTTAATATGGAGTAAAAACAGAAATTTAGCAACTGGGTAAATTTAATTTGCTGATTATAACTCACATTGCTTCTGCAGATCTACGCGGCAGTGTATACCCGAGCAGTGTTCTTTGGATCACTGCCTGTTCAGTTGCGAGGAATGAAAGACTGATCCACAAAAACAGGAAACACAAAACTCTGAAGAATGCCATCATACAATTTCTGATTGATTTTTGTTAGGGCCGGCAAACGGGTATACGGGTAAAATATGGGTCAGGTAAAATGGGTAACATGAAAATATGGGTATGACCCATTTTTTACCCGTTTTAAAAACGGATTGGGTAAAATACGGGTCAGATAAAATACGGGTTGGGTAAAAACCCACGGGTAAAACGGGGTAAATGTTATATCAAAACGGGTAAACCCGTGGGTTAGACCCGTATTTTACCCGACCCGTTTGAACCCGTATTTTAAATTACCCATTTTACGATACCCGTATTTTACCCGTACTCATATTTTACCCTTACCCATAAGGGCAAAAAAATAAGTACCCTGTTTACCCGCGGGTAATGAGGAAAAATTTGCCAGGCCTAATTTTTGTTATAATATATATCTCCTTTTATAGAATTTCGAAGTCGTTTCTGATTGATTTGGTATAACTTCGAAGTCGTTTCGATGAACATTCTCCGTGACGTTCTTTTTGGGCTGGAATTTCATGCACCCTCATCAAGTCAGTGTGTCCCATGAATGTGATATTTTAATTAACTACGATCCTGACTACCTTTTAGATCTGAAGCTTAGTAAGTTCGTTTTTCTTTTTCAACGACTTTTCTGATCTAACCATGATTTAATCTGTTATTAGATTAAAACTCTTTAAATTTTGTAATCTCATTCATGTTTTCAACGTGTCTGTTCGTAGTTTGCATTGTTGTGCGTTTACGGTTGAATAACACAATGAATGTGTTTGTAGTCTCTCGCACGTAACAAAATGAATCAAGCATATAATTTCCTAAATGCTTAATAGATCGGAAACGGCTAATAACTAATACGAAATCGAACTCGGCTTTGATGATTCCATTCCATGGATAATATCCATTTTGGTTGAAATTAATTCAGTAATAAATTCGTGGAAAATATTTGTGTATACAATTGAAAAAGAACCCTCTGCTGTAGGATCCATCATCAAACAACAGACCTATTTGTGTACAAATCAATCCAATTAACTCCTTTAGTTCCTATAACCACACACATATATATGTATATATATATATATATATATATATATATATATATGTGTGTGTATATATATCATTCACGTGCATGAAACGTGCCAATTTCAACATTATTTTTTATCGAACGTAAAGTTTGGACATGGACTGTGCGTGCAGTGTAGGTCTTCAAATAGCCACTTTCAACAATCCACAACATAAACGAAACACCAATAAATCATTTCGCGTCGGGATCGCTACAAAATGCCCCAACTCAAATTCACCCGCTCTCGATCTTCCCTGTCCTAGGCTTCTTGCTCAGTCTAGGGTCCAACCTAGGACAGATTGTCGCGTGTCACTGTCCATGCCTTGCCTTCATGGAGCTGCATCTGTGGGAAACAAATCTCAGGTGAGGCCGAACTCAAATCATAAACACTAATAATAAATTGATATCGTGCATGATAAGAAAATTAAATATTTACGTCTGAAATCTTTATACAGTTCGGTAATCCATCCTGACAAAGTAATGTTTGAAATCTAAATTAAAGCACATATCTTTACAAGAAAAACTCAAGGAATCAACAAACTCAAGAATCTCTAACATTCTATGGTTTTTTTCATCATCTTTAGTATACATATCAAAACATGAGCCATAAATTCAGAATAAAATCAAAACTGTGGTCATGAAAACGTGCATTAAACGTGCAAAACGATAGAAAACGTGCATTAAACGTGCAAAACTCCAGAATATTTCCAGGTCGGGGAAAAGAGGCAGGCGGTGCCATGATTAACTGAATCTGGCGGTGAAGCGGCAGTGTAAAACTTTGTGTATAGTTGGTAGAAATTAATAAATAATAATTTTAATATTTCAATTTCTCTGAAATAGAAAAACTGCTTGACAATATTGTTCTGAACAAAACTGCTTACTCGGGTTATCTTGATTCAGCTAACTCTCCATGATGTAGCTTTGAGCAGTGTACTAAGTGCGTTGACGAAAAATTGACGAGTTTCCGGCAAAATATAATGCTTCAGGCTCTGGTAGTTCTCCAAGATGAACAAAATGCAAGCATCCCTTAATCCAGAAGATACTGATCAGCAGCTCTCAGAAGGTCTTGTGTCGCATTCAATTCCAAACAAGTAAGGCTTACTGATCCCGTGCACGTATTTTGTAAGCACGTGTTCAAATGTTGAATTGGTGTGATTTAAGTACTATATTCAAAACATGATTAAATTATAATTCTAATATGTTCAACAGATTCAAATAATAATCATATCAAATATGACAACTATTCTTATTCATGATAAATTATGTTTAACATGATTTCGTAGAAATTGAAAAGACGCAATGTAATTCAAAATATTTGATAATTGTTATCTCTAAATAATTGGAACAAGTATATATGTTATCAAAAAATGCAAAAGATAGGGCATAGAACGTGCGAGGAATCAAAAGATGGGCGCGCATAGTCAACCGTGCAAGATATTATTAAAAACCAACTTTTATGAAATGCATGATTTCATAAACTATATCACAATCAATTAATATTTAAATTCACGCTATGTAAAGATTAATAGGTAAATTTTTTTTTTCAGAATCTTTTAACATTTATATACTCCTCATACTCCTCATTCTCAATTAGCTATTTAGACTTTTTATTTATTTATGGCTGCACTTATATATATATATTATGAACTTTTAAAAATGCTTATTAAGAAATATCGGAATGCGCATTATGACTACAAACGTTACCATTCAAAAAAAAAGATTTTTTGTTGACCATTCAATTCTTCATCACCTAAAAGAATAATAATTTATAAAAGTGCCATGATTCTTATAATTTTATATGAATCTCTCAACTCTTATTATTATCACGGGCAAATTTACACTGAAATCACGTGGTAGATTAACCTGTAATTACAACTGTAGAGATGCATGTATTTATAATCCTTATGGCTAGCTCTTTATTTATATCTTTGAAATATGGATTAGTTTTCAAACCTAAAACTCATTTCTTTGATCGCAGACTTCTGCGATTTGGGATTTCCCAGTCTGCCAATCCAGATTTTGTTTTACTAGAAGCCATAGGTGTTGGATCTCTAAACCAATTTATGTTTAACTGGAAAGACGCAATGTAATTCAAAAATATTGAAAATTAATTATCTAATTATTTGGAAACAAATATATTATCAAAAAATTATTTGTTTGATGTGCAGTCGCACATAGACCGTGCGAGCGATTAAATTATAGGGAACTATTTTTCTAGAAATATATATGCACCTTTGAATTTCAACCTTCGTATATAATTTTGATGTAAAAAGGCTCACAACTTCAAGTAATCTTTTGCATGTAAAAACGTAAATCATCTCAACATCATCGAAATTTATGATTAAATTAGACTCTCTTCCAGATGTTATAATTATATAAATTATATCACAATCCATTATTACAGTTTCAACTTCATGTTCTCTCTCATCTGCCTATCATTCCCCGGCAAATGCTGCAGATCGAAATCTCTTTCTTTGTCGCTGTATCTGTTTTTTCGCTTATTTCTTTATGTCCAGACCTCATCAAGAACAAAGCCCGAGCATTATTTGTTTGTCGGCCTATGTCCACACATTATTTGTTTGATATTAATCAGCATCATCATCCTCTTTTTCAAGTAATTCCATTCAAGGTTTTCTCACCCCGACCAAGATCTAATAGATCTAGATCTGGGTGGCCGGAAACCCCTTCTTCAGCACTCGTACACGAACACATCGGTTATGCATATGTGGTATAGAACAGTGCAACACTCAAATATATACAAGCATTTTAAAAACATGTTTTTGGTATAAACCAATTTGAAAAGTAATGTCTATATGGTTTCAATTGTGTGATACTATTATACTATTCCAATAATTAATGACCATATCAAACCCTTAAAATCCATACTAATTACTTTGTTTAACATGAAAGACACAATACTGCACTTGCACCGAAATATGGCTCCTTTAGAGCAAGTGATATCCTTTTCATATGTTATTTTCCTTAGATTTGTTCTCTACAACTTATTTTAAATCCTATGAACTATTTAAGTTCTCATGGCTAAATTCGAAATGATTATGTTAAAAAACCAAAAACAAAAAACAGAAAAAGTCTCAAAAAGACTAAGGTGACGTAAGGAGCAAAATGCTTCATACTATTACATATTCGAATAAAACATATATATATATATAAACTTCTTCTGGACTTCAATATTATATAAACAAATACAAATAGTATATGCTGTAGAATTTTATTGGATCCAGTCTTCCAGATAATCTGAGTGGTTTCTAGAGTCCTCGTGGTCCTGGTGGTGAAAGTCGTATTGGCGCTGCAGGAGAACAACGAATTCCGATCCTGGGGAGAAAACAAGATTCATAATCCATCTTTTCAATCTTCTAATTATATTCATACATATATACCGGTGTTGTCATTCACTTTTAATTTTACTTCTCCTTCTCCATTCGTTTCAACAAACGCGTGTGGTTGGAATTTCCTGACTCAAACTAATACGATTTTAACACAAATATCTTTATTTAAATGTACAAAATACTATTGAAAAATAAACTATATTAAATTACACATTACTATAATTCCAAATATATATTACATTCAAGAAACTTATGTTGTCATTCACTTTTGATTACTTCTCCCTTCGTTTCAATAAAAACGTGTGATTTGAATTTTCAGATTCAAACTCAGACAATTTTAATTAACCATATCTTCATTTAAATGTATATAGAATTATTGAAAAATTATTAATTTAAAATACATGTTATCATAATTTCACAAGATATTACATGATGACAGTCTTACATATCGATTAATAAAATTAATTATTAAAGTCAGATAAAGCGGTTTGGTTGGGATGGAAAAAGTATATGATACAAGATGTTCATTAATTACATAGAAGGAAGAACTGAAAGGTAAGAAACACAGTTGATATTCAAACTTACGGACACTGGAGTAATTTTCGAGCGGGTGATGAAGAAGCCTGATTCATGTGAGAGAGAAGCATGATCCAAACAACCATGAAGAAGAAAATCTTGAAGAAATGCAACATTCGAGCCATCCTATATAGAATGATTTTATATATTGTTGCTAACCCTTTTTACAAGATCTAAGAAACTTTGCGGTTTTGATTGATTTGATCTGCTTATTTGATCTCCATTTATACAGAATTGAAATAGGGTATAGAGTTCAAAAGTCAAGTAAACAACGTATGCAATCTTAACATGTTCAACATTTCCAACTAAAAAGGGTTTAATATTTGTTGTGAGAGTATCCTAATTTTTACTCTTTAATATAAATAAAAAGACTTCAAACCGCTATTGCAATGACTTTGGCTTCAATTAACTTTAATGTTAAAACACACATATGTCCAAAATATAGACGACTAAAGACATGGAGCCAAATCTAAATTTATAAATTTAATTACAGATTGATTAAGAGTTTCATTCAGACAAATATTGGAAAAGGTAAAAAACAAACTTATGAACAGAATCAAATATGAACGATCTAAAATTTCTACACTTATTTAGGAATAGAATATTAGACAGGTAAATGACTATTACCCTGTCGGATTAAGATAGATGAAGATTTAGAGTAGGCAGGTAAATAATATTTAGATAATTAAATTGAAAATAAGATGAAGGAAGCTAAATAATATGGCTCCAAATATTATTGGCCGTCATATCACAACTTAATTGTTCTGGATTGATGTTTGGATGTTATGGACAGTCAAATTATTTTATGTAATCGAAACATAAAAACCCTATTTTTTATGACTTTAGGGTTTAATTTATCACATAGCTAGGTTTTCCTAAATTGACCTATTTACGATTCGATCGGGAAAGTTGACAAAGCCAAGCATTGAAGACCTTAGTAAAATATTTACTCGTAAATTGACCTAAACTTCTCGTAAATTTCCTTTACAGCATACGATCTCTGAGTTTAGGTATAACACACATTTATATAATAAAGAGTATATATATAATACTTTCTGTGTTTAATTTTATTTTGAATTTGGAATCGTCCATTGTAACTGAGATTTTGAGTTTTGTTTTGTTCATGATAACAGGTTCTTGCATTACGTACTGCAATATATTTATAACTACATGCTTTTATTTATTCAATATTCATTACAAAGAAATAAACCAATGCACAGAATTCTAGACTGCTCGGTGTAGATGTCAAGCTGTGCCAGGTGGTCGTTGTCCTCTTGGTGGTAGTGCTGGGCGTGGAGCTGGTGGCGAACCAGGGCAAGGAATATCTATCCTGAAGATCAGATGACAGAAGAATGATTCATAAATACACAGACAAATCATTAAACATGCATATTCAGATTGGTGCAATATCCCAGAAACTTTTTATAATCATATATATATATATATATATATATATATGTATGTATATATTCATAGTTTGACAGATATTAATGTTTGAACTCACGGTCCAGGGCATTGGAGCAATTTTCGAGACGGTGAAAAGGCCTCATTTGTGCGGAAGAGAAGCATGATCCAAACAATGAGGAACAAGAAAACTCTGAAGAAACCCGATCGAGCCATTCTATGATGTAATTTAATGTTGTTGCTAATCTGCTTTTTCGTTGATTTGATCTGTGTATTAGTTCTCCTTTTATACACACATGATTCAGAGTAGCGTATATACGAAGGGAACGACTAGTGATAGATACAGAGAGTTTTATAGGTATGTATGTGTGTGTATCAAATGTGGAAACTGTGGAAAGTATTGGTCCTGGTTAGGTTACGGAAATAGAAATAGTGGCCCTGGAAAGTATTTAACTAACATCTTGATGACTTTGTTAATTAACAAGTTTTTTTTGATAACTTAATTATCAAGTAAAGAAACAACAATATTTTACTTACTAAATAATTGTTGACTTCGAAAGTTGTCCATGAAAATACCAGCTAAGGATTAATATTTTTTTCATGTTAAGTAGTCGGTCAAGAATAATTTAAGTTATGGCCTGACTTTGTAAATTAATTAAGTCAGGGTATTCAAGGCATGACAAAGTACGCAAGTATACAATTTTTAAGTTAGAAGGTAAGTGATATGAAAAGTCGGGGCTCTTTCAAACAAAACCCTATGGTTCATTTTGTTAATGAATACTCCACATTGGTTCATGCTTCTTCCACACTTTGAGTAAGTGTGAATTATCCACATTAATATTTGTATTTGAACAATTGAATGTTAGGTTCACAATACTTGATCTATATCTGATGATTTAAGGTCAATATTTTATTTTCGACCTAGTTAATTATAAATGTCGTGTTTTACTCTTGATCTGGTTTACCTATCGAATACCTATCGAATTATATATACTTTAAACAAAGGCAATGAATTATTTGAATTAAAAAGTGTTCAAATGAATTATATAGTATTAGTATATCGTCAATTTAGATAAAAATAAATATAGGAAACAAAGTTTGATTATTTGATATACATCTCAGCGATTGATTAGATTTGTATCTGCATAGACAGAACTGCATGATTAAAATTGAATTATTACAAAAAGCTTACGGCTTTGATCAGTCGATATAAAATACAAGAAAGCGGACAAAATAATATTCTCAGTTCTCAGCGACGACGACCATGAGGACCTTGAGGGGAATGCTCACGTCTTACCCTGGAAATTTGATGAATAAAATAAAATAGATTTAGTCAGTAAACATGTCCGAAGCAGATGTTTTTCTCCAAATACATATTTAGACCTAGTTAACCAAAAATTGCAGTAATCCATGTAAATAAATTGCCCCGCTACATGTCGTCCGTATTTTTTAACTTATATGTAGATGTATTTTTGATTTGCAAGTGAATGCAGTAGAAATATTATATATAATGCAACTGTCTGATTTACATAATTATTGAACATATCATATATATATGAAAGATGTATTTTTATTTTATTCTGCAAAATAAGCAAAATACGAAATGTATTTAGCATATATCCCGAAATGAAAGAAACTTGACTTACGATCGGAAAGGCGGCGTGCCATCATAAGGCCTGGAGATTCGCAAAACAAATAAAATAAATTCAGTGATACAAGTCAATAAAAATAAACGTTCACCAAAATTCTGAAATGATTCCAGACGGTCACTCCAATTTCAATTCATGAATACCCAATTTCGTCCTCTTCATGTTACAATAACTTCCAATAGTATATAAAACAATATATATATATACATATATATATATATATATATATATATATTGTATCTATCAAATTTTCACACTTATCATCATTATTTTTCTCTTGAAATTAAGTTTTCAATGTACAATTCAGCTAAATTAATTCGAACAATGCAAAACGTAATGAAAATCTAGAGCCCAGAGGTAATTATTTAAAACTTACCATCTAGTATCAGGAATGGGTGGAACAGCCGTTGATGAAAACCTAGATGTTGCCTCAGATCTGCAAAACAAAACCGTGAAGATGAAGACTGCAGAAACGAGGAAGAACTTGCAGGAACCTGCTGGAAATGAGACTGCCATTTTATTATTTACTTAGGAGAGATCTTCTTGTGCTAGGATCTCCAAAACTTCTCCTTAACTTTATACTCTGTTATTTCGTATTCAGTTTCTTCAATTCACACATTTCGTCAAAGTCTTATGGTCTACGCAGATGGGACAGTATTTTTCATCCAATTTTCAAATCTTCACCAAGAATGGATGGGGATTGAAGTGATCTGTATCCTGACATTGATATATTTGAATTTTTTTAAGGATATAATTTTTCGGCTTACTTTTGCTGATTAGAACTTATATTTTTCACCCGCGGCATTTCATGATCTCATAAAGTCAATCTCGGAAATTTCATTACTGCAATTTCTGCTGCAAATGTTATATTTAAACATTTGATGCACTGGTTAATCTCCATCAAACTAAACTTAAAGAACAGTGTATATATATATATATATGTGTGTGTGTGTGTGTGTGTAGACGAGTAAATATTACATCAGAATCCTTTGATATTGTAGAAAATATTGCAGCGTATAAATTTATATAGCTAGGTTACACTCTAGTTTTCAAAAGGCGTCGATTATGCGGATCTGGAGGGGAATTCCCACCGTCTACCCTGGAGATTAAAAAATCAACAAATTAAAACACAGTAACAACGTAAAAAAATCATTTATTTTTTCAAATAAGAAAAAATTGTAAAACAAAATCAATATTTTACCTACAAGTTATGTAGGTAGTTAAAGATTTTAACAGTCGAACATGAGTTCAGCAGATCTAGGAAAATTGTGTACAAATTCAAGTGGTACAGAAGTAGCTAGAAATTAAACTAATGGAAGGAATATATCGTTTAATGTTTTCAATTTTGATCATCATAGTTTCTCGATCGCCAATTTATCTGAATCTCTATCAATTTTACTCTGTGCCCATGCATGTATAAGATCAGTTCTCATGCATCTGGTATATAAACTGGCCATTTTACTTGCATAAGTATATATATATTATATGTATTTCTTGTGAAGATAAATGTAATGTAAGAGGCTTACGGACCATCCACCAGGGTCCATGGATGCAGGCCTTGATGATACCTCAGCTGTGGAAAACAGAATGGTGAAGATGAACAGAATCGCGACGATGCACTTGCTGGCTGCTCCGACTGCTGTAGCTTTTGCCGTTCGACCCATTTATCTCGGACTAATTTGTCTCTTAGTGCCAAAGCTTCGCCGTTTTATGTTGTGATCGGGAGTATTATGACCGTGTTTTTTCTTCTGTTCATATGTTAATTAATTGGATGGTAATCAAAGTCCAATTAACATAACTTAATTCAACAAGGCTTGCATTCTTACTAATTTTCTGACCTTGACCAAAAATGTTCTCTTCTTATTAAATGTTGTTTAATCTAATTAAGAATCACTAATCAAAGATAAGATTCCATTTTGGCGACCATAATAATTTACATAAAAATCTTTTCTTCCATTACATGTTATAGAATTCTGAAATTACTATTAATCTGATTCTATCGATTTCTATGTTCTTAACTAAGTCTAAGAATTCAATGTGCGAATACGAAACGTGAAAAACATGAACACCAGAGATTGATGACGTAGTTCAATGTTAAAACACCTGCATCCACGCAGCGTTACTCAATTCAAAATCCATCTACTATGATATTAAGATGGAGTACAAAGTTCCTCACTTTTATCTATTTATGATATTTTTGGAAGTGGAATTGTAAGCACCCCTCTACTAGTCGGCTGACTCATTGCCGCCTTGATGACCACCTCTGTCGAGGTTTTAAGGGTGTGGATTTCAAACTCCGTTGATGAACAAAGGATTATTGTCGCTGGACTTGTCTGCTTCCAATATATAAAGTAATTTTGAGTGGAGATGACTTGTTGTGCAAATTTGTGAATAGCTTCGCAGTCTTGGTTTCCCTATTTATAACTCCTTACCATGTTATCTTTTAGCGCACTTACACGGCTGGATTATTCCTCTCTATCTGTCAGAAGTTTTATATCTTTTCAAATACTATGATAATTGAATAAGTTTTATCTCAATCAATTATAATTCTATGCATGTACTGAAAAACTTCCTTATCTATATATTCATCGACATTATCTTCCACAATCAAGTCGGAATGATACAATAAATGTAATCGAATCTTCAGTTCTTTGAATTAAAGCACTCTTCAAAGACTCTAAACAATTTTGGTTCACATCGAAACTCAATACTTTTTCTAGCATCATGATATTTAAATATGATTAACGGTCTTAAATATCCTGTCCGCAAAATAGCCAATATCCAAGTGTTGAACTTTTCAGATTCTACATTATTATAATTAACTTACCAAATAAAATGGCGGTTACCACTCTATAGTGGACATGTGTAATAAATTGACGCGAGTGTATATATATATATATATATATATATATATATATATATATATATATATAAGAAGAAAAGGAAGGACAACAATGGACTGAAAGACATATATTTGTGGTGACTTACATATGAATTTGTTCGTGACTCAGGTGTAGACCTATGATAATTACGTTTTGGGAAATTTATAACGCATCTAAGCTTGCAGAATTGATCAATGTTATCCATACCCAGCCTGTTTTATTGTTTGTTAACGCTTCCCTTGGCACATACCATGGTCACGCTCCTTTCCTTTTGTATTTTCTATCTTGCCTCGTGCTATATTCGTGTAGAGCCACATATTTAAATTTATTCATGCCATTTGGGTCAATTTAACTAATTCTTATATGTTACAGAAATGTGTGTGGCTTTTGTGTCACATGGGTGCAAATTAGCATTAGTTACAATAACAACACTATCCTTCATTCATCACAGCTAAGCCATCCTCGAACAAATTAAACAATTTGAGTATTCATTAACATATTAAGGTAAACAGATATCATACACACTCATATAACAGAAAAAACAATTACCGTAACAATAACTACAAATACAGCAGGCTTGGCTCAAATGTCCTCATGATGCTCAACTTGGTTGCCCAGTATTCTTCGATTCATCATCATAGCCTTATAAGGAGAGGAATAAGAGATTGTAAGATCTTTGGGAGAACAAAGTGAAATACTGGGATTCGGGAGCTCAACCCGTATATAGCCAAATATTCTATTAGATAAAAATAAATACCATGACAATTGCTTTGAGATCCAACGGCGGTGCTGTGATGGAGTTCTCGCCGCCAAGTCCTAGGTATTTCACAGTTTCATCTCTAGAGACGAGCGGAACGACGGTGAATCCTACATTTTCGAAGAGCTTGGTGACTATCTTCCCCGTCACTCCGTCATCCTCAACAACCATCACAATGAGAATCTTTTTGTCTGCTATGAGAAAAACACAAGAAAAATATCAGTGAATAAAGTAAAAGGACATTGAAATGCCAATGCTAGTCAACAAATATGTATACCTGTTGATGCCATTCTAACGTTTCTCTCTATGTTACAATCCTAGTCAATAATGATTCAATGATCACAAAAAACTTCTGAGTCCTCACATAAATTCACAGGTTATATAGTCCACACTCTCACTTCTTTGGCTACCTATTCTGCATGTGATTTCTCTTAATCGATAGCTTAAATTGCTATATGATTTTACCCCCGCCTAACTTCTTAAATGAGAAAACATTTCAAAAAATATTCCTCAGGTTGGTGGTTTACCATCTCTCCCATTTTAATCTATTCATATTTGTCCATTCATTAAGCTTTTACTGTATGTACTGATAAAGACTTCTTGTTTCCTATCATCAAATCATCAAATTCACAATCATATTTATTCAATTTCTTTTTTGTTCAGTTAATTAAATTCAGTACAATACATTTCAGTTCAATTAAGTTTAAAAGTTAGGTTCAGTTTATTAAGTTCAATTTTGATGAAATATATATGATTTGATAAAATACAGCTTCATGCATTGATTATTTTCTTCAATTCAGTTCAGATCAGTATGATTTAGTTGTATAAGCTAGGTCCAATTTATTAAGGTTAGAATTGATGAAATGTGATTTGATAATGTTTTGCTAATTTAATTATATCAATGCATACTTTGTAAGTTCAGCTTTATTAAGTTCCGCTTAGTTCAATTAAATATGTTTCGATTCATTTCAATTTATCAAGTTAGATTTGATTGATCTTTCTCTCTCTCTATGTTACAAACTGTAAATTAATGATCCAAATCATGTATCATCTCTCATGTAATTCACGGGTTTTATAGTACACACTCCATCGGCTTATACCAAATTAATTTTTAGTTGTTTATTTAGTGCAAAGCTTAGATTCATGGACTTATGATTGCACATAATATGTCTGCTCTGAACACATATGCGTTCTCTCAAGTTTGATATCTTTTTCTACTGCCTACAGGTTTGACAATGATTCAAACATTAAGAAAATGGAAGCAAATATCAAGAAATTGAGTAAGCTCATAGGTTCCAACTGCCTCTTTCCATATGTACATTTTGGTATCATACAGATGCTCCTCATATTAATGTTTTGCCTCGATGTTCTACACAGGTATGGAGGAACCTTGTATTACTCTGAAAAGAGTGACTGAGTAGAGTTTTGATTGGTATGCTAAGGTTATTCTAATATCCAAAGGTTCCGGCGTAAGAGATCCTCAGGTTTATTTCTTTGCCGATCAAGATGTCCGTTATGTTATTCACTCTTGTCATATTAATATTATCCAGTACGTGATTCCCCACAAAATATTGTTTTTAACGACCTAATTAGCTGATTATTCTGCAAAAAATCATTATTCAGGCAGCTCTGTTTGCCGAGAAGCTTAAGCTCCTTGGCCCTCTCCTGAAACCTCTACAAAATTATTATATTGGCATCTCGAAAATAAGTCGCATATTCAACTCCAAGTACCAGCTTGGGCCGTATCAGATTGGATTCACCATGAAGTCTTTCATCAAACACGTTGAGGAGTTAAATCGTTCAAGCTTTCTGACTGCATTAACGTCACTCCTTTTTGGGATATTGATGCTCAACAAGGAACTGAAGACAGCTTATTCAGTAATGATTCACTTTACATATGTTCTTCATTCTCATTTTCCCTATTCCAGTTCCATAGTTCTAAAGTATTTAAATATAATATGATTGCAGATCTTCTCGCTTCAGTGATCCACATGCTTCCTCCTCGGACTGTCACTTCGCATGGTGTCCCTACGAACGAACATGATTTTGTTTTGATTAACCAGGAGTAAGCTTTGTCGTCCTTCTTTCCCCTCCCTAACTGCTACTGTCCATTTTCTAATCATGTGACTTACATATGAATTTGTTTGTGACTCAGGTGTAGACCTATGATAATTACGTTTTGGGAAAGTTATGACGCATCTGAGCTTGCAAAATTGATCAATATTGTCCAAACCCAGCCTGTTGTATTGTTTGTTAACGCATCCCTTGGCACATACCACGGTCACGCTCCTTTCCTTTTGTACTTTCTATCTTGCCTCGTGCTATCTTCGTGGTAGAGCCACATATATAAATTTATTCATGCCATTTGGGTCAATTTAACTAATTCTTATATGTTAGAGAAATGTGTGTGGCCTTTGTGTCACACGGGTCCAGATTAGCATTAGTTACAATAACAACACAATCCTTCATTCTTCACAGCTAAGCCATCCTCGAACAAACTAAATAATTTGAGTATTCATTAACACATGAAGGTAAACAAATATCATACCCACTCACATAACAGAAAAAATTACCACAACAATAACTACAAATACAGTAGGCTTGGCTCAAATGTCCTCATAATGTTCAACCTGGTTGCCAATATCTGATTCATCATCATAGCCTTATAAGGAGGAGAATAAGAGATTGTAAGATCTTTGGGAGAATCAAAGTGAAATACTGGTTTTGTAAGGAGGAGATCAGTTTAATTCTCTGAATATGGTCTCTGCAAACATATAACTCAAAGGGTTGTTGGTTATGGAAGAAAGAGAAATCACGGGTATGAAGACGAAGGGGAAATAACCCTTTGATAAATCCTAACTCCATGCCGCCTCATTCTTCTGGGCTCATCGGAGGACCAGGCAACATTACGAAATAGCAATGGATGCAAACCTGATTACCCTCAAGCAAAACATCAGGGAGGACATCGCCAAGGAGTAAGCGCAAAGCGAGACAGTAATAAGGTCAGAAACATTAGGCACAATGGCAACATCTCCAAGGTCGATGGCCAAAGAGCACCAGTTCAATTATACAAGGCAACAGCATGATACCGCCATGGCTGCAAAACCCGGTGTCACCCGGGTCACCCCGCCGCTGCTGCAATATTCCACGACATATGATTTTCGACAGAGTAATTACCAAGGCCAGGCCTAACCTGTACTTATATATAGCCAAATATTCTGTTAGATTAAATAACACCAGCCTTCGCGACGCGCGGGCAGGCTTCACCTAGTGGCCTCACCTAGTATTCATATAAAGTATGTTAGTATTAAAAAGATTAAAAGGTTTCTTGACTTCATCAATTTTCGAAGAAAGTACAAGTGGAATTGATTGATGAACACGTTTCTATCTCGTGGGTCACGAATAGACTGAACTTGACTCCATATTTAATTAAGACTAAAGTGCAAAAATTAGACCAAACATTGGTCAAAATACCCAATTTCTAGACCCAACATTCAAAGTGCTCAATTTCTAGTACCCTACATTCTAAAAATACCCAATTTCTAGACATTGGTTAATTTTCTCCGTTAGTTCAGTTAGTTTGAGGGGTATTTTAGTAATTTACATTCTAAAAAAAAATCATACTTCATTTTTTTTCGTATATCCCGTATAATTTTTTAGAATATAAATTACTAAAATACCCCTCAAACTAACTGAACTTACAAAAGAAATTAACCAAGGTCTAGAAATTGGGTGTTTTTAGAATGTAGGGTACTAGAAATTGAGCAATTTGAATGTTGGGTCTAGAAATTGGGTATTTTGACCAATGTTTGGTCTAGTTTTTGCACTTTAGTCTTTAATTAATTCAATGTCAATTTAGGGGAAGCAACAAACCCAAAAGTCAAGAACATTTTAGGGTTGTTTAATTAGAGTGACCACTTCTTTCATTTTCTACTTCGTTTTTAAATAAATGGCATATATAATTAATATAAAACAGTTCGAACTTAATATTATAATCTTTATCACTGTATGTATTTCATGACAATTACGATGAATTTTAAATCATCCAGAAATGATATCATTTGATTAAGAAAAGTAAAATGTTTTTTTCTAAGTTCAGTCTCCCTTCGGACGGAGACGCAATCGATCGACGACCGACTTTTGTTCAGCGATACGGTGTCATGGTCTTGCTCACATACAGATCAACTTAACAAGATGAGCTTCTGTGAACTTGGATTATAAATTTAATTAATAAATAAATAATAAAATTATCATGTAAAATTATGTTAGGGATATTCAAAACTTGACAAAGTATGCGAGTTTAATATAAAGCATCCAACTTTTAAGCTAGGATGTTGTGAATGTGATATCGATCTGATATTCTATCAGATCTATTGCTCCAAACTTATCTTTACATTATATATAAATCGGACAGTAAGTTCTCAGCGACGGTGACGGTGATGGTGTGGAGCTGATGGAGAATGACCACCGCCTACCCTGCAAATTTATAAATGAAAGTAAAATAAATTCAGTCATATCTATCTGCCAGTTAAAGTACAAATGAAATTAACTGCGAATAATAACAGAGAAAAGAAATCTGGACATAAACTTGCACATTTCCTGCAAAGAAAAAAGAAAAAAGAAAGACTTACCAACCGGTTGGCGGATATCCCGATCGAGGCCTGCAGATTTGAAAAAATAAACACAGATAAATTCAGTTATATATACCAGAAGATTTATGTTATTGATAGCAGCTCAGATCTTAGAGATTTGTGAAAATATAGAATATGGAGCTTACCATCCTGCAACAGCCATAGATGAAAACCTAGACGTTGCCTCAGCTCTGCAAAACAAAAGCGTGAAGATGCAGAGAATGATGAGGAAACACTTGGAGGCAGCCATTTAATTAGGTTGGAGAAATACTATGATCTTGTGTTTCTAGCGCGCAGCTCCAGCTTCTCCCTAGATTTATACTGTGTTAAGTGGAAAGTTTGTCATTTGAAGGTATTCATGATTTATGGGATTCAACTATTTAAAGGAATATAAATTCTATTCAATATTGAATACCAGGTGTGACTATTATTCTTCCCACGTAACCTTCGGTTGTTAATGGATCTTGATTAACGTCTGATTCTTAAATAATTAACCAAACATTTGATGGACTCCAATCTCCAATATTGCGCCAGAGATTTGAAATCAATACTTATCCATCAAAGTTAAGGAACGATATCATTACAGATGAGTGCATATTTTGGCGTGAAGATTTTACATCAGCAACCTCATGATATTTCAGATCTGAGATTAAATTGGTTAAAAACTCAGTTTGCATGGTCCGTTTCTTTTGCCATAACGTAGCAGTTTGGTGTACTCTTTGATCCATTCGTTTTGCATCAAGTGATACGGTAAAATTAGATACGCACACAACTCTCTTCCTTGTCATATGAACTATCCAATAGGACATTTCCATAATAACCTGTAAATTCATATCAATACGACAATAAAATTATGTGATAAATAAGACTAAAATGTCTAAGCTTGGAATGCGACAGTGATACGATTTCAGCTGAATTAAACACCAGTTGTTTGTGATTGTAATTTCTGCTACATTAAGATAGCAATTATATCTGAAAATGTGATACACTGGTCAAAGCTAAAGAATAAAACGCATTCCTTTTAGAATCATTTTATTTATACAAGTAAATATTACATCAGCATCCTTTGATCCTAGAAAACAAATCCTGCGTATGATATACAGCTAGGTTACGCTCTGCGTTTTCAAGAGTCGGCGATTATGCCGAGCTGGAGGGGAATGCCCAACGGATACACTGGAGTAGTAAAAACAATTAACAAATTAAAGAGAATATCATCATAATATTAACAGAAAAAACATGTACAAGTGAGTAGAGCGTAACCTAGCTAATTAGTAAACACAACTTAATTAGTTATATGACAAAATATTTGGTTGTGAAATTTCAATTTAAAGAGAATAATTTCATGACTTTTGCATAATTTTTCAATTTATCTTGATAAAATGAACTTATTTAAATTAAATTTTGGATTGAATTAAATTTAAAATTGAACTAAGGAGAAAAAGTCAAACAAGTGGAGTACAGTATTTTGGATGTGTTTCGATCTCTCTCACTTTCATGTACGTTGCAAAACATACACCTCTCAGTATTTTGGATGTGTTTCGATCTCTCTCACTTTCATGTACGTTGCAAAACATACACCTCTCCATTTCACCTTAGTTGGCACTTGATAAAGTCAAGCTGTCACATTCTAATGAATCGGAGGTACGTAGTAGTGAAAAAGTAAATTAGCTGGATAACATAAAGCTTACCATCCCTCGGCCCTTTGAGGGGATCGAATAAAAGGATCAAAAGAAAACCCAGATGTTTCTTCAAGATCACATGCATCAGTTGTGCAAAATAAAACTGCAAAGATGCAGACAGTGACGAGGAAGCACTTACAAGAAGCTCGAAATGGAACAGCCATTTAGTTATTAAGGCTGGAGAAATCTAGCAGCTCCAAGCTCTCCTCTATTTATACAGTAGTATGGTGGAAGTATTTACTCTTTCTTACAGCAGCTCCAACACATATTAATTGGTATATTAATTTGGTCAAAGTCTGATCGATCGTTTACTCAGATAGGACATATTATTTACCAATTTGCAAGACTTGACCAAAAAGGGATGGGGATGGCCGGGTGAGTAGTCTATTTTCCAAAGCATTTTAAGAAAAGAAAAATCTGAGATACAGCACAGATATGATCCTAATAAATTCAAAGTTTAGTCTATTTTTATCTTCATTAAATAATTTACTTCTCCCAGTTCTTTAAATCTTCAACTTTATGTGTATATAGCCTTGTTTAATGTTATAGTTAAAAGAAAATGATTATGCAATTATAGTGCGATCGCTTTCCCAAGGACTCTACTTGTCCAGGGAGTGGACTTGTACTAAGACTTATGCGTTGAACTGGTGTAACGGTAGAGTTGTGGTGTACGTTGAATCTTTTCGAGTTTAGTACAGTTGTCCCATGTGTTCAGTAAAATAAATTACAGGGAAAAAAACAATTAGGTTTCTGACATCTTCCCTACCAATTCTATCACTTGCCATGGTAACTTGGCTTCTTTATTCTTCGGGGATTTTTGGTGCATGTCCAAACAGATTATGCAGGTCTAAATCAGACCTAAAATGTCTGAAATACCTCTGAAAAAAGAATTCATAAGGGCAATTGAGTCATTTAACCATATTTTTGAACCTGTATAATCTATTTGGACCTGCACCTATCAGCCCTCTTATTTTTACACGTAAGACACAAGAAACATTGAATCTTTTGACATGGAAGCCAGAGGTTGCAAGTGTCGCATTATTTGCAAGTATAGTGGATAGAAAATTAACTTTGAACTTGTCATCTCCTTTCCATATTAATGTGTTGGTGAGCATGGTTGTGTTATGTGCAGGTCCATGCAGTTTCGCACTCCCACTCTTTTTCGAAAGTTTCGTGATAAATATTATATTCTAGTAACTAAGTCTAAAAGTACTTGATAAATAGTTGGGACATTTTAACCTTGGACCGTTCTATGTTTCAGTTAAAAATATTATTTTGAAATATAAATATATTTAATTCTAATATAATTATAATATTTGACGTGAAATATAAGAATGTTAATAGAAATTGCATTTCTAAAACTAAGTAGTAATAGTTTGCTTTAAATTTAAAATTGCAATCATTATTTTAATTAATTATTAAAAGGTATAAAAACTTTTCAATTTTTTTGATTTTATATTAACAGTTGCCTGAGGTACGTAGGTCTCTGTATGCAAAGCACAACCTCTGAAATTCTAAATGCTAGTGATAGTTTGGAAGCAGAAGTTATAGTTTCAACTACTGGCTTGGATCGAAGCAGAATTATTGTAATAAGTATGTATAAGGGAGTAATTAAATATTACATCAGCAACCTCTGATATCGTAGAAAGAAATAATACGGATACACATAAGAAATATAGATAGTTTCTCAGTTTCTGATCAGTTTTTCAGAGGCGGCGCCGGCACCGGAGCTTGAGGAGAACGATGAACGTGTACGCTGGACAATTGAAAATGAAACAACTTAGAGATACATGTATATATAGAGAAAAGTCAATGGGTGTTATTGAGGAGTTAACGTGAAATAAAAAGATTCAAAAATGATAAACTGGCCATTTATAACATATGCATGAGCGCATATATATATATATATATATATATATATATATATATATATATATATATATATATATATATATATATATATATATGTTTTTCCCTATAAACATACATGTAAAATAAGAGACTTACACACATGTAGGGCTCGCATAAGGAGTCCAATTGAATGAAACCCTTGAACTGCTTCCCTGATATTCCGGTTCCAGACACCCGCATGTCTCATCATTCTGTGCATCTTCATTGAGTGAAAGCCTTGATGATGCCTCCGCCGTGGAAAGCAGAATGGTGAAGATGCACAGAATGATGAGGATGCAGTTGCAGACCGCTCCAAATGCTGCTGTTTTTGTCGTTCCACCCATTTTATCTTTTAGTCAGGAGATATATATATCTTCTTGTGCTATATTCGCCTGCAAAAGCTCCGCATTTTATATATACGCTGTGACCATGAGAAGCATCATTAATTATCTTCTTTTTTCTTGCGTTTAATTTAATTGTGGTCCAACTATTTAATTTAACAACACTTTTGCTCATCTCTTACTAATTTTCATACTTTCACTAACTTTGTAAAATAAATATAATATATATAATAGGCACTTCAAATATATTATCAAATATTGCAATTATTCAAGAAAATGATTACAATATTTATCGTTCTAGACAGCAGCTTCTAGGCTGTCCGTAATCGATGTGATAACTATAATACAAAATACAATAGGAAAAATGATTAATTCCTACACAAGAAAGGACTTAATGTCCATAATTAAATATCTCTAGCATATATTCCTTAACAAACTTGCATGCTCGCCAACTCAATAATATAATTTGTCTATTAATTAGTAACATCTATCTTTTAAATTAATTTATATTAATATGTATTAAAAATGTAGTTAAAGCTTACTAATTATATATATTTAGCCAATTGTGCAACTTCGCCCCGTTCTCGAGGGTGTATAAGTAATCGATTTCATTTAAATTGGACAAATTTAACATTTTCGAGAGTGCACTCATTTTATTTTTAAATAAATTAACATTTTCTTCATTTCGGTAATTTTGCTTTATTTTCTTTGAGAATTTTATTACTGAATCGCACAATAAAGATAATAACAAGTGTAATTAACATCTAATCTAATCTGATTAATAGCCCCATCAAAAACGATGATCAAACTAAAATGCTACTGGGATAAATTTTCCATTACAAATTAGAGAATATTATGTAACTGCGTAGTGAAAGCCATGCGCAACTTAATTAACGATGTTTCCGCATTTAAGTCCAACCTTGTTAATTAGAAATCTTCAACGCATCAGACACACAAAATCAAGCATCCGAAATTAAAATCCATGTAGGATAACCGAATCTAAAGGGTCACGGCCTACTTATAAACTGAATCGGGTTACAATCAAAAGGATAAGCAGAATTTCGATAAAAAATATCATATAGAAAAAAGAAAAAAAAAATCTCAGATGTGAATGATTTAAAGATTCTACATGTAAATTACACACTTATTTATAAACACAATTAAATAAAATGATCCAAAATTGTTTCTCAATTTCTTCAAGATTTAAGGGAGATGGAGAAGAATAAGAAGATGCGTGGCTAGGATAGGATTTTTCGAGAGAGGATTTGTAATTTTGCAGATCAATTTTAACTGTTCAATTTGGTTTAACGGCCTCGCAATTTTATAAAACTCCATCACTTGATCATTTTTTCTCACCTCTCCTCTCGTTTTTCTTCTAGCTCATATTATTTCAGATCTTAGATTAAATTGGTTCAAAATCCGTACTTATTCCCCAACTGAACGATATATATATATATACAAGGTTAATTTGCATGGTCCGTTTCATTCGCAATAGGGTTTTTTAGTGCACTTATTTTTACACATTCGTTTAAGTGACTTTAGAAAATTAAATACCTTTGGCCATACGTACGTATCTGTGCAACTCTCTTTCTTGTCATATATTGTATACAGAACGATTCAAATATTCAATACACACATCTCCATCATAATTTGTAAATTCATAATCAATATGACAAAGAAATTATGTGGAAACTGCGACTATAATGTCCAAGCTTGTGATATGCAGATAGTGATGCGATTCCGACTGCAATTAAATAGCAGTTGAATCTTCTAATCCACTAGTACTTGATATGAATGCTATCCGTGTGGACCGGAAGGGGAAGGCGAAGTGAATACGCTGGAGATACCAACGAAGGAAATTATATCAGTAAGCAGAAAGCAGGAAATCAAGCTGATTAAGAACAGGTTAAAAAAAAGTCATTAATTTTATCTTTCACCATAGAAATGAAGGATATATATCAAGTTATTCATTTCCCAGGAAAAGAAATACTCACAGGCCATGGCACAGCTTTCTACCAGGTGCAGACAGTTCGGTATTCAAAAATTGCAGAAAAGTGATCGTCACAAACAAGATGAACACAGCTACAATATGGTTCCTCGCCATTAATCCTTCCTTTCTAGTTAATGTTATGTAAAATCTGTGGTTATTTATAGAACATAGGAGCATTTACAAATTAAGAAAGTTTCATAATTCTTACACGCAATGATCCTTTGAGTTTTTTTCATTTTCAGTTTTGGTAAACAAAACTGTAATATAAAACTGGTACTGGACATTATTTAATTTTATTATTACTTGACAAAATCTTTATCAACGAAGACATTCACTTTTAATTTCTATAGACTTTTCCAAGTAAACTCATGAAAGAGAAATGAGCCTGCATTAATTAATGAGAATTAACTGGAACGACTTGACCAATTAATTAAACCTCGATGCCTTCTCATTTTGGACAAACACAAATTATTTTTTGGAGTCCTATTTGGAGAGCCACATTCCCTATTTGCAGAGCCCAAATCCAACAAAAATACATAATTGTCCTTAATAAATAATAGTACATTTTCTTTAATTTTGACCCACTTGATCCACTGAATTTCATTTGGGAGAAATTTTCAGAAAACGACGGCAATGGCACCGGGAAAAGTCGCCGGAATTCCACTCTCCGATCACCTCAAAATGGCAGCGTCGGTGGCGAAGTTTTGGTGCGTTGCGAAACTGCTGCAATGAGGAGTATGATGGCGGTGGCCAAATTGCTCGAAACTCCGGCAAGTGGCGTCAGCGACGACGGGAAGTTCGGCCGAGAATGGTGTTGCCCGATCTCCCTCGTCCGGTTGAAACGGAGAGCAAGACCTACTGGGTTTTGTTCCAAATATTATGGGGATCAAGAAAGTGGGTACCTTTCCCCTCGAATTGCCGGCGGTGAGTACCTTCGATCTCTGCAACTTCCGGCCTGTTGGAGAGGACGATGAACAATAACGGGCCCGTCGGAAAGTAATGATTCGGAGCCAATGGGGATATGGGTTTTGCTGCCGAGGATGCGGGGAACCCGAATCTGCCCTCGGCCGGAGCCGAATCGCCGCCGAACGGCGGTGGCGGCGATGGTTGACTTTTTCGGCCGGATTTTGATTCACCCGATCGGCGGCCAAATTTGTCGGATTTCGATAATTTTTTCGGGGAATCTGGGGTTATGGGGGGCTGGCTTTCAGATCCTTAAGTACCCATAACGTGAATCAGAGCAGAGGATGGTGTTCTTGAGAATTTAGGTATTTTCGGGTTTTTTGCAAAATTTTCTGAAAATTTCTCCCAAATGAAATTAAGCGGAACAAGTGGGTCAAAATTAAAGAAAATGTACTATTATTTATTGAGGGCAATTTTATATTTTTGTTGGATTTGGGCTCTGCAAATAGAGAATGTGGCTCTACAAATAGAGCCTGTGATTTTTAAAAGTAAAAACTTTTTCAAGATATAATAAAACTCTAAAACTATAATTTTTCATTGGTTAGATAAAAAGATTATTTTGTGAAACTTTAGTTCTTCTTTTGAGAATTGAACTCGTAATCTTTCAAAATAAAAGAATTGATGAACTCATAATAAATAATAGAACGTATTATTTTATTATAATAAATATCAAATCGTTTACAATACACAGGGCGGAACTAGGGACGGTACGAGGCGGTACCGGTAACCTTCAAAATTTATATTATAGACTATATCATTATAGTTCGGGATAATATTGTGACCTCCAATCCTATTTAGCAACCTCAAAATTTTTCGTCTGGTTCGCCTTCACAATACATAACATATATATGTTGGACCTTAAGAACCTATATATAAACACACGCATGTATATGCCTCGAAAACCATACAATTTCCAGTTTCTCTGACTAAAACAATATAAATTGCAGAAAGCTCTTTCTTTTGACGAATTCTTGTGGCGCTACAGCTGGGTGTGGAGCTGATGGCGAATCTGCACAAGGAACATCAGGCCTGAAGAGAAAACGAAAATTAGATCTGCATATTTTCGAATTAATAAGATCAGTACTGTTGAAGTATTACTAACAAATGGTGCTGATAATTCATTTCAAAATAAACTAATAATAAGACGGTCTCATAATATATATAATACTATATTAATTTGTGAGATATTCTAGTCATCTTTCTTTTCCTTGTTTGTTTATTTTCTGCAGCTATTTCTAGAAAATAAAGATGCTAATTAGCATCCGTAGGAAGTAGATATTTTTCCTTTTTCCGTAGGAATTAGATTATTACGTTTCCTTCTTACGTAGAAATTAGATTATTTAGTTTGCTTCTTCCGTAGAAGTAGATTATTTCGTATTCCTTTTTTCTTTCAGAGTTTGTGTATATAAAGGATGATATGAATAGAAAAGCAGTATCGAGTTTTCTGCACAACATCATTGTTCTTCTTTCTCCTCTTCTCAGCTTATCTGTGTGAAAGCTAACAAGTGGTATCAATAGTTTCAACGATCCTATGGCGGACGCATCGAGATCACCGGCACGAACGGAACCACGGGGAGGACGAGGACGCAGCAGGCCACGACGCGGCAACGGCGGCGAAGTTGTCATCCACGAACGTGTCATCCAAGAACGTACCAACCTTGGCGCCAACATTGTGTACCCCACGTTGACGGCAACGAAATACATCGAATGGGCCCTCGTGATGAAGATAAACCTACGAGCACAAGGTTTATGGGAGGCCACTTCCGGCGTTGGAGAACCGTCCGAACGGGAAGACATGGCGGCCCTCTCGGCTTTGATTCGGGCGGTGCCACCGGAGATGGTACCGGCGCTAGCTGTCAAAACGTCGGCACACGAAACTTGGGAGGCAATCCGGATGATGCGAGTCGGCGTGGATCGAGTGCGTGAGGCCACGGCACAACGTCTACGCAAGGAGTTCGAGCAAATCGCCTTCAAGGACGGGGAGTCACTCGACGCCTTCGACATGCGGATTACAGGTATCGTTAATAACCTTCGTTCTTTAGGTGAATCTCTAGAAGAGATCAAAGTGGTCCAAAAGTTCTTGCGGGAGGTGCCGAGCCAGTACGCCCAAATCGCTTGCTCGATCGAAACGTTGCTCGATCTGAATGGCATGACAGTGGAGGAACTCATCGGCAGGCTTAGGTCAGCAGCAGATCGGTGCTCCATCAACACCACGAACAACTCCAACGGCCAAGTTTTGCTCACGGAGCAAGAGTGGATCGCACGAGGACCGAGCTCTAGCTCCGGGAACAAAGGCAAAGGCAAGGGTTTTCAGAAAGGGAAGAAACCGAGCCACAAGCGAGACGGCAGCCAACGGGCGGTGAGCGGTGACAGAGACTTGACGAATTTGAAGTGTTACAATTGTAACAAATACGCTGGCCACATCTCCAAGGACTGCCCCGAGCCACGGCGCGAACGAAAGGGACGTGCCAACCTCGTGCAAGCTGAAGTGGACGAACAGACGCTCCTCGTAGCAAGGTTTCACTCACTCACGATCGGGAACTCAGCCACCAAGGAGCACGTCCTGCTCAACGAGACGCGATCTAAAGCACGGTCAACGAAGGAGCCCGGGCAGAGTGACACGGCATGGTTCCTTGACTCCGGTGCGAGTGCCCACATGTGCGGAAGACGGGAGTTCATCTCCGAGCTAGACACGGATGTACGAGGCTCGGTCAAACTGGGAGACGACACCTCCGTGAAAATAGAAGGCACTGGTACGATCCTTTTTACGTGTCGGAACGGCGAGCACCTAAAGTTGGACGATGTGTATTACATACCACGGCTCCACAGCGGCATCATCTCACTAGGCCAGCTGGACGAGGACGGCTACGACACGAGGATCCAGCACGGGTGGCTCACGTTACGGGATCAAGGCGGGCGCTTGCTCGCACGGGTGTAAAGAGGCCAAGGGCGCCTTTACCTTCTTCATCTGAGTTTGGCACGACCAGTGTGCCTTGCGGTGCATGGGTGCGAGGATGGGTGGCGATGGCACGCGAGATACGGCCACATGAACTTCGAGGCCCTTCGACGCATGGCCAGGAACAAGATGGTGGACGGACTCCCGCTGCTCGATGACGTTGAGCGCTTGTGTGACGCCTGCCTGACCGGGAAGCAGAAACGTAGCTCGTTCCCAAGCCAAGCCAAGAACCGAGCGACCGAACGCCTTGGGCTCGTGCACACCGATCTGTGTGGACCCATCGAGCCACAAACTCCTGGAGGTAAACGATACTTTCTACTAATGGTAGATGATCTTAGTAGATATATGTGGATAGTCTTGTTGACCTCGAAGGATCAAGCGGCGGAAGCCATCAAAAGGACCGTGGCAGCAGCCGAACGACAAAGCGGGTGCAAGTTGAAGACGCTGCGGACCGATCGTGGAGGTGAGTTCACGTCTCAAGAACTCAGCGAGTACTTTGCCGACCACGGTGTGCATCGACAAACAACGGCGCCATACTCACCCCAGCAAAACGGCGTGGTCGAACGACGAAATCAAACGGTGGTTAGCATGGCACGTTGCCTCTTGAAGGCCAAAGGCATGCCGATGAGATTCTGGGGAGAAGCAGTGACAACGGCGGTCTACCTTCTGAACCGGGGAATCACGAAGAGCGTCAGCGGAAAGACACCCTACGAAGCATGGCACGGGCGCCGGCCGAGCGTGAGCCATCTCCGGGTGTTTGGGTGCGTCGCCCACGTCAAGGCCACGCAGCCAGGGCTGAAGAAACTGGAGGACCGGAGCAAAGACCTTCTCAACGCCACCGAGAAGATTGAAGCTGAGGATGAGGAGCTTTGTCTTCTCACAGTCGACTAACCAACGAGCCTAGCTGAAGCTGAGAAGGACGAAGGATGGCGAACGACGATGACAGAGGAACTTGCAAGCATCGAGGCAAACCAGACTTGGCGCCTCACCGATCTACCACCGGGACACCGCGCCATCGGACTTAAGTGGGTCTTCAAGCTCAAGAAGGACGCGAACGGGGAGATGGTGAAACGAAAGGCGCTGTTAGTGGCAAAGGGCTACGAGGAAGTGTTCGCTCCAGTTGCGCGAATGGAGACGGTGCGGGTTCTGATCGCGCTCGCTGCACACCACGGGTGGCCAATCCACCACATGGACGTCAAGACCGCGTTCCTCAACGGTGATCTGATTGAGGAGGTTTATGTCAAGCAACCGCCGAGTTTCGAAATTCAAGGCAACGAAGGCAAGGTTCTTCGGCTTAAGAAGGCTCTCTACGGACTACGTCAAGCTCCGAGGGCTTGGAATGCCAAACTTGACAAGAGTCTTCGCGACTTGGAGTTTGTACGATGTGAAGCCGAGCACGCGGTATATCGTCGGAGCAACGGGAAGGAGCAACTGCTAGTTGGAGTTTATGTTGATGACTTGATCATCACCGGAATTTCAATCGAAGAACTGACGAAGTTCAAGAAGGAGATGACGAATCTATTTTAGATGAGCGACCTCGGCGAACTGAGTTACTACCTCGGCATCCAAGTGCAACAACGGAAGGGTTTGGTCACTCTTTGCCAATCATCTTATGCAAAGAAGCTTTTACAAAAGGCCGGACTGGAAGAGTGCAATCCATGCGCGGCACCAATGGAGGCACGACTCAAACTAAGCAAGACGGGAGACGGGAGACCGGTGGACGCCACGGACTACCGCAGCTTGGTGGGAAGTCTCAGGTACTTAGTTCATACTCGGCCAGACATTACTTTTGCAGTTGGTTATGTTAGCCGATTCATGGAGCAGCCAAGAGTTGAGCATATGGCAGCAGTGTGAAGCATATTCTACGCTATGTGGCAGGAACTCTAGAGTTTGGAGTTTCATATGGAAAAAGTGCTGGACCTTTACTCTTGGCAGGTTATAGTGATGCTGATTTGGGCGGAGACGTCAACGATAGGAAGAGCACGACGGGGCTAGTTTTCTTCCTAGGTCAATCTCCGGTGAGTTGGCAATCACAGAAACAACGGGTGGTGGCACTCTCTTCGTGCGAGTCAGAGTATATTGCAGCTGCCACTGTCGCTTGCCAAGGTGTTTGGCTTAGTAGATTGCTTGGTGAAATGCAAGGTGAACAGCCACAAGCACCAACGTTATTGGTGGACAACAAATCGGCAATCGATCTTAGCCGAAATCCTGTGTTTCACGATCGAAGTAAACACATTGATATACGTTACCATTTGATTAGAGATTATCTGGAGCAGGGCGATATTGACATCGACTACATCAACACAGAAGCTCAGCTCGCTGATATCCTGACAAAGCCTCTCGGACGAGTTCGTTTTCAAGAACTTAGGGGCAGAATCGGAGTTGCAGAGATAAAGTGATGACAAGATTATGGGGGTGATTTGTGAGATATTCTAGTCATCTTTCTTTTCCTTGTTTGTTTATTTTCTGCAGCTATTTCTAGAAAATAAAGATGCTAATTAGCATCCATAGGAAGTAGATATTTTTCTTTCCTTTTTCCGTAGGAATTAGATTATTACGTTTCCTTCTTACGTAGAAATTAGATTATTTAGTTTCGTTCTTCCGTAGAAATAGATTATTTCGTATTCATTTTTTTCTTTCAGAGTTTGTGTATATAAAGGATGATATGAATAGAAAAGTAGTATCGAGTTTTCTGCACAACATCATTGTTCTTTTTTCTCCTCTTCTCAGCTTATCTGTGTGAAAGCTAACATAATTAATATTGGGACTCACGGTAAAAAGGAAGAACTGGGAGCGAGAGCAGGAGAATTAGGGCAAATATCATCGAGTAAAAATCTTCGAGGTGGTGAAAATGGCGCATCATCTGGGTGAGAGTGCAGCATGATCCAAACAACCAGGAAGAAGAAAACAGTGAACAAACAAAACATTCGAATTCGAGCCATCATATTATTCATATTGCTGAATTTCTCACAATTAAATATTCTCAGATATATATTAATTGTTTGATTTGTGTTCTTGTTGAATCTCCTTTTTATGCACAAATATACTGTGGAATTTCGAAGGCAAGAAAACAACATATTTGGACTTCTTCTTACCTAGCTGGTATTCAGATTTTTGAGCCATGAATATACATCTTGACCTAAGCGCGCGTTCTACGTACGTAATAAGGTAAGCGTGTTAAATACTTTAGAGGGTAATTGTGAATTTTGAGTTTACTTTAGTTCTAGGTCAGTTCATAATCAAATCAGGTATTCACCCTCATTAATTATCACATTTATATTCTTTTATCTTTCTTATGAATATATCTTAATTTTTTATTTTATATAATTAAGTGTATTTAGGAGGATTAATTATTTCAACTATAATGAAGACTTGTGATGTTAAAAATGTGTTATTTCTTTTACTTGAGATATAGTAGGTATTTGCTAAACAAAACCTTCATAAAAGGATATGAGGGGAATAGTCCTTTATATTTACTCCACAACATGACGTCGGCGATTGAATTAGTGATGCAAATATATAAAGTGTCATTTTATTCTTATATTGCATTCAAGAAGAATAGAATCGAAGTGAAATTTTGGTAGACTATTTAAAGTGGAATTAATGGAGTAATGTTTTAATATTACGTAGTCTTTTCGTTTTGTTTTATTATGTCCTAATTAACTGATCAACCAATCCTTTCAAAAAAAAAAAATTTAACTGATCAACCAATTGCACAAACCTTAATTAGCTGAGATCTTGTGTTGCTGGATCTAGAAAACAATTTTAGATATATAGCTGAATAGATCGGTGGATTATAAACTGAAATAATTAGAAATTTTAATACATTAATAATTTTCGACTATTCAGTTCATTTTTGGTATAACTTAGTAAGCCGAAAAACCTAAATAATTTCACACAACGTAATAATAATCGGTTAATCCGTCAATTTGACAGAGTGCATGTAGCTAGATCCGCCCTCGTGTGTTGGAGCCATTAACTGTCAAAGGCGGTGGAAACAAACTGAAGCGGTTACAGAGTCAGCCGCCTGACCGTTAATTTGAACCTGTTTACAGAACGGTGCAACACACAAAATACCGTGGTTGATCAAAGAAACACCGGTGATCAGTTTATTTGTACTAGGAATTGATGGTAGGATCTAATCCTGCTTCGGTGGCACCTGGTGGCGAACCTGGGCAAGGGATGCCATTCCTGAAGAACAGAAGAGAGAAGAAGAATTCATAACTACAGAGATAACGTCTTTACAAATATGTAACATATTTAGATTGGGCAGAAGAAGAAGAAAAAGATAACAAAGTCCGAACTCACGGTACGAATACAGGGCATCCGAGTAATTTCCGAGACGAGAGAAGCATGATCCAAACAATGAGGCACAAGAAAACCCTGAGATAAACTAGTCTACTCATCCTATGATATATATTTTACGTAGATGCTAATCTTTTACTAATCCAGAAAACAAATTAACCATTTTTATTTGTTTGAAATCTGCTTATTTGATCTTCTTTTATACACACTTGATGTAGGATGGTGTTCAGAAGTCAAGCGAGCTACATCCTGAATTCATGTTTGGTAACTAATACTCGAAGAAGGAATATTGACTATGCATGAATTAAATTAGATTTGGACTAACGAACGGGAAAGACTAGACCAAAAACTAAACTTTGACATACATTTTCTTGCATCATGTTAGTATCACCGATGCTTGTTGACGAGATCAAACCCCACATCGGAAACGGTGTGGATGAAGTTTAGTATATAAGTTTAGTGGTTCACTCTAAATATTGCCAATTAATTTTATGATGAAATTTCACTGTACGTAGTTGTGTACTGAACCTATCTGAACTTTGTGGCTTATTTCCGATTTATATCAGACTCGGCCAATTAACTCCCAAACAAATAAGTATGCTGGTTTCCTCTCTAAATTTAAGCAGTAACTTTTAAGTAGTAACTGAATTCCCTCTTCAGTTACTGAATTCAGTTTTTGTAATGCAACCACTCTAGAATGAAGTCGTACTATAGATGAAGGCAGCTAGTATGCTCATCATGGTTTCTTATGTTAATGAATAATACTTTAATTTGATATATCTTTAAATATTTACATGCATGTAATTACTTCAAATATAATATTTTTCATAATTCTTAATCCATCATCTGGAAAGACTTGGAAAGACTTGGCAGTCAAAGTAAAGCCACCACTCAGAAATCGGAGAGGGAGAGTACGTATGAATTTCTTCTCTCGGGGAACGTAATTTCAAATTAATTAATTGTGAGACTCAGAATTTGATAGTTGATTGCTTAAAATATGAAAACAACTTGACATATCTCTATGCGAGCAAACTGTTTGATTATAAATATCGGTACACTTTTATTAATACAAGAAAAATCAGAAAACCAAACCGAACCCATGATCTAGGAGCCAGCATTACGTCGGTCAACTTCTTAATCACGTTCCAGAATTAATACTAATTACAGAAATTGAATATATTATTAAAGGTTGATCATCATTTCACTGTCACTTCCCGCCGGTCAGTGATCTAGTTCTTAGATGCTGGTTTAGCTTTAGCTGCCTTCGCCTGTACGTAATACCATAAAACTGATCACCATTAATCATGATAAACCCTAATCAAGAAATGAATTATTTTAAACTGTTAAATCTAAACGAGGGTGTAATTCTTCAACTTATATCAGTTTAGTTTAATTCAAAAATGATGAAATCAACCTAGTTTAATCGTACACTTGATTCTATTTTTCACGTCAATTCAATTTGGTTTAATTTAGTTATGTTCAGTACTAAGTTAACTCTAGAAGTTAGAAATGAACCTTCTTCTTGGGCTCAGGTTTTGCTATTGCAGCAGACTTCTTGGGAGACGGCTTGGACTTGGCTTTTGTGGATCCCTCAGACTTGGCCGGAGCGGCTTCCTTTTTGGCCTGCCCAAACAGGGACGAACCAACTGGTTTCTCAGCCTTCAATGATGCCATAATTAATATATATCGAATTTGTATGCTGTAAGGTGTTTGTGATTAATTTGTACCAGTCGTAAGCTAAATATATAGTACCATGCAAATTGTGGAAGAATTGGAATAAAGAGTGATCATCCAACTAGCAAATGGAAAATGGAATCATTTTATGGTATTATTTTCCAGCATCTGATGCATATTAGGTGACAATAATTTTCCAGAAATGCATCTGATGCAAATTAATTATTCTGGGAAATATATGAATTAGTGTCACTTCAGTCATGTGATTTTCCAGCAGTGGATGGCATATCCTGCAGGATTTCATTCCTGATGATAAAATGTGCAGTCAGGTCGAATACATGAACTTCCACTATGGTACTCTGATATCATGGAAAGAAGACATAATATTAGATTGCCCGGCCGGTGGCTGACTCGCCGGTTGTATTTCATAGTATTCAAATTTGTAGTTTTTACCGACCGAACAACGTTAGTTATATAGATTATCGGTTCCGGCATCAAACAAGAATATTACATGTAATGTAAATCAAGATGAGGCTGCATCAGATGCTGTCTTTGAAATATACTTGGACGGATTATTCCAGATTCCTGTTACAAGTTGCATGCCAGATATACACCAGTCTGTTGTAGAATTATTGCCATTAATGCCATATGATATGATTTTATAACCATCCACGCCCAGAAATGAGGCCAGGGTGAGTGATCTAAGACGTTCAAAGTGGAAAGTACTGTGTATAATCTTCAACATTGACGCCTCCGACTCAAACCCTCGTGAGCTTGAACGATGCTTGGACTAGCTAAGTGCTTTTGCTAAACACAATTTATGTTGCAACTCATAAAATACTAAAAATCAAATCAAATGTATTAATCATCAAACTAAATAATTGATTAACCATTATCATATATTTATGAATTATCACAAAAGTTAGATTTTATTAACATAAAAATTTGCAAAAAAATTAAAACATCAACAGAGCAAATTAAAACATGATCGTTCTAGAGAATCATATTTCATCAAAAAAAAGTTAAAGTTTTGTGCTAAAGATGTAAAAACGTAATTAGAAAAAGGAGGTTGTCCTAATTCCTAAAAGACGCGATTCTCCGAACCTTTCTAAGTCAGTTGGTATATTATACACCGAGTGTATGTATCTCTACACTCAACTTACATGTTCAATTATTTATATACTATTTATAGAAATTTTAAGTTAAATAATTATAATGTACAATCATATATATTGGAATGTATATTTTTTAATATTAAAATGCACTTGGGGATACATACCCCGAATGCATGGTATAATTTGTTTCTAAGTAACATGCGTTTGATTTTTAAAATTAAACAACGGGATTTTTTTTTTCTTTTTTTTTGAAAAATAAAAATCATATTTCAAATCTCTGGAAAACGTCCAGAATCGTTTGACAAAGCAAAAGCAGGCATATAATCCCAAACTATTCTAGCAATCACACCAATCTTTGCATGAGAAACTAGCTGGTGAGCCATATTGTTCTTTAATCTAGATATCCAGCAAGGAAATTTCATTTCAAGAATTTCCAACTTCCTTCTTAGCCTACCTATCAGTTCTGCACACTCAACTGGGGGTTGATCAAACTCTCGAATTGCTCTGATTATTACCAGGCAGTCGCCTGCTAAAGAAGCCTCTCGAAGGTTTTCTTCCGCCGCCAAATCTAGCGCTAATTCCAAGCCCATGGCTTCTGCGAATATGGGATCCAAAACACCTGAGCATTTCATAGTCATGGCTTTAATGAACTGCCCATTTGCGTCCACTGCAACAGCTGCTAGACCCGCACATCCATCCTTTATACATGTATCAAATGTGATCAGAGGACCGCTTGGTATTGGCTGCAGTAAGGAAGCTTCCTCAAGGTCGGCTGAGACGCGTTCCGGCCAGCCCATTGCTTCATGGAACTGTTGGAGGTTTCTGCTCACAGACACAGCTAAAAATTCCGCTTCTGCTCTCTGATCCGAGAATGTTCGATTATTTCGTTGCAGCCATATAGCGTCACTTAAATCTGAACTATATATGTATCTTTTATACTAAAAATTGCAATTTATATATTGAAATATGTTTTATTGTATTTTACATTATGATAAATAATTCAATTAAAAATACAGTATATGGACTTCTTTTATAAATTGTCAAAGGAAAAATTGAAACATTAACATATTCAATAGAAATTAAAATCAAATATGTTAAAAATTAAATTAAATACTAAAGGTATGTTATCCTCAGTTTATCTAACTTTAGATTAAGGAGTATATTTCAATTCAGTTAGTTTGATATAATCAATTTAATTTACTTATACTATTATTATTCTTTATATACTATATTTTTTTTATCTCAGTTTTGTTTTATCAAAACAAGTTTAGAGAACAAGCAACATCAAATGAAAATATCAATGCGTCAAAATCATAATAAAGATATCACCAAAGTAACTGGTTACTCTGTAAAGATAAGTCTAAGAGTTTAAAACTATACACTCCTTTGTTATAGAGATTGAAGTGACAAATTCCCTAAACTACTTTCAATCTCTTCCACCAAGTCAAACAGTTGCTACTCCCTCCGATTTTTTCTTTATGCCTCACTTCCCATAAACAGAAAATTCAATTATAATGGCACACTTTGGTTCTAATTTGGTTCTGTAACGACTGTATCGACCTAAAAAGATCAATCTAGAATATTTAAATCATGGGATTTAGGAGGCTAGCACCATGAGCCTGATATTGAAACCATATGAACTAGCAACTCCTCGAAAACCTGGATCATAATCAAATTAATATGTGAGTTTTGGCATTATCCTACATAATACAAATATTAGTGCTTGCTAGCGAATGCCATTTTACCTTTATTGCTAGAACAAATCTTGTATTATGTATGTCTTCGTAAGCGCTCTATTAACAGTTGGTTCGGGAACAATATACCATATGTCCATGGTTCTATTAGGCGTCGTTCTTAGTGCCTTTTTCTTTGTAACCACAGGCCAAATTCCTATCTTTACATCAAATAGGATTTCACCATCTTCATTTATTATCGGTCTCGCAACTGCAGTGAAGAATATTACCTTCGCAATATATCTTTTGTTTTGACATGTTCGGTGTGGATTTTTTATTTCTGGGAAAATATAGTATTTTTCTGCTGCGTGAGTAAAATACATTTTTATAATCTATATATGTATGCATTTTTTTCTTCCTAGTGTTTCTTCACGCATTATATAAATATATTTTTAGAAAACGTAAACACACCTAAGTATGGCAGACGGTGTATTCAGTTTGAACGATTTGCCGGAAGGTTGCATCGCGAATGTGATATCCTATATCAGTCATGTGAATGCTTGTCGGCTGCCAACCACCAACTCTCGGTTACGCTCTATGGCTGAATCCAACCAAGTATGGTAGAAATTCTTTCCGGCCGATTACCGGGAAATCCTTGTTGTTGCAGCGACGAGCGAACAAAACGAAAAACGAAAGATTAGAATCAAAGAATTATGCAGTGAAGGTTCAAACTGTTTTGAGTACACCCTTTTTGTTGCAGAAGCAATGTACTGCCTTTTCTCCATTAGGCTATGCTCTTATTTATAATGAAAACCCTAAACAAATTACCTAAATCCATGCATCACGTTTTCCTATATGCATGCAACTAGCTAACAAACCTATTGACTATGACTAAGTGCTGCTAAACTTCCTACAGACTTGGTCATAATATAACCAAATTCTAATTTTAGCTAACTCTAAAATTAGACAAAGCAGTAAAACAAAGCAGTGAATTTATATTCACATGCATGCAACGAGATTAAACCAACAATCCTCGGCCAAACACCAGAAGGGATTGAATTGCTCCAACGTTGTAAGTCCAAAAGGTAATTGTACTTTGAATTTTGCAAAAACCGCATTTAATCGACGATAGAATAAATTGGTGCCTATATTTTGATACACGCACTGTTGAGAAGAGCTTCTTTCTCGGCGCGAGGGCGTTGTGGATCAATTCGAGATATTAGAATATCACCTACTCGCCGAAATTCATATTTGGTTCTGTGGTGGTGCAGCAGGTAAGGTATTATTGGACAAATACTCACATCTAAGTCACGATAAATTCTACGATTTTGTCGGCGGGGAAGAGGTACAATGTATATCTAGTTTTCCTAATGGTAATAGGTAATTTGGTAATAATGGTGAAGGTTTGGGTTGGATTCCTTGGACAAAAAAAACAACTGTCAACTGTTAAACATAACTGTGTCAGGAAGAGAGGTGATGGGTGGTTGGAAGTGATGTTGGGGTCTGTGATTATAGACGAGAACGAATATGATAATGTGGAGCTAGGGTTTAACCAATGTAGCGACCAATATTTGTCTAAGGGAGGCTATTTTGTCATTGAAGTAATTGAGGTTAGGGTTGCATGAGTTCAGTTTAGCGGAAGTGGATAGGCCTGGTCATGTTCAGTCTGATGCAAAATTATAATTCTATAAAATTCAGTTTAAAATTATAGTGATGTGCACGATATGATCCATGCATTTGAAGCTGGTTTTTTGTGTCAACGTATCATGCTTCAAATGACTAACATGGTAATGAATCATTTTCAAAACATTTACACAAGAAACGTGTGCCTTAATTGCATTTGAATGACTCCGGATTTACACTTTTTGAACCCATCTATGTAAAGTACTTTGTCTTATATTCATTGCTGCTGCAAGAGGTCTTTAACTTGTTCGTCTTTGTAATGGCACTGCCATTAGAATTTCTTTATTGATCTCTATTGGACGTCTGTCTTTTTTCTCCTTCATCTTTTTGGTGATGTCAACATCCTCACCTGATCCTAACTGCCTCTTTTGTACATCAACAAGCCTCGACACTGTCTGAGGACTCAAGTTGAATTTCTGAACAGTTTCACCCTATTTGAAGTGTCCAAGTTAGCCAACTGATGAAGAATGAGAACGAATTTTTTTCAAAACTATTCATGAAAAGTGAATTTTAGTTTGGAAAGATTGTATTTTAAGAAAAAATGTTTTTCCTTTTAGTTTTAAAATAGAATTAGGACATATTATTTTCCTATTTGGATTTATTTATGTAGCTATATATATTTTAACCCTTGTACAAAAAAAGGGAGAGCGGAGATTTTTGAGATTAATAAAAATTTAGAGTATGAGTTTTAAACCAGTTTTCCCGTATGTGTGATTGCCAAGTGATATTCGTGTATATTTTTCTAGGTGTGACTGCCGAGGAATATTATATATTTTATTACGAGTTTTTTTTCCAACCACGATTCATCGATGCACGAGTCATGCATCACCATCCTTATCATGTTGAAGAAGGAAGGCGCTAAGATTACTTCGAATGACATCTGCAGGAATTTGAGCAACATCTTCAATAGAAGGCTGGTCATCCATATCATGCAAATGGATGATTACGGATTGTTTGGTTGAAATGTAATGTTTTAAGTCTGGTCTAGGTTTAGGTTTTTGGTAGTGGCACCTTTATTGGGATTTTGGTTTGTTTCCAGTAGCCATATTGGTGGATGTAGGAACTTGTGCAAGAGTTGTAGGATTTTGATTGTGGAATGATGCTAAGATTTGAAGCAATTTTTATCATAATTGATTGTTTTTGGCTAGCAGTATCTATGTCAATTTATACAAGTGTGTGATGCCTTTTGTAACTGGAATTTTGAATTCAAATTGTTAATTTTCCTACTTTTTCATGTTTCCCCCCTTGTTATGAGAAGTTGCACTCCCATTTGTGTTTACAGTAGCCATGTGCAATGGCCAATGGGTAAGGCTATATTTAGCCTCCAGTCCCCTCTAAATCAAGTACACTATTGACGTTAACTTTCTAAACCCAGAACAAAAGTTTGGCTCAGCCCACAAATACCGCGAAAATATCTCATTCCTTAAAAATCGTGTCAGCCGGGGTATGACATAAAGAAAGAATCGGAGGGAGTACATTTTAGGGATTCTAATAATAATAAAATGATATTTTTACTTTTTTTTTCTTTCCATTTCTCTTCCAAGAATTTGCGATCATCACTTCTCTTCCTCCTCCTTTCTCTTTTATACTCTACTAGATCTAGCGACGGAGACGATGGTGTTTAAGTTTGCTCCGTGATGGGTTCAACCTGAGTATCTCTATTCTTCCTTACCCTTTCCATCTTTTACTCTGACAGTGTAGTTATAGACAGTGCTAGCATAGGACTATGTGGAGCCACTGCCGGTGGTGGATTTTATTGCGAGGCGTCCTTTTCCCAAGCCGTAACCATATATTCAGGCCATCAGAATATTCTGCAAATGATGATACCAACGCGTCGTTCGGGAGGGAGGACGAATGGAAGATGAAGGGCATACTCTCCGAAAACAAATCTCAATTCTTAGTGCGAGTTGAAACCCTAGCCATGGAGGAAAACGAGAGCAACGGCCGTTGGCGCACCATACTTTTGGCTGCCATCCTAGGTATGTTACTGGCTCTCGCCCTTGATACTCTTGGGAATCCAGCAGGAAACGTTCTCCCGCTCTATGCGAACGGCGTTGTAACTAGTATCCCCAACGGTGGTGAAACTAATATCCCCAACAATGCTGAAGGTAATCTCCCGCTCCCGCTCCCACTCGATGCGAACGGTGCTGAAGCTAATATCCCGATCGTTGTCTTGGATGAAAACGACAATGGTGCGCGCTGAAAAATATCTCCCTCTCCCGCTCATCATCTTCGGAAATGAGGAAATGAACATTCATGACTATGATTTGTACGATGAATGGGAGGATGAGGATGAGGTTGCAGGACATGATGATGTCCTTAATGATGATGTCGACCCCCATGCTGACATCATTGACAACGTAGTAGTAGAACATGACCCTGATGATGTCCTTGATGATGTTGTTGGCCATGCTGAAATCCTTGATAATGACTGGAAGGCATTAGGTTATGTCCTCTATCTAAGGTGTTTGATGAAAAATTAGGTGAAGATGTTTTATAAGATCTCGTTGATGGATGGACTCTACAATCGTGATCACAAGGGGTTGATAGCAGTTAGACATAGATGTGGCAAATGTGGGAATAATCTCGAAGCAAGGAAGCATAAAGACAATCATAAGTGCAAATTTTCCACTGAATTTCGGCCTACGTCAAAATGAGAAATATCAGATTACTTTTTCTAGTGTTCGCTTGGAACTCAAGAGAAGCAGAAAATTTTCCCAAACCAGTCTCTTATTCTGATCAGTTTCAACCTAATTTGTAGATATCATTTTCTCAGCAACTTTAGTTTTGTTGAGTAAATGCAGTTTATAGTTTTAAAAAATGGATGATGAGGGGATTGGAAAAGTAATAATATTTAAACCAAACCCATTCACTAAAATTTTCTTCTTCTCTCTAAAAATAAAGGGATTCTCTTTCTCTCTACAATATAGAGATTGTGTATGGTGAAACTCTTGAATGTCAAATTCCCTAAAATTAACCAAAAATCAAATTATAGGAGAATTATTGGACTTCACTAAATATCTTACAATTCAAATCACGCCCAATCTTCAAACCAAGTTAAGTCCAACTACAAGCCAATGCCGTTCTCTAACTATATACTCATGCAAAGAGAATTTAGAAGATATAACAGAATGGTTCAGTATTTACAAATTTCTTTTGTTAAACGGTTCTGAATTTTTTTCATATGAATAAATTTTTATTTAAAAACTATATACAAACCAAGCTCAACTAGTCACCATTCTACAGTGATTAAACTACCATTGATAATTCTGTGCTTTTTAGAGTAGACCCTGGTAGAAATCTTCTTTACCACAAATATTAACTTAGATTGTCTCATATAAGACTTCGTCAAAAAAAAAACTTCTTCTTGTGAACTTGCATGTGGATTCACCCACATGTGGAGTCAACAATATAAAATTGTAATATATATCATATAAGGTTGTAGTCATTCTAATATATTTTCAATTATATTGAGCATATTTCAATCATAAATTACTAATTCGTTCATGATATATGAATATATCTTTCTGATTAGATCTTTTAGAACTAATGAGAATTAAATTTAACTATTTATTATAATAGTCACCTAAACATTCATTCATTTCACTATAGTTAGTGAAGAAGTTTATACTTTAAAGCAAAATATGCAACCACCCTATATCCCACCAACATTACACCCAGAGCAACCACATCCATCACCATGTTATTAATGCCAAGAAACTTGATGGCCGGATTGTCTATCACCTTGCAGCGAACACCGCCCTCTAATCCACAATCATAAACCTCATCTTTGGAATATTGCACTCCCACAAGTAGTTTGTAGCAGAAATGGCTGAAGGAAATGTACTTCAACCAAGCTATGAATAGTGGGATATGCTGAATGTAGTAACCACTCGCGAGTAGGAACACGAGCATCATAACAGAAGAGAGTGTTGTGGCCTGTTTCAGGTCCATTAAGACTGCCCCGAGAGCAAGCCCTAATCCTTGAGAAACCAGCACATTGTAAAGAATGATAAGAAGGGTCAAAATGAAAGTTGTGAGAGAAGGTTTAAGGCCTCCCATCCAATAAGTTACTGTCACAAATATGGTCGGTAGGATGAGCTCCATAGGCAAGTCGCCAACAATTCGCGCGAAATAGTAAGCAGACAAGCGATATAAGCCCGAGGATCGCTCTCTTTTGAGCATTGGTTGTTCTTGTGGAAATGCAAATATTGCATTGAAGAGTGGAAAGAACCCCCAAAAGATTGAAAAGAAAAATAAAAGTCCCACCTGTCAGCAAAATTGATAATCAAAATTAAAACATTCGCAGCTAAATTCCTCCAAATCAGTAAGTAGAAAATGTATGAATACCTGATCCTGAATGTGGTTGGTACCAGAATGCCACCACATGAGTCCAGAAAGAACTGAAACTGACATAACCTGAAATATTCTTAGTCCTGAATAAGATTCATGCTTTCTTTCTTTCAGGCCTCTACTCAGCAAAACCCTGAATTGCAACCACCAGGATGTTGTCCATTGATTATCAAAACCTAAAATATATCAGTTCATAATATTAGTGCATATCTGAGTATTAATATGGAAAAATGAATGACATGTGATTTTATTTTTTGCCATACTTCTTGTGGATGATGATCCTGTAGGACAAGCAGGAGCTGGAGAAATTTGGTGAATTTTATCTTTCAGGGCAGGACAAAGGTTCTTCTTGTAAGAGGCTACTAAAAATTGTCTAATTGAATTTTTGTCATCCTTTTGTTCTGGTCTCCCTGGAAACTCTGTATGATCATCCTGGCTTGTATCAGGAACAATTCCTGCAATCAACATATCATTTATCATTAAATCATAAATAATAACTAATAGAAACCAAGTGTAATTCTACAAATTTGAATGTTTTGGTAATAGAGTGGCAAGATCTGCAATAAACTAGCTAGATCTAAAATGAAACTGTACCAGAAGCACTTTTTATTTTATAAAAGTATTGATTAAACTTGAAAAAGTCTCCACTAAAACCTTTGCAATACTGTTATTTAAGGATGTTGTGTTAGTATTGCAATAGGATAATACAGAGGTAGAACTATGTCTAGGGTAGGCCGGATCCGCCGAACAAACATGTACCTGCCATCGTAACGCCTTTGCTTTTCAAACTATCGGCTATCTTAATATTAATTTCTAAATCTCACGATATTTGATGATATCACGATATTTTTTCTACTTTATGTTGTTGCTTTTATCCCTTTGATGCTGATGAAGATCATTTCAAGTGTTTATTTGGATTAAGGAAAAGGCACTCAATCATTCTTGAGGATCATTTTATAACTAAAGTGAGAAAAAAATCGAAAGTTGGCAAAATCAAAAGAAAGTGTGTCCTCTATATATCATGTGACATTGTTCAACTTTTAAAAGTGAGTTCACCATAAACATAAAGCAAGGACCCCGGTGGAAACACAGAATCCAGAACCAAAATCTAATCATTTTCATGACACAATTCATCGACTGACACGAGTCCCTTGGAAAAGTATTCCTTTTCTCACAAAGTCACACACTATTCTACATTGTACACACCAAAACTTTGGGATTAATGACTCCAATTAATTACTTCTTAGTGTCTTAATATTATTTAACAATTTTATTATGCATCTTTGAACATAAAACTTCTAATAATTAAATAAAGGTCAATATTATCATGTAAGATAACATTTTTGAAATTTTCTGTTATCTGAACAAATGGAATAGAAACTTTATTTACAGTCAAATAGGATTTAAAAATATACATTGTTATCTGAACGAAGGGAGTGGAGAAAGTATAAACCTTTTTGTTGAACTAAAGTTGAGGGGAAAGAATTCAAAAGAAGCACAAACAGATGGCATCTCCTAAATGCATTGTAAAGATAAAGCAATAAAGAAATCTCATGGCCAAAATATATTTGATAAGAAAGTGAGTAGCTTTAATAAGTGAAAGCAAAATAAACTGAATTATTAAAACATCGATTTCTTTGACAAATGATTACTTTCGAAAGGGAAAACACACAAAATATATCTATAATCTGTAGACTTATTTGGCTCCCTGAATTCATTAAAATATTACTAGTTTTCGTAGTGCTGTTTCTTTACAACCAAGAAAGTTATAATTGTTCGAAGATAACGATGCCTTAAATTGACGATAGCGAAAGACATCAACTTTGGGACGAGGAATCTTAAAACCATCAAATTTCGATCATCCACGTGTGTGCCTAATTATTTTTCTCAGAAGAAATTAAACATTCTAGTCCTGATTAGTCAATTTTTCTTTTTCCTGAATTTCACTAAAGTTCACTAACAAAAACAATTTATTGTAAAATATAGTAGACAAATGATTGTCTTTTTATATTGGAAAAGTTGAAACCGAATATTTCAAAGCTTAACTTTTGGTTGAAAATACTGAACTGAACTATACTAGACTAAATAAGATTGATTTGGAAATGAAATTGGTATTAATAAATTAAACTAAAGTGAATGAAACAAGTAGAAAAGTGCATGACCTAAGAATTAGAATATACCAAGTTATTAGTGGAGTGATTAAATATTAAATGAATGAAAAGCATTTGACTTAGGAAGTAATCCAAAATTTGCCACGAATGATTCAAAAATAGAACTCATCATCAAAATTTTGAATAGACAGTTAACTAACAACAATTAGAGAGAGTTTTTGTACATACCATTAGCAAGATCAAGAACAAAATCAGCCGGATTGACATAGTTGCAGCCAGGATTATACCCGAGGGATGCAAAATAATCCATGACACTAACTCCGGCACCTCCACAGTAGATCGGATAGCCTTCTGAGAGAACCAGCACTTTATCGAACATCCTATACAGCCTGCTCGACGGCTGATGAATGGTGGTAACCACCACTCTTCCGCCCTTTGCGAGCCACCTTAGCGTAGCAACGATCCGTTGAGCAGTAGTCGAGTCTAGCCCTGACGTAGGCTCGTCCAGCAATAAAACGCTCGGGTTTACGAGCATTTCTTGCCCGATGCTAACTCGTTTCCGCTCACCACCGGAAATTCCTCTCAGAAGCGGGCCGCCGATGACATTGTTCCGGCACCTCGTGAGACCGAGCTCCATAATTATCAGCTCAGCCTGCTCGAGTTTCTCGTCGGCGGTTAGCTTTTCCGGCAGCCTTAAGAAAGCTGCGTAAGCTAAGGTTTCGAAAACGGTTAAGTGGGGATATAGTACGTCGTCTTGAGAAACGAATGCTGTTTTTCTCTTCATTGAGCTTGAGAATGGGAGTCCATTGTATGTAACCGTGCCGGATATCTTTCCCGACAGCCTTCCGGCCAGTGCGGTTAGCAGCGTGGTTTTTCCGCTACCCGACGGGCCTAACATTGCGAGCAGCTCGCCTGGCCGGACTATTCCACTGACGCCATTTAGAATGACACGGTTCAGCTTTGGATCAGCTGATGATGATGATGATGCACAGTTACCATTTCCCTTTTGGTTCAAACTAATGGTGTATGCCACATCTTCAAACTGCAAAGAAAAAAAAATTGGGACAAAACATTAGTGAGGTCATTTCTCATGCAGAATACCATGTACTCATTAGCCACTTATAATTGTTCTCTTCAACTTGTAGATCTGTCAGTTCAGTTTAGTCATATATGTACTAATTTTGTTTTTTTAACTATTAATTTTCACTTCAAGAATAGTTAATTTCGGTTCAGTTCAGCTACAAACAAACTCAGTTTAGATCTACCATTTTTTTACCTTGAGCGTGACAGGCCTTAAAGATTGGCGGAGAATGGAGCGACGAACAGGCGTTCTGTGTTCCGAATCTTGAAGTTGATCATCTTCTCCGAGCTGAGTGGCAGCTAGATTAAGAGGTTGGATGTGAACCACGGCGTTAGAATTCTCCGGCCGGGCGCATTTCATCGGGTTAGTGATTGGACCATGGCAGCCGGTTATCCTAGTACCTTCTTGATCATGGGGCATCATTTTTGATACGGTTTGAGAAGATGAAGATGATGAAGAATAAAGGTGAAAGATTAGTGCAGAGAACTTGGAGATTATGAAGATGAGAAATGGTAGAGATGATCAAATGCAAAGATGAAATTAATGGAAGTGAAAAGAGAAGAGGGGCTTTATATTTATAAGGGGAGAATTCACGGGAAGAAGGATTATAGTAGGTAGCCGTGTCCTTGAACACTTTGAAAGGATCACAAAGCTACGTATAGCTAAGCCTATGATGGAGATTGAAGGCTAGAAAGCTACAAGAGCTAGCTCTAAAGTGTGGAAACACAAATATTTTATGATCTTCTTTTCAATTTTATTGACTCGCGTCATAATAAGATATGTTCATTATAACTTATTTTCAATTTAGTTTAGCAAAATAAATGGTAAACAACCGTGTTAGTATATATGCCAAGTAGAGATGAGTATGGATCGGGTTTTGGCCTAATTTAGCTAAATTCGGATCCAATTCGTAAAAAAATGTCGGGTCCAAATTCGACCCATATCCACAAAATTTAAAATTTTAAAATCCATACTCAAACTACATGGTTCAAGGTTTTAAACGTGTTCTTAATGGATTTAAAAAAAAAAATCAAACTATTTAGCACACATAGTTTGATTATCTTCGAAAAATATTTACTAAATTGAATAGTTTTGTTTCATTTATTATAATCATTGTTGGAATATCACGATAGACAAAAATATTAAGTATAATTCGAAAAGAGAAACATCATATGCCGTATTACCTCGATAATAAGCATCAAGTTACTTATTATATATCTTTATTCTTAAATTTCTTGTAATTTTGTTTTGTTATTTCATAAGTGGTAGTAATCATAATCATATTTTGTTGTCATATATTCTGTCACAAGTAATTTGGGACTGGAACACATATAATCGAGATTAGATCAAATTCAAGGGTAGATGCATCCATCAAAATTTAACCACGTCCCTTTTCATTAGCAAATATTATTAATTATGAATTAAGTTCAAAATTAACTATACTTTTTAAAAATATACAAATATCATTTTCATTAATCGATATTGTTAAAACGTTTCATGTCTTTTATTTACTTTAAGGTCTCTGTGTAAGTATTATGTACGTTGTTTCACAGTATAAGAATATCCTAAAGAACTCTTCTTTGATTGAATACTTTGAATAAAGAAAGGAATAAGACAACTGGCCATTACACAATGAACTGTGATCTAATTCTTTATCTAGAAGTGGAAATCTTAATTAGGAAATTTCCTTTAAGGGAAATGGAAATATTAGGTTGGATTGAAACATAATTCTAACATAAAATACAAAATAAGTTAACAAGAATTATTTATATACAAAAGTACATCAAGCATCTGAATTTTTTTTTATCATGATCATTCAAGATGTGGGAATTTTCCAACAACAATTACAATAAGTGGAATTAACATCTAATATAATAATCTTATCAAAGAATAATTAATCGAAATGATAACCAGACTAATTACAAATAAGAATCTATAAAAGCATAATAGTGCAAGGCTGCAAGCCCCTATTATCTAATTTTAAGTTTTCATGAAACCATGAATTGATGAATAAGGATATTCAACATCTGCAACACCACGAACACATTGACACGTATAATTCAAGCGTAAACACCATGAAAATTAACTGTAGATGTATCAAAAACATAAAATGAAGCATTCAAATCAGATCTAGTTAAGATAATCAAATCTTAAGAATCTCAATCTAGTTACAGATTGAGTTAGGGTTTCGATTAAAAAGATCGTCAAAATAAAAACTACTTAATAAAACATTAGATCTGAACGATCTAAAGGTTCGTTATGGAGATTCTACACTTATGCATGGAAGGAGAAATCGATCAAGAACGAACAAAGAATGTTTCTCCATTTCCCCTAGAGTTTACAAGAGATGGGGAAGATGATGATGATTGCTAGGGTTTAAGATTATTTAATAGAGAAATAACTAGTTTAATTTCAGCTTTTGAAAGGTGGTTTTCTTTTATGTGAAATGTGTCAAAAATTGATGGTCTAATAATACTTCTTATTCGAAATTTCAAGAATCTAATAACAGCTTGCTTGAAATGTACATAAAATATCATTGGATACTTTTACAAGAAAAGAAAAATATAACATGTTTGAGAGGTCAAACCAAACTAATATCGCATGCATTCTGCAACGCACTAACGTCTCATCTATGAGTAATATTCAATCCCATTAATCATGCTAAAATGCTACCTTCTGTCAACACTATTATTAATGAATCATAATAATAAATTTTAGTTATATATCTTCATCTTTCTTTTTAGGTTTAGCTTTTGTCTTTTAAGTTTTAGCATTTAATTAGGATCCCATCAACACAGAATATTATTAGTTAACTCGTCTTAATCAAATGACGACTGACACTGATTAGTACACTCCTCTTAAAATAGATCTTTGATATTTGGAGTTGGCAAGTGTTTTACTCTACACATCAATCTTTGGTTAAAATACATTACATAGGTATAAAAAAGAATTTATGAACTTCTATATTACACATTGAGAGAAAGTCTTGTGTGTTACAATGTCACGGTATGTCCATGGTATTTGCAGGTTGTATTTTACTTTTGCAGTCTGTTTATTTTTGAGAAAGACGAATACGCCTTCTTGTCAGTGACTGTAATTTCAAATTAATAAATGGGCGGTTCTACATACAGGTCTAGTTTACTTCTACAGGTTCAAATTAAACCTGAAGTGACAATAATGTCCCTCTTAAATATGTATTATAATTCACGAAAAATTAATTTATGATTTGGACACGTATTTAATCGTTACATAGACGGGTTTAGGCATTCAAGGTTAGGGTTTTAGAAATATATTTGTAAAAAACTAATATAAAAGTGAAGGGTAGTTATGTTATTTTCCATTTTCATTAGATATGCAGAATCAAACTGGATCTGAATATAGCAAACCCCTAATAAATTAACAAGAGCAATTTTGTGGCAGTTCTGTTAAAATACAAACCGCATAAGTTTTAAAAAAAAAAACTACAAATAAAAAATATGTAAATATATCAAATGATTTGTCATCATAAATCCTACGGATAATATACATTCACTGAAATCAATAATTTATGCATATCTTTAGGTCGGCTGCTACTGGTTTGTGGCTTTCTTCGTGGCAACTTATAATTGAGTGGGAAAGGTAGTGGCCTCTTCATGAGATTATGTGTTTGCATAAGTATGTCACACTCTTGCTTTGCTTTTGGTTTTTGGATCATCGGCGGGATTGGCAGCTGTCCATACAATATGGCCGTTAATTGCAGACTTCATCTTTAATGTTCATCTTTCTCGCCACTTCTTTTTTATCTTGTAATTGCAAATTACAACTCGTCAACCTAAAAGCTTAATTAATCAGATGAAAGAGCTTTTTTACTTTGTTAAAAATGGACGTGTGAAGGACTAAATCTTCTTGTTTCTGTCTCATCTAAATCTGCACATTTTAGATCAACTCTATCAAAATATATTTGACCATTGATAACTTTATTTGCATATATTAACAACGTCAAAATAGAGTGTGTGAATCCAACAATATCTTGCATGATGATAGTATTACTAATGTAGTTATTGAAATTTATTGTCAAATATGATCTGAAACATGTATAGATTTAGATGGGACGGAGGGAATACTTATTTTCTCTTTACTCCCTCCGTCCTAGTGTAAACTGCAGGGAGAGAAAATAAAAGTTGAAATTTGGATTGTGAAGTGTATGGTAGAGATTGAATTCAAGAAAAAAGTGGGTGAAATGAGTGGATGAAAATTGAGTAGCGTTACCATAAAAGGAAAGTCTGCAACTTGGAATGGGACGTCCAAAAAATAAAAGCATGCAATGTCAAATGAGATGGAGGGAGTATCAGTTTGATTACGTATTTTCATATATTATAGTTAGTTATTCATTGTTATTTGAAAGACCACTTTACTTTTGCAGTATCATATTTGGAGTCGAAATGATGATGATGCACTTGCAAAATAATAGCTTTAAAATTAATGAGTATAATTACATCATTTTGGGTCCAAAACTAATCATGCAAAAGAAATCTGGTCATGCAAAGTGAAAAATAAAAGAATTTACTATTTAGAAAGTAAATAGTAAAATGAAGAATGCATGGATTGAGACTAGGGAAGAACATTATGTTCAAGATCTAAATTTGAAGTGATAAGGATATGAAGATACATGGCTAACAAAATTTATGATCGTCTTTTCTTAACCCTAGAAAATGTATGTAATTAGGGCAGATCTTGTGGATCAATATGAGGGGTGACGTCATTTTGTGACGCAGAAGTTATTTTTTATCCATGTTTCCTGTCGTGTCCAATTATGCATGCATATGGTTCAAATGAATTAATTTATATATGATTTAACCTAGTTATGGAGGACTCAAATTAATTAAGTAAACATTATTTTATTGGTTGAATACACATGAATACCTAATGATCATTCAAAGCATCCTTTGCAAGAATATATATTTTATTAAATTAATTAATAATCAGATGCATTATCAGAGAAGTAACAGCAAAACTTTGTGCTTTGCACTCAATAATCAGATGTTGAAATTCTGTCATTTCCGCGACCCCTTTTACTCAAAGCAATGATACTTTATTTTCGGTCCATGCATAAAAAGTTGCGAGAACCTTGTAATCACTCTCTTTTGTACAATATCTCTAATAGTGTTTATAGAAGATAGTACTAAATTCTCAGTTAATCAACATAAAGCAAAATATTGATTCCTAAAATATGATTTGCATGTGGATCAGAAACTAAAAATATTTTCGATTATTAATTATCAAGTATTATATATAGAAAAGTTTTTCTTGAATCATATCTTTATAATCAACAACATTTCTCATGATTCACATACCTTTTAAAAAGGTTCAAGTCCTACTCCAAAAGCAGAAAAAATAAAAATGGTTGGATAGGTTTGAAATATCCAATGTAACAGCCATACATTATCTGTGTGCTGTGTATTAAAATGTCGTTCTTATGGCTGGTATTATAACGCTGTCATCTTCGTTAAAATCCCAGAAAATTGAATGAAACCTTTGATTGTGAAAAAGATCGAAAGCAATATTTGCTTGTGAACAAAACCAATATTATTACGTGACTGCCTTTTCCTAATAGCCACATACACGTTGATTGTAACAGGTGGCAATTACAGGCTAGGGTTCAGAAAATATGAATGAGGTTTATGTCGAAAATTTTCTTTAATCTGGGATTATTCGTACGTACCATCACAAGAACGTGCATTTTTATTTATAACAAGAACATATACATGCACTTAATTCTCACCATAAACTATTTTTGACGACTACTTTTTTCTTTTAGGAATAATTTTATTTAAATAAACACATTGATCCTTGATTTTTCGAGGTATACTTCATTAATTCGATAATTTAAAATATCGAATTAGGTTCTCAAATTTATATATGCTGTACATTTTTTAAATTTTGCATGCATGCATATACGTTTACAATTCTTTGCTTATATATAAATAATAGCACGTTGATCCTTATTTTCGGGTTTCTTAATTTTATGTATCTTTTTTTTTATTATTATTGAAACCACTTGAGTGGGGTGAAATTTATAGGCTCACCAAACCATAAAAGAAACCAAGAATGTTTGTACAATGAAAAATGAGTAAAAAACACTATTACAAATCAATCTTGATGTCATATATGTCAAAGGGAAACCTTATCTAGACCTATGTCTACTTTTGCAAGCATGTTAGGCATCACTAAGCGAAGACCAAATCTGCCGACAAAAGGACTTGATACTCGCAAGCATTTTAGGGATCGCTATGCGAAGTCCAACTCCGCCGACGAGTACGAGGTGTCGAAAAGGTTCCTAAAAGCTGTGAACTTGTGCACTGATCAGCTCAATGTTTTTGCTTGTGGCCTGTTTCAGAGAAACTCCATGTTGCTGTCCATATAGATTGACTGCTATGTTGCTGTCCATATGATAATTCTGTCCAGGCCTTGCGCCTGCAATGTACAAAAAAGAGATATCAGCAGTAACTGAAAGGAGAATTAAGTTCTTATGTATGGAACTTGTCTGCTATCAAGCTGAACTAGTCCCCTTATATTTCTGGGCAAAGAGAGATGAGTAAAAGTTTGAGTGTTCCTTTCTTTACTAGCCATTGTTGCCAAAGAATCAGCCACAGAGTTGGCTTCCCTATAAACATGAGTAAAAGAAAGGTTAGCAAACTCACTTTCTAGTAACCATATAGCTCTGATGTAAGGCTCCAGTTTCCAAGGAATTTTGAAATCTTTTCTGATCATTCTGAGCAGAATAAGTGAATCAATCTCCACTTGCAAAGTGTCAATCTCCTCCATGTAGGCTAGGTTCAGGCCTTCCAATAATGCTAAAGTCTCAGCCTCAAGGCTATTTTTCTGATTCAAATAGAGTGACCTGGCTATAATGACTTGACCAGTAGCTGATCTGATAACCATACCTGCTCCTGCTTGTTCAGGATTACCCAATGATGAACCATCAGTATTCAGTTTAAATGGAGCTGTAGGAAGCTTCCACTGAACTAACTGAATATGTTTTCTCATAAAAGGTGCCACTGGAGCAAGGTGCAGAAGCTCAGTATATACATGATTTGCCTCATCTGGTTTCCATTGTAACCTGTGGACTTTCATCACACTTTGCAGAAGCATTAGTATTCTTTTTCTCATGAATAGAAGCCTTGGATTAATATTGTCATGGTGATAAGCATTTCTGCTACACCATATAACCCAAGTTATAAAACAGGGCAATAATCTCACTAAAGTTCTGTGAAGCTTATATTTAATATTGACATTCCAATAATGGAAGCATCTATCCCAAGCAAACAAAGTTCACAGGTGTCAAATCAAAGAGTATGTGAAATTCATTCCATAGAGTAGTAATAAAAGGACAATCATGGAAAATATGTTGCATATCTTCAGAGTCATTTTTACAGAAGCAACAGATAGATGTAATATATATTTTATTCTCTTGTAAAATGTCCCCAACTGGTATTAATCTATTCAATAGTCTCCAGTTAAAAACTGAGAGCTTATTTGGGACATATTTCCACCATAAGAATTTGTAAGATTGCACTTGTAGTCTTTTATGTCTCAGCTTTTCATAAGCAGATGATATAGTAAACATTCCAGTAGGTTCCAATTTCCAAATCAGTCTATCTGGATAGTTTTCATATATTGCAAAGTCTTGATTTAACATGTTTACTATATGCTGAGGAAATTCAATGGCAAGTTCAGTAACATATTGTTGTTGGTTATAAAAAAATTCCTGAACAGTCAATTCTGGATGCATAATATTTATATCATCATTCCAGTAATCAATCAAATTTCCAACATCTTTCCAGTTTGAGTTCCAAAAGGATATGTTACCTTCACCAACCTGTATAGCACTATTCTGAGATGCTATATTGTCCATTTCTTTGTATCTTTTCCAGGTTTTTGATGTCTTCTTGTAATCTGGTAGGGACCACATGAATGCTGTCCATAGTGTTTTACCTGTCTGTAACTTCCACCGAATCTTAAGAGAGAAAGCATTAACCATAGTGTGAAGATTTTTGACCCCTAAGCCATTTTCCAAAAATGGATAGCTCAGGTTGTCCCAAGATCTCCACACCTTATTCTGTCCATAATTTGAAGAACCCCAAAAGAATTTGGCAAAAAGAACATGCAATCTTTGAATTACACCATTAGTAGGTTTTATGACAGTTAAAATGTGTAATGGTATAGCTGAGAGTACATGTTTAGCCAATATTAATCTTCCTGCTTGGTTGAGCCATTTATTTTGCCAAGATATCAATTTTGAGGCTATGGTATCAAACAGTGATTGGAAATAAGAATGTTTTTTCTTCCCCATAAAGATAGGGCAACCCAGATATCTAAATGGAAAAGTACCAGCAGTTATTCCTGTTATATCTGAGATCAATCTTTGGTATGCAACAGGAGCATGTTTAGACAGATAGTATGTAGATTTGTCAATATTAATTTTCTGTCCTGACACTAACTCATATTTTCCTAGAAAAGTCATTAGATTTTCAAGACTGTGCCTATTTGCCTTAAGGAAAACCATAGTGTCATCTGCAAAAATTAAGCTGGTTATTTGTGTAACTGTATGTGGCAGCTTGTACTTATCAATTTTAGATTCATTAAACAGGAAACTTAGGTTTCTTGTGAAGACCTCAGTAAGTATTATAAATAAAAAGGGGGACAATGGATCTCCCTGTTTTATACCTCTTGAGGCGTTAAAAAAACCATATGGTTTCCCATTTACCAAAACAGAGAAGCTTGCTGCGTTTATATTGCCCATAATATTTTTAACTAAGTGAGGATGAAAGCCCAATTTTAGTAATAATTTAGCCAAAAAATCCCATGAAACCTTATCAAAAGCTTTCATCATGTCAAGTTTGAAAAAGGTATTACAACCCCCAGTTTTACTGTTTAAAAAAATCAGTTAACTCATGCATTAGTAATACATTATCAGCCAATTCTCTGCCATGAACAAAAGCAGACTGTTCTGGTGAGATTATAGATGGCATTATGGGTTTCAATCTATGAGTATAAACCCTAGAAAATATTTTGTTTAAAAAATTAGATAAACTAATGGGTCTATAGTCAGAAAAGGTTGAGTTGACTTGTCTTTTTGGAAGAAGTATGATAAAGGTTGCTGAAATAGCTCTAGGTATAGGAATTCCTAATAAAATTCATTTACAGCTTTGGTAGGTCATGTTGTATGATATCCCAGCAATGTTTATAGAACATACCTGTGTACCCATCAGGGCCCGGTGCAGCTTCTCCATCCATGGCAAAGACAATGCTCTTCAACTCTTCTTTTGTAATTTGCTTCATGATTGCTTCATTTGTTTCTGCACTGATTATTTCTGGAATTTGCTCCAGTAATTCTTGCGTAATACTTGCCTCACTTGTAGTACCTGCATCACTGCTCAAAGAATCATCAGATAATAACGAACTAAAAAAAGATACAGCCTCGGATCCAATTTCTTCAGGATTAATTATCCACTCATCCCTTGAATTTTTAATCATGGCTATCTTCTGTCTAGAATGGTTAGCTTTTACTGTAGAGTGAAAATTTTTTATATTAGAATCCCCTTCTGCTAACCATTTTAATCTTGATTTTTGCTTCCAGAAGGTTTCTTCTCTCAGTAAGGCCAAAGTCATTTCTGCCTGTGCTAGATGCAATTGGGATCTACTAGTATCAGTATTATCTCTTTGATGGTCCAACTCTCTCTGTAAAACTAAGGACTCTGCTAATTTAACATTATCTTGAATATTACCAAAGACTTTTTTATTCCATTGTTTAAGATCAGTCTTTAGCCTCCTAAGTTTTACAGAAAAGTTTAACATGCCATGAATCCCAGTAGTTTGATCCCAACTTTGTTTCACAATATGTAAAAAATCTGAGTGAGTGATCCAACAGTGTTGAAATCTGAAGGATTTTGGAACATTATGAATCCCATGGTTTTCTAGTTTTACTATCAAGGGTGAATGATCTGAATCTAGTCTTGACTTTACTTTTATACTAGTATTTGGAAAAATAGTTTGAAAATTTGGTGTCATAAGACATCTATCCAACCTCTCCCAAACAATACAAATAGTCCCAGACCTTAATCTTCTATTTCCAGTCCAAGTAAATAGGTTTCCAGATGAAGGAATCTCTAAAATATTATTATCTTCTATAAATTCATTGAATTCCAACATGGATTCCAGATTAGGAGATGCATGTCCAATATATTCTGAAGTGTATCTCATTGCATTAAAATCTCCAATAAATAAAGCAGGCAATGGACTATGTGGAGTTAAATTTAACCATAGTTCCCTTCTATCTATCATATTATGTCTAGCATATATGAAAAAAGCATGCCATGATGTAGCTATAAATACATGCTCTATCTCAGTTTTAACAAATTGATCATGCTCAGTCTGAATTGAGATTTTAAAATCATCATTCCACAGTATCCATATTTTATTTCTAGGATGAGCATAAAATTGATTGAAACCTAATCTATATGCCATAGATGACAGTTGAGAACTATCCAAAAAAGGTTCCAGTATTACAAAAAGGCCTAATCTATGTTTCCTTTTCATATGAAGTACCCTAGCCTGAGTTCTTTTGTTTTTTATTCCTCTAGCATTCCAGACACAAAAATTGATTCCTATCATAATTATATCATAGATTTAGCATCAATTTGTGATCTAGTGTGAACTGATTTTTGGGAACTTGTATAATCCTTTTTCACCCTTTTTTTCTTTACTGTTTGATCAGGCTGAGAGGTGTCTATATTAATGGTGTCAGATAAAAGCCTATCAAATTTATTTTTATCAGTATGAATAGGTTCAAGAATGAAATCCCCATCTACTTCTTTAGCCCTTTTTTCTTGACACCATTGTAAAGTAGGCATCAAAGGCATATTCTCAAGTAGAGTAGTATCATCTAAAGACAATGGTGAATTCATACCTGAATTTACCTGAGAGGCCTTATTGTTGTCCTCATTGTCCATATTAGATTGTAAATCTGTTTGTGCATCTTGAGAGTCTTCATTGTTGTGTATGTGTTTTCCTTGATCCTGCGGCTCTTGATGTACCTGATCAGAGGAAATCTCAGCAGCTGTAGGATGCTGAATGTCCCCCTCTTTTTAATGACTAGATAGGCTTTGATCTTTCTCAGTATACAAAGTTGTGCTGTCAGAAATCTGAGTGTTCTTATGCATCAACTGTGAGGAATCCTGATTGGTCTTATCTTGTTGCTGTTTTAGATTATCTGGAGATGCTTGCTGCTGCATTTGTGGATCTGTGATTAGTTGATTATCCTTCTGCTTTATCACAGGTGCCTTTTCTCTCCAAACTTGTTGAAATTGTACCTGTTTACCTGCAAAATTTGCACCTCTCTTTTCCAAGGAGATTGTCTGAGCAATTTGATTAGTATTAACCATATCTGTAGGTATCATTTGTTTCTCATTGTTGGTTAAGCCTGAAGATGACACATTATTATCTTGTGTATGATTATCAATAATAGTAGGTCTCCATGGCATGATATGTTTAGGTCTATGTTCACTTTTACAAGCAGAAACATCATGACCTATTTTGGAACATCTGGAACAATAAAAAGGCAAGCTTTCATATTCAACTCTTTGCCAATAGCCCATATTTCTGAAACTTAACCAGATTCTTTCAGTAAGTGGTTTAGTTATATCTATTTCCACACAAACTTTCGCAACATGAGGCCTTGTTTTATTCAAAGTTGCTTGATCAATTTTAACAGGAATACCAATCAAACTACCAATAGATAACAGTGTATTTTCATCAAAAAATTGTCTTTTCAGACCATACAGAGCTATCCATACCGGTATAATGGGTGAATCTGCGTTTGGATCGAAATCCGGACTCCATTTCGTGATTCGGATCGAATAAGCCCCAAAGTTCCAGACTTTATGCATCCAACACCTGTAATAATCTTCAGCAAGATCAAAATGCATTAGTACCTGTCTATTATCTAACAAATAAATTTCCAGGTGACCATTGAATCCGGCCGTTTGAAAGTCTCGCCGGAACTTATCCAGTCGAGGATGAGCCCGAGTAAATTTACCCACAAGGGTATGCTTCAAGGGCTCCTCTAACCTATCACATTCCTCATCGGAAAAGTGAAGGCCAGGTTCCCCGAGGTGGTCAACTCTCGGCTTTGAATTGAAGGTTGCTCCAGCCGGCAACGGATTCCTATTGGGATTACAGTTCGCCACCGCCTGCGCATAGGAGATCGCAGGCGGGGCTTGAGCATTGGTGGGTGGCTCCGCCATGAGGCGGCGCCGGGGATCGGAGATCGGAAAGAGGAATAGGGTTTAAGAGAAAATCGCAAAAATCGCCGCTCTCCAAAAATCCTTTTTTTTCCTTATGTATCTTTTCTTAACATAGTTCCTACAAATTCATTATGATTTTTTAAACATTTAGTAAAGTTTATTTAAATATTATTATAGGCCTTTTTGTAGGAAATTGAAAGTGTAAACTAATTGTCTCACCATTAATATATATGACGAGACGATCTCTTTTTCTCTGTATTCTTTATCTTATTTCTGATCAGGTGAAAAAAAAAATTACAGAACCAAATATCATCACAGTTTTGCATTCATATTTTATGAGAATAACAGTCATCCCGATGATCCTGATATAACTCTTATTAGGCACCAATAAGATAAGGGGCATGCTATACGCAGTTCGTATTTTGCTTATTTTGCAGTCCAAAATAAAAATACGTCTTCGATATATATGATATGGTCAATAATTATGTATATCAGACATATGCATCATATATACTACTTCTATTGCATACACTTGCAAATCAGTTATATATTAGAATCATTGTATATATGATTATTTAACAAAAATACGGACTGCAAATAAGCAAAATACGGACTGCGTATAGAAGGCCTGTAAGATAATGACACGTGTACAATTATAATAAATTAATTGGTTAAGATAATTTTAGTAAATTTCTAAAACCCTAACCTAGAAAGTATAAACTCGTCTGAGTAATGATTGAATACGTGACACAATCATAAATTAGTTAAAAATGATGCGTCGCTATTTAATTGATGTCTGATATTGCTTATATTAGGATGATCCTTATATATATTAAACTGTTCATATTTTAAGAGGTTTCAATATAATTTTGTAGCAGTTTAGGGATCGTAGTTACGTGAACAAGGTCCCTAACCCTATGTCTTTGCTAACTATCGTTTTAGGGATCAGAAACACCTGTCTGCGATTTATTGCCTGGTTTAATTCTAAAAACATGCACATGACTAGGAAGGGATAACTACAATAGATCTTCAAGGGTTTTCTGCAATAAAGTGAGACGGACAGGTTCTTCCTGGAAATTAAAAGTAGACAAAACATACTGCCTTCGTAACTAATTTTACTTGTGTGGCTAGGGTTGTCGTTTTTTATATGAAAAATCTGTTTCTGTCTGATGAGTGTGTAATTCACACGCAAAAAAAGCCAATGAAATTGACGCTATATACTGAGATGGAATTGATTGAAAGGATAATTAGTTGCTGAACAGTATTATATTAAATTGAAAGATATTCAGATAAGCGGTGATAACCGAGAAGATACACCGTTATCAAGATCTCATCACATCTAAATCAGAAGCATCATGGCATCATCTAGAGCTATTTTTCGTTCTTTGAAAACCTTTTCAAACCAATGAAAATGGTTAACCACTTACCCAGCTCTTCATTAAAGAAGAGGAAATGGTGATGAGCGATTAATTAACTGCGCCAACTGAGATTAGATTGTGAACTGAATTTGACCGATTTGATTTTGTAAATATCATTTCAGGGACTGAAATATAATCGGTGGACCTGATCTGATATCATTTTCAAGGGTCAGTTATATGAATCACGGGCATTACTGTGTTGTGTAAATTAAAGAGTGCTAAAATTTACTGAAATGTATATTTATGACTTGAAATTGTTATTTATTTTTATTTCGATTCATAAAATAAATAAAAAACTTGTGGAGAAGTGACCATATGTGAGCTTTAGACACGCACAAAATGAACGACCACTTAATTATGAAAATAGTGGCTTAATGGTACGGAGTTAAGGTACATCAACCAAGTACTCTACATCTTCCGTCTCAATCGAAGTTCTACAGCTTTTTTATTTCACGTGTTTCAATTCAAATAACATATTTTTTTATAGAATTATTCCGCCAATTTCCTCACTCATTACACCGACTTTCTTCTCAAAATCAATCTCCATCATTCGTATTACAGTTTTTAATTCAATTTCAATTTTTTCTCTCTTATACTTTCCGATAGGATAGAGAAAGTATCAGAGAAAGTATCGGACTTGACATGAACATACATATAATACACCTAATAATTCTTCCCACTAAGCCACTAGCTACAAGTGGCTTTGGCTTCCCAACATTGCTTACTTGAACTCATAATGAAACTCATCTATGCTCCCCGTACTCAAATTTGATACGTCTCCACCACAACATGTAGAGGTGATCTAGCCATTAACCTAGCTAGCTATGAATATCTAAAATACAGTCAAAGATAGGCACCTCAGAAAGAAGTTAATATTTTAGGTTTTTCTCATTAACATTATTCTCTCTAATCTTTTGAAATAATTATAAATTAAAATTAATATAGATCAATAACATGTTTGTTCATCAATGAACAACATATCTATGATAAAAATAAAATAAAATAAAATAAACAACATTTCTTCTATCATGAAACTGCAAAGTTATAAATATACTTGATTTCGATCAGGGTCGACCCAACCAACAGATTTAAATATTTGTATCATGTGTTTTCAAAAATAATGTCCTCATTTTATTTAGGGTTTTTTCTTAATGTTATAGTTGTGCCATTTGATTATATAACTTAGTACAAGGAACAAAAGAGAATACGGGATTAAAATGATCATTATGTTCCAATATTCCTATGCATGCATGCACATATATGCCGCGACGATGAATTTAATCTAATCGAACTAAGTTGGTTTAAACGCAATAGGCCTAGCATGCTACTATAGTAGTCCATATATTCCATGGTGGCTATCAAATTTGCGAAGTCAGAATCCAAAACAGAGAAAAGAATGAAATGACTTCCCACTCACAATCCCAGAACAGAGCATGCGGATTTACATGCAAATACAGTGACGGAATCAGAAATTTATTTCAGATTAGCTTCATATGTTTTAAAAAATGTAGGATATATAAGTTCACTTTTTACCCCGGGGGAGAACAGTAATTTAATTTTGGGCACGGAATTCAGAATAGGCACAGATATACTTGAACCGTCATATAATTCCGCCACCATTGCATACATACATAAAAGTACTTGGGATCATGGCTGGGTAAGGTACATAAACACTGGAAGAAAACGTCAGAAACATGAAAATGCTGGATAGCACAATGATTCAGATGAATGAACGGATGATAGTTAACGTTGGAGAGGATAAAATTTGATTTTATGATCAGATATATGATGCTGTAATTTAGCCTTTAAGTTTTGGACACATTGATTGAACCTTTCTGGTGTTTTAGTATCTTCTTTCAATCGACAGCAAAGGGCATCTTCTATACTCCATTAGCATATATGTGCTGGTGAATATGATGCATGAGTAACATCATCATGATCATCATACAAATTTAAATTCCATTCTTTAAAAAATGAGAAACAATTAGATAAGACAGCCTTATCGTAAGGCAGGACCATGATAAATTACTTTTTGGGGTTAAAATATAATTATTTTATTCTCGGCGCAATAGTGTAAAGTATGCATAAGTTCAGCGACTATGTTGCAAAATGTACACTTTATATATCCCAATTATTCCCAACCCAGCGTGATAGAACGCAGGGCTTCTGAACGGCTTCTGATTGCTTCTGTCGGCGAGGGCTCCAGCTTTGGAGGTTGCCGTCGATTGCTGGGGAAAAATCCTTTTCGTCGGATCTTGGTTCATCCCTCAAGAGTCGTCGGACTGTGCCGGCTGTCACGGAGAAGGCGAGCAGCGAGCCATCGGAAGTCCCCTCGATCCGCCGTGAGTTTAACGACGGCGGTGGCGGCGGAGCAGCCTATATTCCTATCATAATCAATTAATGATGCCCTGTTTTCCATGAATAGGAGGGCGGCTGATTTTCTTTGGAGAAGGCTTGATTTCTTCTGCACTTTGCACGGAAGTTTGGTCATCATTGAGCTCTTTTTCAAGTACAATCTTTGATTCCCAAGGACGGGCAGTCATCCAGCGTTTTAACCAGCTACATCATCAATTAGGATTGTTTGCATCCATGAATGTTTGGTTTGCAGTTGAAGGCTTCGAATAGCTCCTCCATGTCAACTGCAATAAAAAATTTGGGGATTTGATGATGGATAAATTTGGTGATGATTTGATAATTTCAATCTAATGATGATGATTCCGATGGTGATGATCTTGATTTGATGTTGAATGTAATGATGATTTGATGAATGATGATTAACAACGAAGATTTGACGATGAACGACAAAGATTTGATGATTTGATGATGAACAACGATGATTTGATGATGAATGACGATGATTTGACGATGAACGACGATGATTTGATGATGAACGATGATGATTTAATAATTAACGACGAAGATTTGACGATGAACGACGATGATTTGATGATGAACGACGATGATTTGATGATGAACAATGATGATTTGACGATGAACGACGAAGATTTGATGATTTGATGATGAACAACGAAGCTTTGATGATGAACGACGATGAATTGATGATGAACGATGATGATTTGATGATGAACGGTGATAATTTGATGAACAACGATGATTTAATGATGAACGTCGATGATTTGACAAAGAACGTCGATAAATTGATGATGAGCGACGATAATTTGATGATTTAATATTGATGATTGATGATGGTAATGATGAATAAAGAGATTAAATGTGTTATATATTCTTATTGCAAAATGGTCCCTGGGTTTTATTAACATTTTAAGTACTGGCACCGAAAAATAAATATTTATATCTCTAGCCCCCAAAGTATTTTGCCCCTGAACCTAATACCCCTTGCCTTACTATAAGGCTGCCTTATCAGAAACTTTCTCTTAAAAAATAGAAATGGCTATCACTGATTTTCTTTTTTAAATTCACAAAATTAATACAATGGGTTTCTAAGTTTTATAAAAAAAAATTGGTTTTTTGAAATGGAGTTTACTCGAAACTAATTAATTAGCAATTTTTTTAATTAAAATTTAGGCAATCAAATGTCATTTGATATAAATGGTTTTAGTTTTTTAATACTATCAAACAACATATATATGATTTTGTCAAAAAAAACAATATATATATGATTGGAGATAGTTGTAAGAGATTCGTTTAAGATAATGAATTTATTTTTTGAATTTTTAGTTTATTTTGCCATCTTTATTAAGAAAAAAATACTTTCCCTCATCAATAATGATTGTTTTGTTAGCCATTAACACCTCGCTTAATAGTAGTGATGTATTTGAAATAATTTTATAAAGTTCAATAATCAATATTGAGACAAAAATATGGTGATCAAAGTATAATTTTAACCAACTTTGATGATTCATTAATAATCAACACCAAATCCATATTTTGCTAACTATTATATGATGTAGGGATTCATCATGTTACGAATCAAGATAAAGAATTTAGGTGTGATGGACAATTGGATTTTGCGGAAATTTCTTGGCGGTCCTCAGTATTGAGGACGGAGCCATTCAGTACGATAAAATCGTACTCAAAATGAGAATCTGCAATTTTGTTTCTTCTGAGAATATAAATGAATGCACTGTGCCCATTAGAATATTATCAAGAAAAATGAAATAATTTATATTGTGATGAGCTAAAGAGAATGCTATTGTTTAGTGCTATATATGTTGTGCTAATAAATAAGTATTGTGATGAATCTTATGTGATGCTACCAGCTTCCAGTCCCGGCCGGATGATGACGAGTCTCCGGCCCGGATGAGCCTTTGTCCGTGCTCCGCGCGCTCTCACCTAAAAACCTGCAAAACAACGCCTCGGAGTATCCCGAGGATAGCTACTCCGGCGTGATGATGAAAGAGGGGCCTTTGAATAGGAGAGAGAATAAGGATATATTGAGAGAGTTTTTATCTGATAGAACATATCTTTCTCCACAAGTCCAAAACTGTATTTATAGGTGTGAGTGGTCAGCCTCCAGCCTAGAGGTAGTGGTCCTGTTCTTTTGTCCTTACCCGGAGACAGGTCATATTCATGTCCCCTTGTCCCCGGATAACGCCATTCTAGCTGACGTCATATGGACCGGACTACACTCTGGGCCGGAGTCTAGATATGGGCCAGAGCCCATATCACCACTATCCCCCCGAGACATGGGATTCGTCCGGAAGTGCGATCCGGAGGAGGGATCCCATGTCTCATCACGAACGCTTTTCTTTTCCTTGACGGATCCGCCCGGAGGCATGTAATCCGTTCTGGGAGCACAATACCTACCCGGGTGCGTCTGGGTACGCGCTCGCCGTTTGTACTTCTTGTGCGCGTGTTTTGAGGCGCACTTAATGAGGCGTGCTGCTGCGCCATGAATGCGCTGTCAATTCAAAAAAAAGTTCTGTTTTCCTTTTCCAAATAAATTCCTTTTCCTTTTTTCCAGAGGGCAATCATGTCGCCTCGGGACTCGCTCCCTTCTTTATCAGTTTTATGTCTATAAATAGTGAACCCTTTCCATCACTTTCGTTTTTCACTTTTTTCATCTCCTGTTTTTCTTTGCTGTTTCTGTTCATCCTCATCCTTCTGTTTTTCTTTCTTCAAAACACTTCTTTTCTTTCATTTTTTCTCCTCCTTTAATCATAATGTCTGCTGAAGGTGTTGACGTTACGATAGGGATTAACCCTGAGCCAGAAATCGATGATCCGAAAGCCGGAGAGATTGTCAACATCGATACAACTGTCAAAGAGCTAGTTCGAGCTATGGTGGTTCCTCTTTCCGTCGACTCCCATTTGACGCCGTTCACCGGGGACCATAAAGCGGTCGCGGCCATTCCCCGAAGTCACTTTTTCTATGGGATCACTTTCCCCCTTCCCCAACTGTTTCTGGACATCTTTGAGCATTATCAGATCTCCCCTGCTCAGCTTCAGCCCAACTGTATCGCCGTCGTCCGGGCCTTTCTGCTAAACTGCTACCGGTGCGACATAACCCCGTCCCTCGACTTATTCCGGTCCTTTTATCATTTGGATGCCACAAAGGACGAGAAGGTCTTCACCTTCCAGAAACGGAAAGGAGTGAGGGATTGCAGCAAGGGTCGCCATGACTACTATGCGAACTGGCAGAAAAACTACTTCATTTTTAACCTGGATAAGTATCTGTGCCCCGTGTGGAATGGCAAGAGGGATAAGGAAGACAAGGAGGTATTCCGTCCGGACGGCGTTGACGTAGCGGACATCAACAAACTGAGCCACAACCAAATCGATCTGAACAAGTTTTGGATCAACGGGAAGTACATCTTCCCATTGATGGCGTATGAGGAGGCCGTTTATACTCGGTGCCACTACTACTTCCCCCGGGACACTTCTTGTAAGTCTCTTTTCTTTTATTCCTTGCTTTATGTTTCTTGTCACTTATCTCCTTCTGTTTGTTTGCAGTGTATCCTGAGATCGAGGCGGGCGTAGACCCTCAGTCCGGATCTACCAAAAACAAGAACACGGGTGGAAATCCTCCGCCCGGGACTACAAAAACTGCAGACAAGGAGAAGCCAACAACCGGTTCGGGGACCGGCATGAAAACCCCAGCTACTGAGGAGGCAGAGAAAGACAAGGAGAAGAAGCGAAAGCGCCAGTTAGCGCTGCTCGCGGAAGAGAAGGCCAAGGTGGAGGCCTTAAAGAAGATCGCGACTGCATCCGTGAAGCAGTCCTCCGTTTCGGGCAGCGGGGCTGGCAACCGGGCCGCTGCCATCGCCCTTGAGGACCCCCCGTCCACCGACGAAGATGACGACGTTCCGTTATCAAAAAACCGAGGAAGAAAATTCCATCCTCCCTCCGCCGGGCTGAAACGGGCCAGCATTCGTCCGCGAACCAGGTCGCCCAGCAGGTGGAGATTCCGAATCTCTCCGCAAACAAGGACACTACTCCGGACAGTAGTTATACTGCTGGCCGGGTCAACCAGGTAAGACCTCATTTGTTGTTTATCTCTTGTATATTAATAGGTGGTTGTCTAATTTAACTCCTTGTAGGACTTTGCGGCCTATCTTATTGCTGCTCCGGGTGTTTCTGCGGCCATCAACAAGGCTTATCACGCCATGCATACTCAGCTATCCCAGAAGATAAGTGGGCTGCAGCGGATAAGGGGGAACTTGACCCGTGAGCTAGCTGCTGCAGAGGCCCGGACAGCCGAGGCTGAGGCCCGGGCGGCCAGAGCCGAGGCCCGGGTCCAGGAGCTAGAGGACCTTTCATCTCCGGGCGCGCAGCGTGATCTGTGTGTTGCCTTCACGGATAAGGTACTCCGGAGCGAAGCGTTCGAGAAGAACCTGCAGAGTCTGTGCCTCGAATCCAACAAGCTCGCAGCCCATCAAGTCTATAGGAAGATGCGAGGCTGGGTTCCGGAAGTCCGGAGGGAGGCGTTCACCAAGTTCTACTATCATCCGGACGCCCAGGCCAAATATAACTATGATCTGGACCAGTTTTACCGCGGAGGGGTCGAGAAGATGCAACCCTCCGTGTTAACGGTGTTCGACGCTAATCCGGAGGAAGGCTCGACCTCAGTCTCAGCCGAGTCAGTCCGCGCCTTCAACGAGGGCCTGGTTAATCTGCAGGTTGAGGTGCCTCCCGTCCCGGAGAAGACCGATCCGGAGTCACCTGTCAAGGCCAAGTACATGGAGGTGTTCCAGCTGTATGGCTCTCCGGACGCCAATGAGGACGATGGTGGCGATGCCCGGCTTGGGGACGACGAGGAAGGAGATGGCGGTCAGGATGACAACAACCGCAGCGAGGACTCTGATGTAGAGCGCACTCCTTAGCTTTTAGCTTCTTTGTAATAGCTTTTCCTCCGGATAGGTCTGATCTTCTATTGTTTAGTGTAGGAAGGACAATAGCGAGGACTCGGATGGGGGTGACAACCCTCCGGATGATGTAACCCTTCTTCTTTCTTTTTTTTTTTTAAAAAAAGTTTTTTTCCTTCTTCCAACACTTGTGCTTATTTTCTTATTCGATCTCGTATCTTTACTTGTCTACAGCCCAGAGGTCCGAATCCGGTTCTCCGGACCGGTAACTCGCGTGACCATCGCTCACCAGCTAGCTCCCATTCTACAAGCCCTCCGTGCCCTAGGTGCGCGGAGTTGGAGGCGGAACTTTCCGGATGGACGATGGGTGGGAAACGGACTCGTGAGCTTTTTATCCGCTCCGGAATGGAGCCTCTAATGGAAGAGTTCCAGGACATTCCATCTTTGGCCGCTTGCCTTCGGGAAATATCAGAGGAGTTTGGCACCCTGTCCCAGTGCCAGGATTTTGCCCGTGAACGGATCAATGCGACCAATGATGCGGACGAGACGATCTCCATGCTGCAAGCGGAGCATGAAGACTACAAAGCCAAACTGAAAACCGAGTTGGATTTAGTTTGGTCCCTGCTCCCCTTCTATTCAGAGAAGTTGAAGTGGCTGGCCAGCCGGACGGATTTCCAGCGGGATTACTTGAAGCTGGAGGAAGAAAACCAAATGCTTGCCGGCCGGGTGATGGTCCTCCGGGAGAATCTGATGACCCTGCAACTTTCATACCATCTGACTGGACTGCGCCTCGGACTCGTCACTCCGACTATATACCGCAACTTTCCTCGCGATGTAAGTGCTCTGATCGTCCGGATGTTCAAGCTGGGGTGGAACGACCGGGAGTTCGAATATCGTCCTGCATTCGAGGAGGCTGTTGAATGGTGGAAACGGATGCATGCCGGCAGTACTCTCCCTCCTTCGCTGACCCTCATTCAGAGTCAGGTGGTGATAGACTTCACCTTCGAGAGGTATACTGGCATCCAGGTTTCCGTCGATCCGGAAGAGTCTGCCCGTCGCGTGGAACGGCTCCGTCAAGATGCCTCCATCATCCGTCCCTTTATCATTAGGGAGTTAGCCGAATTGGCAAGGCGACGTCAGGCTCGTCTCCGGGGACGCGGTCACGGCCGGGGGAGGAAGGGAGTCGGAAGGGAGCTCCAGAATGCCCGCATCGGGAACAACCGGAGCCTCAACTGCGCCCTTAACAGGATGGCACGGGGGAGGGGTGTTCAGCAGGTGACATCCTCAATAAGGGGAAGAGGGAGGGGTAGGGGAAGAAGTACTCAGCCAGCGTGCCGTCCCCAAGTCCCCGTTCGGATTCGCTCTCCTTCGCGATATCCGAGCCAGAATCCCTTCCGCCCGTCTAGGGGTGGTCCTCCAGTCAAGGGCAAAGGGAAGGCCAAAGTCACAAAGGAGACCATGCAGTCCTCCGATTCTGACTCTGACGGAATCTTTGGCTCCGATCCGGATGGAGCTGGTCCATCGGAGCTTCCGCCCATTCCTCCCTTTCCGTATCGAGGACCAGTGGGTCAAAGCAGTGGGAATGAGGTCCATAATCAGGACGATGATACTCCGGAGCAGACTCCTTCTACCCAGAATCAGGAAAGGGCTCAAGACCTAAGGCCTCCGTGTCCAGAGAACGGTGCTATGTTACCTCCTACTCCGGAGCCCACCTCTCCTCCTGTCGATTGGGACATACCTTGGCCCAAATAGATAGGTTTTTATTTTCCTTGTATCTGCGTCCGTCCGGACGTATCAGATTGTACAACTGTACCTTATTGTATTTGTATGTTAATCCGTTCGGATTTAATTTCTTTTGGTGCATCATTTATCCAAATATGCTTTCTTTTCTTGTTGTTTGATCAAACCGTTTTACCCTTTTATTTTGCTTACCTCCGTTAGTTTATTCAAACTATTCGGAAGGTTTTATTTGTTCGTCTTTGCTCACTCCGTCCGTTTGTTCAAACGATCCGGAGGATTCTAATCGTGCAGAATTGAAAAATAGTACATAGTAAAATTGAACAAGTGTAAAATTTGACAACTCTTCATTCAAATAAGCGGACTCCGGCTAGACATACCCTTTGTCTAAATGCGGCCGGAGCCAAGTACATAGTAAATAGGACGGAACGGAATCCTAGGCTCAACCCTAGCCAGAGAACCCGGAACTACATACTTAAACAAAAAACAGCTTAAAGAAAGAACTCTATCGGAAAGCATACCTACTCAGGATGCTCCGTAAAACCTTCGCAAGTTGGTGATGTTCCACCTTCTGGGGATTGCACGTCCGGACTGATCCGCCAGCTCATAGCTCCCACCCGGATATGAAGCTGTGACTCGGTACGGGCCTTCCTAGTTTGGTGCCAGCTTGCCAGTGGCTTCCTTCAGACTCTTATCATTCCTCCTCATCACCCAATCTCCGGGGACGAACGATTCCTTCCTGACGCGCTTGTCGTGATAGCGCTTCATCCTCTCCTTAACCTTGGCCTCGTGCAGCGCTGCCTGCTCTCGTTTTTCTTCCAAAAGGTCCAAGTCTAGCAGCCTGCTTGATCCGAGCGGAGAGCTCCGTCCGGTTTGGTCCTCTTCCCATGTGAGGGTCCGGAGACTGGGGACTCCCACTTCAGCTGGTATGACTGCCTCCGCCCCGTATACCAAACTATATGGCGACTGGCCCGTGGCGGATCCTTCGGTCGTCCTGTATGCCCAGAGAACACTTGGCAGCTCGTCGACCCAGTTTCCTCGTGCCCCCTGCAAACGAGTCTTCAGTCCGTTCACCACTGTCCGGTTAGTAACTTCCACTTGTCCGTTAGCCTGCGGGTGGTAAACAGATGTGAGCCGCTGCGTAATTCCGTACTCCTTACACCAAGATCGAAACGGATCATTTTCAAACTGAGCTCCGTTGTCCGTGACGATGTACTTGGGGATTCCATAACGGCAGATGATGTTCTTCCAACAAAACTTGACGCAAGTGCTGCCACGGATGTTTGTGAGGGGTTCGGCTTCCACCCATTTGCTGAAGTAGTCGATTGCTACAATCAGGTACTTGAATCCTCCCGGAGCGGAGGGGAAGGGTCCAACCAGATCGATGCCCCATCTATCAAAAGGCCACGAGCCGGTGATCCCGACCCTTTCTTCTTGCGGAACATGAATGAGCGGAGCAAACCTTTGGCACTGAACACAGAAGCGGACGTACTTCTGCGCATCTTTGAACAGGGTCGGCCAGTAGTAGCCTGTGCACATTATCTTTCTTGCTATGGTCCGGGCTCCCTGGTGACTGCCGTTCGGCCCTTCGTGCATCTCCTTCACAATCCGAGCTGCCTCGTCCGAGTCCACGCACCTTAACCACGGTTGGAGATATCCTTGTCTGAGTAGGGTTCCGTCCACTATGGTGTAGTGCGGTGCTTTCTGTCGGATTTTCCGCGCCGATGCTTTATCCTCCGGGAGCTTTCCGTGCTGCAAATATTCGAAGAAGGGCGCCATCCATGACTCCTTTTGAACCTCCACTGCTGCCACTAGTGGGACGTCGTAACTCCGAGCGGATAGGGTCTCCATCATCAAGTTGCTCTCCGCGTCTGGCTTGATCTCAGAAGAGGCAAGTTTGCTCAAGGCGTCCGCCTTACCGTTGTCTTCGCGAGGGATCTGTGTTACGGTAATGCCACGGAACTTGGCTAATAACGGCTTAACCGCCTCAAGGTACTTCTGCAAGCTCCGCTCCTTCGCCTCATATTCTCCATTCACCTGCTGAACCACTATCTGGGAATCGCTGTATACTTCAACGTCCGTGACCCCTATCTCCAACGCCAGCCGGAGTCCGGCTAGGAGCGCTTCATACTCTGCCTCGTTGTTTGTTGCTCGGAAACCGAACTTGATTGCATACCTGTAATCCGTTCCTTGTGGGCTGGTCAGCATGACTCCTGCCCGGCCCCCATTAGCATGAGACGACCCGTCCACATGCAACTTCCATCTTTCGGAGGGTGGTTCCGATCCGGACGGATCTCCTGAAGGTTCGGTCATTTCTATTAAAAAGTCCGCCAGGGCTTGCCCCTTGATCGCCTTCCGGGGATGATACTTGATCTCGTGCTCTCCAAGCTCAACTGCCCACTTCATCATCCGACCCGAGGCTTCCGGCTTCAGCATGATCTGTCTCAACGGATGATTCGTTAGAACCGTGATCGGATGACCTTGGAAATACGGTCGGAGGCGCCGGGAAGCATGGACCAATGCCAGTATCAGCTTTTCCAAAGCAGTGTACCTCGTTTCCGGACCTTGGAGTGCCCTGCTCACAAAGTAAACCGGACGCTATACCTTACCATCTTCCCGGACCAGAGCAGAGCTTATAGCATGTTCCGTCGCCGCTATGTATAGAAAAATCTCTTCTCCGGGCAATGGCTTGGACAGGGTGGGGAGGCTTGCTAGGTGAGCTTTGAGATCCGTGAACGCCTGGTCACACGCCTCCGTCCACTCGAACGGTTTAGCCCTGCGGAGTATGTTGAAAAACGGGAGCTGCTTCTCAGCCCCCCGAGCGAGAAATCGGCTCAGAGCGGCCAACGATCCGGTCAACTTTTGCACGTCCTTCACCCCCTTCGGAGGAGGCATCTCCATAAGGGCCGATATCTTTTCCGGATTGACATCGATTCCTCGAGCTGACACCATATAGCCAAGGAACTTCCCTGCTCCAACTCCAATGGTGCTCTTTCCGGGGCTGAGCTTGAGGTTCACCGTCCGGAGCACGTCGAACATCTCCCGAAGGTCGGACAAGAAAGACTCGTATGTCCGGCTCTTGACCACCATATCATCAACATAGACCTCCAGGTTCCGCCCCATCCGGTTCCGAAAAAGCTTGTCCGCCATCCTTTGGTACGTCGCACCTGCGTTTTTCAGTCCGAAGGACATTTTCCTGTAACAAAAAGTACCAAAGTCAGTGATAAAAGATGTTTTGGGACGGTCATCCTTGGCCATCGTAATCTGGTGATACCCTCGGTGCGCATCAAAGAATGCCAACACTTGGTAACCAGTAATAGCCTCGACCAACTGATCGATGGAGGGGAGCGGATAGCTATCTTTCGGACAACATTTGTTTAGGTCTGTGAAGTCAATACACATTCTCCAAGAGCCATCGTGCTTCTTCACCAGAACTGGGTTCGCTATCCACTCCGGATAGGATATCTCTTCCACGATTCCGGCGCTTAACAGTCTACCCACCTCCGCCCGGATCTCCTCCACGCGTTCCGGGGCGAGGGGTCTCTTCTTCTGCCGTATCGGTTTCAGCTTCGGAAAGACATTGAGCTTGTGGACTGCGATCTCTTCCGGAACGCCAGTCAAGTCCTCCGTCCCCCAAGAAAATACATCCTCATATTCTGCCAACAGGCTTCGTAACTCCTTCTTAACGTCATCCGGCATGTTCTTCCCCACACTAACTACCCCCTTCTGTCCGACCATCATATCCTCCACTTCATAAGACGGTGCTTCTCCATGGATGGCTCCTACCAAGTCTTCTTTGGCTTTTCCCTTGTCCGAGGCGGACAGCTTGGGTTGGCCCTCCCCGGACCGGGCATCCTTGATGGCGGTCAGCATGCAACTCCGGGCGGTTTGCTGGTGGCCCCGGACGGGTGCGATACCGTTTTCTGTGGGGAACTTCATAATCAAGTGGAAAGGCGAACATATGGCCCGTGCCTGTGACAGCCACGGTCTTCCAATGATCATGTTGTAAGGGGAAACAGCATCAATGACGGCGAAATTACATTCTACCGTGGCCCGCTTCGTTGGGTCCTGGAAATCCGTCAAGGTGACTTTCAGAGGGATGACTCCGAGCGGATGGACGGTCCGCCCGGTGAACCCTGAAAGGGGGGTCTGACACGGTTTTAAATTTTGTCGCCCAATTCCGAGCTGATCAAAGCATTCCGCGAACATGATCTCCACACTGCTACCGTCATCTACGAACACTCGTTTGATCAGTACTCCTTCGACATCTGCTATTACCACCATTGGATCCGAATGGGGAACCTGTGGAGGTACCGGATCCTCATCCGAAAAGGTGATAGTCTCACTTGGCTTGAACCTCTTTTCTTGTATCTCACCCGGAGGCACGTATCTACTTTTGGCCTTGATCACCGTCATAGAACAGAGTCCGTCGCCGACGACTCCGTTTATCACATTGATCATCCGGGGCTGAGCTGGGGGTTGTGCTGGTGCGGCTTGTCTTGGTGCCGGGTTTGTCGGGTTAGCTTGGTTTCCCCCTCGGGGGCGATTGTTCCTATTTCTTTTCCGACCCTGTCCGGCTGCAGCTGCCGGGGCTTGGGCCGGTCGTCCAAGTCCTTCTCCCGCCACGCAATCTCTTAACTGGCCTACTCCGATCAACCTTTCAATATCCGAACGAAGCGCCCTACATCCCTCCGTGGTATGTCCGTGTGACTTATGGAACTCACACCACTTGTCCGCATTTGCTGGTGCCGGTACGCCAACAATGGGTTGCGGATCCGTAAACAGACCTCGGTGAACCGCGAGGATCTCAGTACGGGTCTTTGAGAGAGGGGTGTAGGTCAGACGAGCAACGGCTGCCGGTGTTGGTGCTGCTGTCGCCGGGGCGGGTACTCGTCTGGCTTGATCCGTCCGGGCAGGAGTCCGTGCAGCAGTGGTTTGGGTCCCCGTCACTGTGAGAGACCTTTGCTCGAAGAAGCCCACAGTTGTCATCCGGACTTGGTTGGCGTCGTGCACCGTACAATGCATCTCCACCACCAACTGGAGGTGATAGTATGATGTAGGCATATTCTTCATGACCTCGATGTAGAAGGTGTTGTCCCTCAGTCCGTTGACGAAGTTGTGGATAATGGCCTTCTCCTGCAAGTGCCGGTCCACCACCTTCATCGTCGCAGCTATGTACCAGGTGTAGAATTCCCAGGTAGTCTCCGTCTCCAGCTACCTCATTGTCAGGACCGTGGCAAGGTTCACAAATGTGTGTTTCATAGCGGAATAGCGCCGGACCAGCGCAATGGCGAAATCCCAAAAATGTCGGAGCGTACCGTTCAGCAGACCCTTGAACCATGTCAAGCAGTTGCCTCGTAGGTATGAAGGCACCATTTTACACTGCAACTCTTCCGGAATGTCCCTAGCAATCATGATACTTGCATAAGTATGAACAAACTCCTCCGGGTCACCTTCTCAGTTGTAGGTCGGAAGTCCGTCCGGAGCCTTGGTTCCGGCCGGCCACTTGAAACTCAACACCTCCGGAACCCAAGGTGACTGTGGTCCGATCCCATTCCATCTGATTAGGCGATTAAGACGGTCTTCAATGGAATCCGGACAGAAAGGTGTTTGAAAACCGAAACCTCCGGGAAATCCTCCTCCGACGGGCGGCATTCCAAACGTCATCTGCTGCTGACCTCCGGGTCCTCCGGCAGGTTGCATCCCAAACATCATTTGCTGTTGACCTCCGGGTGCACCCATCCCGTAGCCTTGTTGGGTACCGTATCCCTGCTGGGTTTGCGCTCCCCAGTAAGGTGGTGCGTTTGGATTCAAACCAGCAGTCTGCTGTTGATGTCCGCCCGGAAATGGGTTTGGGTTTGGCGCTCTTGGTTGATCCGGAGGCGGCTTGTCCACTTCAACTCGTTGAGCCGCCTTCCACTCTTGGAACTGTTAATACTCCGTCATGTTTGTCCTCAGGATGTTGCCTCCAAGTCCGGAATCATGACGCTTACGCTCCTCCCTTCCGGCCTTTCGCCCAACTCGGGGTCTAGCTGACCGGCTCTGAGCATCGTCTTCCGTGCTATACCCTTCAGGAGACTCCTCAGGTTCATAATCCTCGGCTTCATCCGAGTCGGATCCCTCAGGATGACCCGGATCAGGCGTTCCTTCCAGGTTGTCATCCCTTCCGACGACGCCTGGTCACTAAACTGATTCTGGTTTCGTGCCTCGCGTGCCGCTCGTAGTCGCTCCCTAGCCTCACGCTGTATATCCGTCAGAGTCCGTTCGGGAACCTGCTTCTTCCCTTTCGCCTTCTCCGTTGCCAAGCGTTGTCGCCGACGCTCCTCAGCCGCGGCCCTCTTCTCTGCTGCCGCCTGTTTGGCCTGGAGAATCCGTTCCTTCTCGGCTGCTATCTTCTGAGCTCTAACTGTAGCGGCTTTTCTGGTTTTTGGCCCTCCTCCCGCTTCCTCCTCTGCCGGGAGAGGGTTCTTTCTCGGTCGTCCGCGCGGCATGAACGTAACTTGTAATTGGAAATATTTAGGTCCCACTGGGCGTGCCAACTGATGCTACCAGCTTCCAGTCCCAGTCCGGATGATGACGAGTCTCCGGCCCGGATGAGGCTTTGTCCGTGCTCCGCGCGCTCTCACCTAAAGACCTGCAAAACAACGCCCCGGAGTATCCCGAGGATAGCTACTCCGGCGTGATGATGAAAGAGGGGCTTTTGAATAGGAGAGAGAATAAGGATATATTGAGAGAGTTTTTATCTGATAGAACATACCTTTCTCCACAAGTCCAAAGCTGTATTTATAGGTGTGAGTGGTCAGCCTCCAGCCTACAGGTAGTGGTCCTGTCCTTTTGTCCTTACCCGGAGACAGGTCATATTCATGTCCCCTTGTCCCCGGATAACGCCATTCTAGCTGACGTCATATGGACCGGACTACACTCTGGGCCGGAGCGTAGATATGGGCCAGAGCCCATATCACCATTATGATGAGCTAAAGAGTGGTTTCAACTATATTAGAGTAGATGAATAATTTTAGGTTAAAAAGTGGTTTGACTGTTGTTGTTGTATGCCGACCGCTGACTAATGTTCATACGTGTTGTACTAAGTTGAGACATGATAAAAATAATTTAAATTCACAGGTTGGTAATTTTAGTATTTCCTATGCACGCACAAGTATTGAGACTATGGTTGAAAAATATCCTTTTTCATATAGGCTCCTAAAACCTGAATTGATTAAATCTTTTAAATAAAATCCCCCTGACGTCATAGGATATAAACTGAACTCTAATGTTGCTTGTCCCTCACTTATTCTCTCTTCAGGAGGTTTATAGTTAGGGACAGTTTAGGGGAGATCATGAAAATGAGACTGGAAAAATATTTTATGACAATCTGGATCTTTTACTGGTTGAGCATCTTGCTTGTACTTCAGGTATTCAAGTGTGTATAGAGTATAATTTCTTTCCATTAACTATTGAAATGGACTATTTGCAGGCTATTCAAATGTTGAACAAAGTCATGGCAGTTCAATGGAAAGCAGAGAGTGATCTGGAAATATGGAATATGATACAAGGATAAGAAGTCATTTTTCACTCATGTATTTAGAGATCAAAACTAGCTTCCTTACCACAAATCCATCAATGGCAAAAGACATGCTTCAAATTCCACAGAAAAAACTCATCAATAACTCCAACAGTACTCAGTACTCTACCAAACAATCATATCTGATTCACTACAAATTCTCACAGCCGAGATCATCTAAATGAGGGCACAGTCATTGCGCTGGTACACTTCACTCTTCAATGCTTATACTCAATCTTCACGGATGCTATTGTGAATTAAAACATGGGTTAGATATCTCCCGCTACATGATTGATGGTGCCCCAAAAAGTAGATGATATATACTAGTGGTAATGGAGCCTTTAGGATCGTTTTCTTATACAATGGTGTAACCGTGTTCAGTGCTTCATTTTATTCAACTCTGTTATGAGACTTATAACTAACTATGTAATGATTCAGATATTTATTTCTAATAAAATAAAGTTTGGAGTAGTATATAAACCCTCCACCTCTTATAATAGTAAATGCAAAAAAAAAAGATAAATTTATGTCGATTTACTTTCTTTCAGTTCAATATTTTTCTTAGAGCGAAAGTAGGGGTGAAAACGATCATGAGCGTTTGTTAAAAAGATCGGGATCGACTCGGTTAAAAATTGGATCGAGATCGTTCATTTAATAAATGAACCGATCATGATCAAAAATTTATGATCATTTATTAAATGAATGATCAACGATCATAAACATAAAAGCTCGATCATGATCGCGAACATGTTGATAAGAAGATCGATAGATAAGGTGATCGAGATCTATCAAAAAAATAAAGTAATATAATTATATACATTAATAATAATGGAGAAATATTTTAATTTTAAATTTTTTAAAATGTATGTTTATAGTTTGTTGTGAACTTTTATTAATTTGATGATTTATGTATCTTTCACTTCTTTTTAATTAAATTTTAGGTTGATCGAATGATCGATCGATTGATCATTTGTTCGATTATCTACAACGAGTCGATCACGATCATGGTAACTTTTAAAAGATTCGATCATGATTATGAATTATTTTAATCTTTTCAATCGCAATCGATCGTGATCAACTCATATTATAACCAATCCGACCATAAATATAGTGATAATTATGATCGGATCGGCCATCATCCCCTGAGCGAAACTACGGGATTTTAATTACTGGAACATCACAGGAGCCCTTCTCTACAACATGCTAATGGACCCTAACTATCTTTTGGAATGCAAATGAAGGATATCAAAGTCACCTAAAAATATAGTACTGAAGTCCAGAGATGTTTGGGCCTATATAGGAATACAACTCCATAACACAACCAGTTCTCGTTACGAGGCCGAATAAATTGAATGACATTATCAATAAACCCTAGATGTTAGACATTATTTCATTTTCTCTACCATCCTCCCCCCCCCCCCCCCCCCCCCTTTTTTTTTATTTTTTTGTTATAACTCTACCATCTTCTCAATCATGTGGAAGATGAGAAAGTATTTTCTTGTTAATTTATGTAATAAGTATGAGATTTACACATTAATCTTTTCAATTTTTTTGGATTGAGTATATTTTCTACTGATTCTGTTATTTAAAAGGGTGAAAATCAAACAGTGATTCTTTTTCTTCGTTCGTCAAATCAAAATTCTCGTACGATCGAAACTGTTTCTAAATTTGTTACTTGAATGATTTCGTGTTTTCAAGGTGTATACAATTTGAATCAGACTTTTTAAAGTATGAATAATGCACAAATCAGACTTTTTAAAGTATAAATAATGCACAAATCAACGTGTTGCATATTTTGCAGACACTCGATCAACTTGTTGATCCGGATCTCTTGTTCATGACTTTTGCGGCATCATTACAATTTTTTGGATTTCTTATCTGAAATAGGATAATTTATCTGATTAGCACTTAGTTTGATTATCGTTTGATGAATAATGTTGATTCCACTTATTGTAACCGTTGTTTAATTGTCTTCACGTTTTAGAGCGAGTTTTGGTGAGGATAGTGTTGTCAAAAATGTATATTAAAATTGCTTTTTATTTTAAATATTTATGAGATTAGTTTATATGATTGTTTTATTAGACTATTATTATGATGATATTTTAATTATTTATTATAACAAAAAAATCAGGTAAAAGTTGTAAATGTGTGCATATAGTTAATTGAGGTGTTTGTGATTAGAAATTATTGTTATTGCAGTCCGTATTTGTAGTTCAGTATTGATAGATGCATTCCGATATTACTATTGCAGTCCGTATTTGTATTTAAAGTACCACATATATCCTTATTTATGGGAATACTGAGAATATTAATGTCACTTCAAAAAAAAATACGAACTGCATAAGTAAATATTGGACTGTATCTAATGATGTTCAGGAAATTGATAAGTACAGTCAACATTACTTATTCGTATTTGTATTAAAATTACCTCATATATCCTTATTTATGGGATCCACCTTTACTTTTTAATAAATACTAAGGATACTAGCTGATGCAAAATCGAATCTGGCGTGTCCATATCTTCCATGATGTATGATGAATTCGATCTGATGAATTTGCTCTGATGAATCTGGGTGTGAATCAGGCTGTGATGAATTGGGGAAATTAGGGGGTTTGATGAATTGGGGGAATTAGGGGGTTTGATGAATTGTGTGGGCTGAAATTGGGATAAAGGGACGTAATTGGGAAAAGTTGTGTGAGTTTTGCACATTAGTCCCTCATATTTTTCGGTAATTTCACTATTGCGCCGAATCTATAATATTAATGTTTCTGACCCAAAACTAGTAGAAAGCGGGTTTGGATAATCCCTACCCTTATGGTAAGGCTGCCTTACCAGAAACTTTCTCTCATCCTTAAATTATAAAAAAAATAGTAATTATTTTGACATCCACTTCTAGTATTAATAAAATGCGCGCACGAATAATTTTTTAAAGCACAAATTATGTATATAGTACGCACATTTTAAAGAATAATTCTCAACCAATAGGGCTGCACTACTACAATTAATATAAGTATACAACGCACAATTTAAGAATTAAATACACTTTACCTAAAAATAGAAATGATCAATGAAATCTGTTAAATTGTTTAAATACACTTTAAAAATAAAATAAATAAATAATGCACACCAGAAAGAACGGTGGGCACATAAATAAAATACTTTCAAAGTTTCAACAACAAGATAATGCACGATTTAAACAATTAGTATGCACGTTACATAAAAATAAAACGCACGTGAATGTTCTCTTGAAAAATAAAAATCAAACTATCATGGGGTGAAAACAATGATATGAGCATATTTGATTTTGGAAGTTATTTTCTTTTGATCCTTAAAAAATATGCAAAAATTAATATATATTTAGACCTGAAATACAGTGATCTACGTAACTAGAACTACAATATAGATTATCCGGTAAATTTACATGATTGTAGACATTTTCTTATGCTTTTACTTAGATATGTAGATGAAAAGTCTGTAAGATTGGTCGATATTTGTGGAACAGAATTTCATAAAATTGGGAGAAGTCATAATATTTAGATATGATGGAGGTCATTTATTTTGTGGTTGTAAGAAAGAACAATGGATATAATTCCCGCGACAGAAGAGATGAAATGAGGGATCGAATAAGAATCAAATAATAAAAATCAGGTTGCTCAAAGATTAGTCTTCATATTTTAAAATTTCAGTGGGTAAATTACATTTCATATTTGAATTATATAATTTAATTAATTAATTATAGAGGTTATGGTGGTGTACTAACATTTGATGATCCCGCACAGTTTTTTATTTATCATCGTACGTAGACGCACGATTTTCTGAGTTGAAGAACAAATTCTTCTCATTCTGTAAAACATTTTGACTTGAAATTTTTGTTCAATATAATTTAAAGTTTTCCAAAATTCAAGTCAGTAAAAAATTAAATTTACCGTACGTGAACCGGTCGCACAATAGTAGTATAATTTTGTGCGATACAGAACAGTAAAAGTTATTAGTACAACTAGATTGATCTTCACCGTGCGTTGCGCGGTATGTTAAAGTTTTGAATTTTCAATTAGCAAAAGAAAATCGTACTTAATAAATAATAATTGCATATAAGAGTAGCAGTTACAATTAAATAATAGATGACTTGAAAGTAATGAAATGATATAATATACTAAAATACACTAAGTGAAAGTTTTTATAAAAAAATTATTGTTATTAGTTTAATTCTATAATTTATAATGTGTAAATCGTATTGTTTTGGAAATACGATAATTAATTTATGGACAAAAATCAATCACTATATCAACAATGTGGTAAACAAATATTTCACCATCACTAATATTTTTATACTTAATTTAACGCTCATTCTAAATTTGTTAAATGAACAAAATTTAGTTGCACAAACTTAATATATATATAGCCATTCTTGGAATTAAATAAGTATAGAACTAATAGTATCATTAATTCCTTTCAAAAAAAAAATAGTATCATTAATTCGTACTCTTACTACCTTAATAATTGTTCTTGAAAAATTAATTTTATTTATTTTTGAAAAATTAATTAATTATGTGATTGTCCAAATCCAAATTCAAATATTTTTGCTTAATATTTTATGCAAGTTGAACCCAGTCACAAAATAGATTAAACCATAGCCAAATGTAGATATGTTCGCAATATAATCATTAAAAAAAGATATTGAGCACTTTTTTGTTAGATAGGTGTCTTAAGTTTTTTTTTTGTAAATCAATCTAGTTTCATTTAATATATTTTTATTTTAAGTTAATATGGTAATTTAAACTTTTTCAGTTTGGTTCAGTTCAAATAAATATTTTTAAATTTATTTTAGTTTTGTTTACATAAATATATATTGATTATTTTCAGGTTAGTAAGAATTGAACATAATATAACATAACCTGAATAGATTTGATCAAATTGAGGAATAGAATCAAATGCAATACATTAAAAATATTTTTCTCTAACGTCAAACCTCATGAAAATATAAGTTTAAAATACGAAAGTTGTTCAAATAAACATCTTATAAAAAATAGCATGTAATCATATATTCATATATAATTAATAAGTTTGGTTTTACCATAGAAAACTATATTATTTAAAGGTTAAAATATATTAGTTTGAAAATGATCATCTAATTGATTCACATGATACCTAATTATTTTGTTTTATCTATGGCATTGAATTTAATGTAATTTTAACATGCAAAGAAAACAAAAAAAGAAAAGCAAAAAGTTATTTTGATGAAAACAAAGGAAAAACGGAAAGCATTTTCAAAACCTTTTCTTTTCTGCGCTTATTATCTCCATTAACCTCCAAAGTTTGGACCTTCTGTCCACTGCTTGTGTTGTTATTAACCTTCTGTCCACTGCCTGTGTTGTTTTTTACCTTCTGTCAACTGCCTGTGTTGGCATATTTCGAAGGAAGCTTCTGAATGACATTCTCCACTTTCTTTTCTTCTTGAATTTCAGGCATCTGCTCTTCACCAAATCTAAGCGAGACATCAAGGTATGGTAGCCTAAGATCCACAGCAAAGGTGGTTTGTGGTATCCAAGGAAGCTGATTTATGGATCCCGAACGAGTTTCAAAACTCATTTTTTTTACCGAGGCACAGGAGGTAACAACTCCTCTATTGTCTCAAAACTTGACAAGAAGTTATCGCGTTTTATAGAACCCTTAAATTGAGTCAGAACCTGTATAGGATCAGAAAGAAACAAAGTTGTTCAGAGATGGCTAAGACTCACCTGTAACAAACACCACCATTTTACAAATTACATCAACCTAATAAAATGATAAGAAAATCAAGATTTAACAAATTAGTTTATTCGAGATAGAAGCACAATTCAAGTATACAAACCTGGGACCTTTCAACTTTCGTTTAAACAGAGATGCATGATCCATTGAAATCACTGCTAGCAACAAACAAACACGAAAAACATAATCAAAACTAATGATAAAAATTTAGATTGAAACATGAAACTGTATTGTTTTTATGCTAGACAAAAATCATTAGTCTTAATAAACACAAAAGATTATAAAATCAAGAAGATATTGATTATTGAACACAGAAGTTTCACAATCAGTTGGAAATTTGGGAAGATCGTATATCACCGGAATCACCAATATATATCGCGAGAAGGAAGAATGAGAGTAGAAAAATAGATGAATACCATAATTATAATATATTAATGCATATAATATTTTGTACTATATGCGGTAATATTGGATGGCAGTAAAATATAATATATTAATACCATAATCATATTATATTGTAATCCGTACTAAACACATTTCCATTATCAAAAAAAACCAAAAAGGAATATACGAATAAGGTAGCAAATTTAAAGGAACAAAAAAAGGAATATATAAAAATGGTAGGCGCCGGAATATGGTGAACTTGCGGTGGTTATGTGGCGGTTTTAGTCAAAAACTACGTAGTTTCATCTTTTTAATTTTTTTTATTGATTTATTTATTGACCGGAGCAATAACTCTTCTAGTTCCCTTTATGATTAATATTATTTTATTAATAAATACGCACTGTATAAATAAATATTGCACTGCATTTATCGATTCCCCTATTTTAAAACTGACAAAACCAAAGAACAAAAACAAAAGTCGTCTCCGTCACCGCGTTTAAGCAATTTCTTCGTCTCCACTGTGTATAAATCTTAAGCGCGTTTGCATAGCAAGTCAACACCATCGGTCCACGGCCTGAAAGAAATTTACCACAATTGTTCTTAGATGGAACTTTCGTCCAAATTACTTATATTCAACTTTATATATTGAAGTAATATGTAGAGGGCGGAGCCAGAAATTCAATAATGAGGTGAATTAATAAATATTATAAGTACTAGTACTATTTTCAAAAAAGAGGTTAGTAAAATTATAATTTTTCAAAATTTATAAAATAAAAAAATTCTAAAAAAATATTATTTGGGTGGCATTTGCCGCCCAAAATTGGGCTTACCTCCACCTCTGATAATGTGTAGGTTAATATTTAGTTCGTCGTGATTAAAATATTATTGAAATTACAATATCATTCTTTAAATATTGTTCAATTTTTTAATAAGCATAATAAATAAAAATATTTTCATAAATTCATACTGTATTTCGCATTACACGATAGCAACACCATTTTAAGAGGGCATACTATGTGCAGTCCGTTTAATATTACGGCAAATAATCAAAATATGAGATACGTCTAGACCGGTTTTAATATTACGTGATTTCAATAATCCCAACAGAAACAAAACAAAACAAAAAACTGATCCCACCATAAACTATGCACATGGCCAGTTGCTGTGCTGTGGAATATAATTTATATAACCACAGATGAGTCCATCGTTCTATCGATAAGAAAAGAAAAATCATTTCAGACTTCAGAGAGTCGTTGATATATATCCATAAACAAAACAAAAAAAAGGTTTGAGAGAGCCAAAAGCTGCGATGTCGGTGCCGGACGCAGCAGTGAGCTACCTGCTGGAGAACATAGTCCAGATTCTGACGTACAACTACAGCCTCATCGCCGGCGTCGGAGATAACATAAAGGAACTCCAAGCTGAGCTCGAGTCTCTCGAAGGTCTCATGAAAGACGTGGCAAAGTACAACCACGACAGCGATTTTCTCAAGACTCTGGTGAATAAGATCAAAAAGGTGATCGACGATGCCGAGGACGCCGTCGACACTTACGTTGTTCAGGCGGCGGTGCAAAAGTCAAAGGGCTGGGTCAACAAGGCGTTTCACATCGTCGACTATCCGATGAAGCTTCGCGAAGTGGGGAAGCAGATTCAGGAGACAAGAGACGAGGTTCGACGGTGTGTGGCTCAGGCTAAGGACATTGCTGTGCCTCTCTTGCTTAATCAATCTGAAAGAAGGAAGCTCACTCAATCTTCCGTGCCAAAAGAGGTATATATTACTTCATTCAACTTATTTATATCAATGATTGATTATTGTAATTTGTTTTTTTCCATTTACATGATGTTTGTGAATTTATATATCATCGGCTCGAATCAGATCAAATTAGTAGCACTGATCTTTTTGGAAAAAAACTATAGATAGAAATGTATGTTAATTATAAGTATGATATGATAATTAGTGATTATATTCACCAAGTCATCTAATAGTAAAGAGCAGGGAGTTGAGAATGAAACTAATGGTAAAATACTGATAAATTTTGGGTGGTTCTATATGCGGGTGCAATTTACTTCTGCATGTCCAAATTAAATCTGAAGTGACAATAATGTCCCTCTTAAATATATATTATAATTTAAGAAACAATAACTTATGATTTAGACACGTACTCAATTATTACATAGACGAGTTTATACTTTCAACGTAGAAATTTATTCGTAAAAACTAATAAAATAATGAAGGGTAATTATGATATTTTCCCACTTTCATTAGACCTGCATATATAAACTGGACCTGCATATAAAATATCCCTAAAAAATTCATTTGGAAGTTCTAGATTCGGAGAAAAGGGAGAGATTTTATTGGGGTTCAGTTGAGTTCTAGGTTCCAATAAAGTCTCGTAATTATTTTTTTGCCCATCCCAATATCACTCATAACTTCATATATCGCAAGTCTATCTTAATTTTTTTTTAACCTCTCTTTATTTAACAACTTCATGTTTCACTTAATTATGTACCTTTTGAATGTACCATTCTATTTCAATTTCTCATTTATAAAAAAATCTTTTATTTTTATTTGGAAGAATGTTTATTCCTAAATAGTGCTCAAGCATGTGAGGTGATGACTAAATTATGGGAAAATGGATTGTTTAACCATGAACTCTGCTAAGTAGTTCTGTGAAATTGTCCTGATGCTTGATCTTACTACTACTAGTTCTAGATACTCATATGATTTTCTTTACAATGTTAATAGGATCCAAAGGTTGAGGAAGAACATGTAGTTGGTTTCGAGGGGGCAATCACACATGTAAGCCAACTCTTGACAGGTGGATCAGAGAAACTCGAAGTGATCTCAATTGTTGGAATGCTTGGGTTAGGGAAGACGACATTGGCTAAAAAGGTTTATAACGATCGCGAGGTTGATTTTGAATACATGGTTAGGGTGTTTGTGTATGTTTCAAGAGAATATGACAGAAAGGAGGTGTTCATCAAGATCTTAAGATCACTGAAAGACTTGAGTGATTTCAGTTCGATGTCTGCAGACGATTTGGAAACATATGTTCACGGGAAACTAATAGGGAAGCAATATCTGATTGTTTTGGATGACATTTGGGAGAAAAAAGATTGGGATATGCTAAAAGATGCCTTTCCCAACAACAAGAAACGTTGCAGAGTCCTGATAACTACTCGCCATGAAAAGTTAGCTGAACATGCCAAGAATTCAGATACGCCTTGGTATAGGCTAGATTTTCTGACACTGGAAAAGAGTCGCGAATTGCTATGCTGGAAGGTTTTTCGACATAACAACCTGCCGGACGAGAAGATGAAAGACTATGAGTTGCAAATTGCCACGAAATGCGATGGACTGCCGTTAGCTATAGTGGTCATTGCAGGTGTTCTGTTCGATAAGCGTGATAGAGTTGATTGGTGGAAGCAGGTTGCTATCAGTGTGGAGGATTACATTGCTCGTGGTAACCAAGAGCAGACTACTAAAGTGATAGACCTTATGTACATGCACTTACCAAACCACTTGAAAGTGTGCTTTGTGTACATGGGAATGTTTCCTGATGATTATGAAATTCCGGTGTGGAAGTTAATCCGGTTATGGATTGCTGAAGGGTTGATAAGAAGCCGAGGAGCTTTAGATCTCGAGGACGTAGCCGAAGAATTCTTGGAAGAGCTTGTTTACAGAAATGTGGTGATGGTCAGGGAGAGGAGGTCTAATGAAAAAATCAAAACCTGTATTTTGCACGATACGCTTCGTGAGTTTTGCAAGGAGCAAGGTGCTCAAGAAAAGCTCTTCACCGAGATCAAGAAAAAGAGCCCAAATGCAGGTGAATACCGCAGGCTTTGCATCAACAATGTTAATGTCGCGGATTTCATTGCCTCACCACCTCCAGGTAGGCGCGTTCGCTCTTTGCTAACTTTCACCAGAGAGGAAACGAACGTTGAACCACAAAATGTTTCCACCATCCCAAAAACATTCAAACTCCTCAGGGTTCTTGAGATTCAAAAGCTCAAATTACATCGTTTTCCCACTGAGCTTAACCATCTTATTCTATTGAAATACATAGCTATTTCTTCCAAGTTTGCAAGCCTTCCTAAGACCATGTCTTCCTTGTGGAGCTTACAAACTCTTATAGCGAGTACAGACTCATCTGTCCTTACAATCGAGGCCAACATTTGGAACTTGAGGCAGTTTAGGCACTTGCATACCAACACTTCCACCATCTTGCCTCTTCTAGACAGCAAAACCACCCAAAAAGGAGAGAAGGCTGTTGTTCAAGACATCCAAACCCTGTCAACCATTGCACCCAAAAGTTGCACCAAGGAAACCTTTGAGAGGAGTCCAAATCTCAAGAAATTGGGAATTCGTGGAACGTTATCTGAGCTTTTTGAAGGCACTGTCGAATCTAGTCGATTCAGCAATCTGAAGCAGATGGGATCTCTTGAAATTTTAAGGTTAGTCAATGATGATGCAAACTCTAAACTGAATGGTCTTCCTTTGGTTGGTGACTTTCCCAAACAGTTAACAAAGCTCACACTCTGGGGAACTCGGCTAGATTGGCAAGAAATGCATAAGTTAGGACTGTTAGAGAACCTTGAGATTCTGAAGCTAAAAGATCATGCATTTGAAGGGAAAAAGTGGCAGGTTCAACCGGGTGGTTTTAAGGAGCTCAAACACTTCCACATTGGAACTACAGTATTGGAAGATTGGGAGGGTTCATCAAATGATTTTCCTAGACTTAAGTGTCTTGAAGTCTATTATTGCAATGAACTCAAGGCTATCCCGGATGGTTTTGCAGACATTAAGAGCCTTCAATCAGTGTCCCTTCATTGCACCAACAAGAAAGTAGCCACTGCTGCAACCAAAATTCAAGAAAAACATGGTGAAAATTATGCAAAATTTAAGTTATCGGTCTACCCACCGAGCCATTTGAAGGAAAATGCAGAAGAATAAATGTATGTAATATCTGTTTTCTTTTGTTTTTCTTTTCAATTTTGTGAACCTTGCATTTCAATTTGTATTTTTAGCATGACAATGGTACATTTTCTGCATTATTAATAAGAATGATTGCATAAGAATGATGTCTATGTCTTCATTTTAAATCCATTTCTTGTCAAAAAAAAAAAAGATACATTAGTAATTTAATTCAATAATGTTTAGCCAGTGTTCCTCATTCCAGCAGCAATGCCATTGATGGTAATCAGCAAGGCATCTCTGAGCTTAAGGTTATCATCGTCGCTCCTCAGCCTCTTGAGAATCTCGACTTGCAGCATATTCATCGGGTTGAGATAAGGAAGGCGGCTCTCAACCAGTCTGCGAAGGCTCTTGTTGTTATCCGACAGCTTTCCATGCCCCGTGATCAGCAAGATATGCTTCTCAGTTATCATCAGCTCGTCTCTCAGCTGCGCGCCAATTTGCTGCCTGCTTGGAGAAACAAGAACCTCATCATAATGCTTTGCTATTGGCACATCGGCCTTGCCTATAACCATTTCTATAAGGTCGACAGTAGACTGGAAAAATGGCCATTCCTTGTACATTGCACGGAGATCCTCACTGTGAGCCTTGTCACAGACTGCTTTAAGGCCTGATCCAACTCCGAGCCAGGCTGGGAGAACGAACCTCGTCTGAGTCCACGCGAAAACCCATGGAATCGCTCTGAGGTTTTTAACTCCTCCTGCACTTTTTCTTCTGGTCGGCCGGCTTCCTATGTTAAGGAATCCAAGCTCAGCTTGAGGCGTAGCCTCGTGGAAATATGAAATGAATTCTGGATTTTCATAAACCACGCTCCTATAACTGCTGCAGCTGAGCTTGGAGATTTCTTCCATCAGATCGCGCCATTTTAGCTCTCGTGGGGGAAGTGGAGGGCGTAATGTAGCGAGTAAAACAGCCGTTGTGTATATTTCAAGCTGGCGAACAGCGATCTGTGGCAGCCCGAACTTAGCCTGCACCATCTCTCCTTGCTCGGTTGACCTAAGAGTGCCCTGAGCATTCAAAAAACCATTAGAGCTTATTTCAAAATGCACATTTTATGGTGAATAAGATCAGAACTCAGAACTAACCATGACAGAACCAGGAGGCTGAGACTGAATAGCGAGGTATGTGGGACCACCACCCCGCCCGATGCTTCCACCACGCCCGTGGAAGAGCGTGACCTTGATTCCATATTCATTACATGCAGCCACAACATCTTCTTGAGCTTTGTAAAGCTCCCATGCAGCTGTGAAGCGGCCAGCATCTTTGCCAGAATCAGAATAACCAACCATCACCTGTAAAACACACGAGTTATACGATGCTTAAGCCCTAAAACCGACTTCTTAGAATAACTAACAGATGACAGTAAAAATACCTCTTGGTGGCCATTGTGATTTTTAATGATATGCTCCCGATACCAATCAATTGATAGTAGCTTTCTGATCACAGCTCCAGCTCCTCTCAAGTCCTTCACGGTTTCAAATAAAGGAACTACTCGCAATCTGTTCAGACACGATAATACTGGTGACAACGCTGTTTTGAATCATTTTGAAGAAAACTTAGGGTAAATTAACTTACGTTCCACCAGGGCCGGCTTTGCCTAGCTCACCGGTAACAGCAAGGCGAGCATCCTTCTGCAAGAGCTCCACGGCTAGGACATCACTTGCCTACAGACGAGAAAAGAAGAAATGTTATTATCAAATGTAGCGTAGGTGATAAAAACCAAAAAGACGAGACAAAATATGCATACATTTGCAGCCATGGAGATCACATAGGCGCCTAAGGAGTCGCCCCCTAACTGAGCACCTACTCGAAATGTGTCCAATACTTCTTTGACTTCAGGAGCAACCTTTACAAAAGAAGCAAGGTGTAAATTGATATTATCATGGCATTTTATAGTACAAATGACTGAGAATCTATTACCTCAATGGATGAGGGGACTAAAGGCCTCTTTCCTTTAAGCTCTCGAGTCAGGAATTCCAGCTTTTTCACTTCGTCCCAGTCACTATAGGCACCCATGTCTAAGTACTTTGTAATTGCATCGAGCGCTTCTGTGTGCCTATCAGATTCCTGAAACAAACTGCTGTGAGAATGATGTAACCGAAGAAAATATAAGCCACAAAAAAAAATTAAAAAATTCACCTGACGAAGGTCGAGCTTCATCAACACCATCCCAAAAGTAGCTACGCGTCTAATTAAATCAGCTAGTCGACCATCAGCTATTACACCCGATCCACATGATTGCTGCCAAGATTAATATTTGAGTCAGCATATATTCACATACTATTATACCTTTCTAAACAATGTTGTAATGATGAAAGAAAGATGATACAGTAATAATTACCAATGATTCGTGACACATTAGCAGCGGCTCTAGAAGTTGGTCCGATGTTTCATAATAATCACAGGGATCATATTCGCAAGGAAGATCCTCAAGGAGGCTTTCTAGTCGCTTTCGTGTATTAAGAAGCTGATTCAAAGTGAATTTTTTTATCAAACAATGTTCAAATTAACACAGAAGGAAAAAATAAAGATGGCTAAATTATGGTACCTTTTCTTTAATATCACCAAGAACAATTCTATAAGGTGTGATTCCTGGCTTCTGAGCTGAGCTTGGCTCCAAGAGCTTGTGGAAGCTGGACCTCCCGATTTGCGATTCAGAAAAACACTTTCTCTGTAGAAGGAGTTGAGCAGAGCTGAAAGAAGCAGATTTGTTTATTCCATGAGGCTGAGAATTCCCATGAGTTGGGGGTAAATTTGCACTGCCAGATTTTTTATGTACAACTTTTCCCAATTCAGATTCCATTGAGCCCTTGCCTGCCTAAAAGAGATCATAACAAGACATAAGATGCAATACATTAAATTAGCAGTAATTCAATGTTTAACTAAGTGAAGCTACCAATCGATGCAACGGTTTGAATTCCGAGCCAGGAACATCCAGCCGGGGATAGTTAGACTCCACAGTGCTGCACTCTACAGGTAGAAACAACTTTAAACCGTTGGAATCACAAAATGAGATTTTACAATATATTCAAAATGTGTGTGTGAGAGAGGTAGAGAGGTGGGGGAGAGAGAGAGAGAGAGAGAGAGAGAGAGAGAGAGAGAGAGAGAGAGAGAGAGAGAGAGAGAGAGAGAGAGAGAGAGAGAGAGAGAGAGAGAGAGAGAGAGAGACCTGATGGAACATGGGAAGGCAAATCAGCTCCTGAGGGAAGTTGGGCTGGAAAAGATGAAGCGTGTTCACTATGATGCTTTGATTGACTCTCATGAAGATCCTCTGATGAGCTTTCTGGTAAAGTATATATAGCCACCAAGAACCACAATGATAATCAATATTTCTATAATATGAAACATGACAGTTAACTGGAATCAACAGAGTTTAAGGTACACAACTTAATCAGGCAAAGAATTTCGTACTAAGTTAACCAATATTACAGATAAAACCTTAGATAAGCTCAATCATCAAAATACAGAAGCACTTATGTACAATAAGAGTTCCTTAAAAGGGGAAAAATGAAGTCAAACCTTTTTCAAGAATGTCTTGTGCAAGCCGTGATAGTCTATCACTGCATGCATTCATGGAAAGTTCAAATCTGAGGTTATCGATTTCCCTGACGTAAAGATCAATAGCCATCCATCTCGATAACAAGGAAACATCTCGTGTGGTCTAGAACAACATCAAAAAGGTTAACTCATATAGGCCTTCATCACTATGAGTAATAATATTAATGACAGGAAAATACTAACAAACCTTTGAGGTCACATTTGGATTTCCATCACGATCACCGCCCATCCAAGAGCCAAACTTTATCGGGGTGCAGGTTAACGGAAGAGGCTTTCCGGTGTGCTGTGGAAAAGATACATGCTACGGTAAGAGGCTGTATAAATGAAAGAAACCTTTTAAAAACAAATAAGAACCTTCTTGAGGGCATTGCTGACACGGCGTAGATACTGAGGAATGGCTTTCCAAAGTGACTGCTCCACAATATTTAACCCTGAAGATTTAACAGATTAGCAAGTGAGTGGCTAATGCTTACCAGCTTACAGATTGCTAACAGATTGCTAACAGATTCCTAACAGATTGCTAACAGATTCCAAGTGGCTAATGCTTACCAGCTCTAGCTTCATCAACAGGGGTAGGCTTGTGACGCCTAAGCTCGTCAGTTTGCCAAATGGACATAATCTCTCTCATCTAGACAGACAAAGGACTAATAAGTACGATGATGGTATTTAGAACAAGAGAAATTTAATGTTTGATCAAAACAACATACGAGATCTTCTATCAGCTTCTCTTTATCCTCATTTACAAGGTCTTGCCGCTCAAGAAACTCCAAGACATTCTGCAATTATACATGAAAAGTAAATAGCATGATCATCAGCCAAACTACATGAACTTTCGAGAATTTAAATACCGCGATCTTTAAATGCTTGTACTGTAGAGTACGTCGATTTATTTGAGTAGGATGTGCAGTGAGGACAATCTCAACCTCCTGTAAACAAATACAACATTGTATATCAAAAGGAACATGTTATTCTAGTAGAATACAAATTACAAAGAGAAGTCGACAATGAACCTGCTTGCAAACATTTTTATAAAGCTCTTCTGGAGATACACCAGCCTGCAATAGCTTGTTGAAAGTATCATCACAAGATTTTGACAGATGTGGCATTGCCCTATTCCTACGTAATCTGCACGAACAAATCCCGTTAGGACCTAAAAGTAAACCAGAAAAGTTTGCATATTTTATACTATAGAGCCATTTAGAATACCTGTGATGTGTCTCTGCGATTCCCATCAAGTTGAGGTGATGACTGAATGTCCTAGCAAGAGCCAAAGCTTCTTCCAGTGTCAACTTTGACAGGTCGGCCGCGAGCTGTTTTTCGAGCATCTCTGCAGTATCCTCCATTCCAGCATTCCTCATGCAGCAGGCACTCTATAAAACCAAAAATATTGTAATGTATGAGTGCAAAAAATAGATCAAAAGCAACACTTTTAAAACAAAGATAAACTCCATTTGTCCCGATCTAACAGAAACTAAGCAATTTAAACCGCATCAATATCTCAAAACAGAAATTTTGAACACAAACCCAAAGGTATGACCAATATGGGAGCAAATATGTGAACAATTTAATACGTGCATGCATTTTTTTCCCGTATACATCTAAAGCTAAAAATGCGAGTTTCGAGTTTCCCCTATAGAACCTGAGCTAAGGTGCGAGTTTTTTCGACTTTCTCGACGAATTGAGAGCCGACTTCTCTGATCAGAACGTCGTTGAGGAGGCTCTGAAGCAGCTTGTACTCATCCTCAAACCCCTGAAACGACATCTCCTCGGCGATATCATCCGTAAAGTCCGTCATCTCCAATGATCAAATTCTGAAGAAAAAAAAACAAAAATAATTCCTGTGTGTTGTGTAGAATTTAGTGTGGTTTGACTGAGGAACAGGAGGCAAAGGTAATTAATAGAATTGTGACAAGCGTCCTTTTTCGAGTGATGATCGCATCCGACATTGTAGTCCATCTAGGAATGTGTTGGAATAAATCATCTCATTCATTTTTTTTTTGGATTTGATTTTTTCAATTCCTTTGCTAATTGAAAGACTTGTCTACCATCTCTATTATATTTGTAACTCTTTTTGAAAGCATTACATTTGTAACTCTAAAAATTAACAATATTTATAATGTTATATAAATAATATTAATGGTTTGTTAAACCAGCTAGGTTCAAGTTAAATAATTTTTAATTTTTTAGATCAATTTAGTATATTTTAATTTTATCTATTCAGTTCAATTCAAATAAATTTATTTTAATTCAGTTCAATTAAGTAAACTATATTTTCACAAAAATTTGTTGGAATTCAACTATAAACAGTGATATTTAAATAAATATTTCAGTTCCGATCAATTAAATATATTTATATAATATTTCAATTAAATTAATTTAAATATACTTATATTTATATCTCCAGCTAGTATACTTTCCTATGAAAAAAGATAAAACATGTATCTGGCAAGTTGTCATACAACTGGCCCCTTATTTCATTTTCCACATGTTCTTTAGGTCATTTTTGTAAATCGATTTGATTAGTTCAGTTTAGCAATAATATATTTAATAAAATTTGAGTTAGTTTGATTATATAGATTTTATTTATTAAAACATATAATTTTCACTTAATTAAATTCAATTAGATTAAGTTATATACAAAAATAAGTTCGAGTGAATAGAGCCCTTAATCTACTGTATTGTTTTTACAAGGTGATTTTCTTACACTGCTATAAACATATTGTTTTATATTTTACGTTTGAGCTGTGTTTTGTATATTGAACGACTTTGTGGCTAGAGCCTTGTTTACTTTATTTTTACTGAATTAATTTAAATTGAATTAAATTAAAGTAAAATTCATATAATAAATTTTAATGAATTAAATCGAATATTTTCTTCAAATCAAAGGAGAAGTCGAGAGTTGCCAATCAGATGGCGGGAAAATTGAACGCGAGAATTCCAAGAAGTAGCAGACCAACATAACCCCACTCGCGCGTGATATTCACCCTCCCTCCTCTCATTTCTTTTCAACGCTAAACTTTCCCAAATCACGCAAGTACGAAACCCTTCTTCCACCTCTCACTACCAGTTCTTCATCGGAGATATGCAAAACGACGCCGTTTCGACCACTTCTTCTCCGGCGCCGGCTATGCCCAAAGTTGGGGTCGCCGTTTTCCTGCTTAAGGGAGATAAGGTGCTGCTGGGGCGCCGCCTCACCGCCATCGGCCACAACACCTTCGCCCTTCCTGGCGGCCACCTGGAGTTTGGTATTCACTTGTCTTTGCCTTACTGGTTTCTTTGAGTTTTTATTGGATTATATATTTTCTTGAATTTAAATTGGAATTTGTGGTTTGAGTTGGCTTGAACTAATTAGATTTGCCTGCTTAGGTTAAGATATTGTATGACTGTCAAGATCATTCCACCACGATTTTTCGGATTCGAAATGAAATATATATTGAGTGGAAGTAGTTCCCCTAGTAAGTGTTAGCATTGAATTTTTGAGCAATCTTGAATTGATGTTAAGCTCTAGCACAGTATAATATAACCTGCAGGGCTGTAAAGGTAGTCAACTTGCAAATAGTTAATGCAACCGAGCACCGTAGTAGCCAGTTTGTATCAAATTGCAGCGAATACGTAAACTTGATTCTTATATAGGTATGAGAAGCATAAAAGGGATACTATAATGTGTTAGAATGATTATGATGTCATCAAAAAATTGAGAATTGTTTCAGATTTTTCCTTCCACTAGCTATATTAAGTCGTTGACTTTGGTTTTAAAGATTTGAGGCTTTCATTAATCCGAGTATCAATGTTTGATACTTTGAAACTTTTGATTTTACCTGCCTGTTACCCGGGAGCTGAATATTTGAAGCTTTTGTTCGATTCCCGTGACTCAGGAGAAAGTTTTGAGGAATGTGCAGCAAGGGAGGTGAAGGAGGAAACTGGCCTGGACATCGACAAAACAGAGTATTTGACAGTCACTAACAACTTTTTTACGCAAGGAACTAAGCCAGTGCATCTCGTTTGTGTGTTCGTGAGGGCAGTTCTTGCAGATGTGAACCAGGAGCCACAAAACGTCGAGCCTGACAAATGTGGTGGCTGGGATTGGTATGCTTGGGATGCTCTTCCTAAGCCGCTATTTGGACCATTGGAGGCTATGATTCAGAGTGGTTTTAATCCATTTCCACTCGCTTGATGATGAGGTCTTAAATGTGCACATATTAACCTGATGATTTAGTTATATGTTGCATATGTTCCACGTAACGTGTCGTGTTTATGCTTATATTGGTTGTAGAACCAAAATATCAATTCTGTTTGGATGAAGTATTTAGGTATCAGAAGCTATTTGTGGTTTGTGTTCTTGTGCTCATACTATTCTGTCTTGTGTTGGTAATGAATTTGTTGATGAGAAATAAAGATGAATCAATCACCTATATCAAATGTGGGTAGTTTTGATTGATTTATTTTTGCTACTTGTATAGAACATGAACAAATATAGGTAAACTTGTTAGATAATTGTCAGAGGATCACCTAACAGCATGAATTGGACATGTCTGTTTAACCTAACAGTTTGGATCAGCCTCAATTGATTAGCTATGGCTAGAATTAGAATCAGGTGACCCATAAATGCATGTTCTGCAAGATGAAAATTTGAAAATGTCCGTTTGAGGGCCTTAAAAATATCTATAAATTATGGTACCAACCATCCGGAAATTTTCAGATGTTTCAATGGCTAGGTGCCTGATGTTTGTGAACTTTCAATTTTGAAGGGAAAATGTAATATTCATTACTGTGAGTTTGTGACTGATTTGTGTTGAAATGTTTGCTCGTATATCATACTCCCTGTCATACATCAATCTGTATAGTTTCTTTCTCTTCAGTGAATTGATATTTATATATATCTATTTGTATATACGGTCAAAGTTCGATAATGAACAGCGTGTCAGCATCAAAAGTTAAAGTTTGCAAAAAACGGTATGACATATGTGCATAAAATAGGCCTAAGAATTTCAGTCGAAGCGTACATAAATTTCAATTCGCTACTTTTTTTTTTTGCTGAACTGAAGTAACAATAAAAGCGTTGAAAATAATAATAATTGTTAAAATAAGTTAATTTCATTATATCATATTTTATCAAGATTAAATTAAAATTAAAAATATGTAATTAAATTGATCTGAAAATTATCCAAATAAACTTCATTAGTATGACTTGTGAAGTTAGTCCCCTCAAGTAGGCTAGCTAGCCTAACTAATTAGATTAGTTCAGTTAATCAATCATGCTTTAGCATTCTGGAATGAACTAATCCTAATTAAGTCAATGATCATTGACAATAATGCTGACTAATTGTAGTTTAATTGTATTATATATCATGGATGCTATAGATCATAGCCAATCGAATTCTTGGCTTTGCTAAGCCGTTGGTTAAGTAGATGACAATTAGTTGATCTGTAAAATGTTTGTCTCCATTGGAAATGATTACTTTATGCGTGCCATTTTGACAGATAGGTTTATTTCTGACTTTTGTGATAGAAATGTTTTTTAAAAAAAATAAAAAGTCTCTTTATTTCCTTCCTAAGCATGAATCCAATCCCTACCTTTTAGAAATATATACACAAGCATTTCTTTTAATGGTATTTATTTACAGTTATTTACGTTATTTTACTATATTTAATATCGTCAATCTTCATATCAAACTGTTGCAAGAAATCTTATAACTGAAGAATTGAAGAAATACCGGTATGATCATTGATTAACAGTTAATTATGCTAGGATTGTTTGACTAAACATTGTCGCCATATTGAGGTCGGTGGAAGGAAATCCTGGCCGTTCGCTGAGTGTGGATTTAGATGAAAATTAAGGTGCTTTTAACTCATGCTAAGTCATAGAATCAAAGCTGATATTGTACGTAATATTTTAGATTTAGGGTCGGTCTAGTTTAAATTATTGCAACACATTTCAACACAGCTCAACATTAGTCGGCACAACACATCATTCATCAGCACTAATCAGTACAACACAGTACTCATCAGCAAAATACTGTTTAGCTCAGCGTATTTAAACTTTAATGGACACTATTTTTATGTTTTGTAAAAATAATATTAATTAAGCAAAATTGTTATTTGTTATGTAACAAACATTATGTTTTTCTTCAGTTTAAATGAAAACTATTCAACAATTTGAGTACTATTCAACACAAGATCAGCATATCTCAACACTCATCTGCACAGTAAATCACTGATCAGTATATCACAGCTCAGTACAGTATCAAATAAGTTGAGCCGGAAAGAGTTTCAAATATCAAATATTTGTCACGGATAGAGAAATAGAGCGTACTACACTAAGGTAACTTTAAAACTATTTTAAGCAAGGAGAATGGTGGCGCCGCTGTTTGGAGACAAGAATGTGAAAGGTAAAAAGATGTACTAAACCTCAGGACATGGTTAAGAGAAAGATGAACATTTTCTGAACAAATGCATGCTGCTTTTGGAGAAATTGTCTCCCCCTAATTCAAGATTCTGCTTTAGCCGTCCTACGAATTAGTGTACAAAAACGGGAATCACCGCACTGTGTTTCTTCACATTGATCAAAGTTTATTTAGAGCTTGATTAAAGGTGGGCTACGGCTACTATGCGAGTCACGGCTCGGTGTGGATTCACCTGCCCCCTCTCTACCATTTCCGATGCAAATCTAGGCCATCTGTAAAGCCACTAGCCGCGGTTTGTTTTTCATTTTTCAATCGGAGTGTTGGTTTGATTGATGATAATATGTATAACCACTAGTTAGGTATGACTGTATGATTAACCATTGGATGTATGAAATTCTTAGCAAAATGTTCATATAAGTTTTATAACACCTGATTTGAAACACGACACGAAAACCCGACCTGAATTGAACACGAATTTAGTGGATTTAGATCGATACGAAACATGGCGTGAGTCTATATTGAGTTAGACATGATTGGCCCGAAAATAAAAGAGTTAGGTTCGGGTCAAACCCGTGATCTAAATGGATCACCTGTTTGACCCATATATTTAAGGTGTAATTATGTAAATTATTGAAATTGCTTTAATGGACAAAAACAAACAGTCTAATCCCAAAATCATGGAGATTATGCCATTAATTTATGATGAAATTGAGAGCTGATTTTATAATTCTTGATTTAGTTTACATATATCATGATCATTTGAGCAGTATAAATTTTAATATTCAGTCTACAATTTAATCTTATTATTAATAAATAGGTTTCGAGTTGAATTTATATTTAACATTTTCAACTCGTCAATACACCGACACGAACCCGCTAACCCACCAACTCGTTTTGATAGCCAGTCCAAATAATAGTCATAGATAGCCATAGATACAATGAAAAAAATAGAAAAAATGTCTTATCCAAGCATGCAATTATCATGCAATACTCCAAACAACATAATTATGTGCACTTAATTTTCACTTAAATGCCAAGGCCCACAAGAACGAAAGAAAATTAAACACAGCCCATTAAATAAATCGCTACAAGTCCTCCTCAGATTCCCCCTTCAAACTGAACTCTCCAGCTACACTCCCTCTTCATACTCCATTCTTTATTAATGTCTCTTCTCCCTTCTCAATCCTTCCACAAAATCCCATCATTCACAGTTCACACACAGTCACACAGTTAGGTAAGGTCTGTTCACCATCCTTCTTCTTCACATAACACAATTCCCTGCCTTTTGCTGATCACTAATCATCAACAAAGATGAAGACTATCATGGCGAGAAACCCGAACGACTCTTTTTCCTTCTCCAGAAGGTACTTTAACGTCAAGAAAAAGTTCGAGGACGACATCGACGACGATGAGGAGGAGATTCTCCGGTCTGCTTCTCTTAACTGCGACGACTTCGTCCTCGACAGCGCGCTGAAGACGTACGCGCTGCCTCTGAAACCGCCGCCGAAGAAGGGAAGGACCTTCGTGTCGAGGATCCGGGCGGCGTTCCATATCGGGGACGGCGGGTCGAGGAGGCGCGTGGTGGGGACGCTGTTCGGTTACCGGCGAGGGCACGTGCACTTTGCTTTCCAGGAGGAGTCGTCCCTGAGCCCGGAGTTTCTGGTCGAGCTGGCGACTCCGACGAGCGTGCTGGTGCGCGAGATGGCGTCGGGGCTGGTACGCGTGGCGCTGGAGTGCGACCGGAGCTTGGCGGCGCGTGGGGAGAAGAAGAAGCCGCTGCTGGAGGAGGAGCGGTGGAGGGCGTACTGCAACGGGCGCAAGTGTGGGTACGCGACGAGGCGCGCTTGCGGGCTGGAGGAGTGGAAGGTGCTCAACGCGGTGGGGCCGATTACCATGGGTGCCGGAGTTCTTCCAGCGCCGGCGGACGGCGGTGATGCGGCGGCTAATGGTGAGCTGATGTACATGAGGGCTAAGTTCGAGAGGGTGGTGGGGTCCAGGGATTCGGAGGCGTTTTACATGATGAATCCAGATGGCCATGGAGGGCCTGAGCTTAGCATTTACCTGCTCAGAGTTTAAGAAATTCCGTCAAGAAACGGAAATGAAATTCAGTACGATCAACGATGAAATGTTTTTCTTTTGTACTCTGTGGAACTTTATTACCAGTTGTGTTTAGTTTTTAGTAGTATGGTTATGAATGAATCAAAGTTGTTCGATCTTTTGATATCCTAGATCAGTTTTGGACTCTTTTTTCTGGTGGATTCTCTGTTGCTGCAGAACTGTTGTCTCTTCCTGTTTTGGTAAGGCCGTTAAATTTCAAGTTGGCCAATGTTATCCATTTCGTAGTGAGTATACTATAGTATTATGTGTTAATTATGAATAATTTTGCATAATCTTAAATTGATTTTTAAGACATGTCGATGATAAACTTCCACTTTGACTAAACCACTTCAAATTAGTTGTTTCGCTCAACTATTGAATGATTTAAGAAAATATATTGGGCTAATGAATCTAAGAATCGTGAAAATTCACCTATACTTGCTCAAAAATATAGCACAACTAAATGTCGAAAGAAATTTTATGCGATTTAAATTAATGTGAGACTCTCTTGTTTCCAACTTCTCTTCCTCTCTCAAACCCAACCTTATTCTCTCTCCATCTTCAATCAAAACTTTCACAGTTTTTGCCTAGATGGATTTAATCTACATGGTTGAATATGTGTAAGTTGATGAGAACCGTGAGAGTTTAGTGACTCTTTAATTTCCAAGATGTTATTTAAAAAAAAAAAAAAATCAAACAATCATATGGTAGGGGTTTTATAGCCTCCCCAAATTTGTCAAAATGAAAACTGAAGAACTGTTGAAAATAGTTAGATGTTCCAGCGATTAGGGAATCTGATCTCTAATGAGGTTGTTAACTCTAATTATTTTATGACTTCTTTGTCTATTTGATATATTAACAACCATCATTTTCCTGATTTTATATTTAAGTTGTGTGTAATTGTATTATTTGAATGTTTGTTCTCATTTTAATCCAGACAAATGGCTGGAAATTAGTGATCCCTGCATAGATGCAATATTGCCACTTCAAATATAAATTCTATTCTTGCAAAAGGGTTCGGTTAAAGGGGTGTTGCAAGAAAATCATGGTTTGTTTGTCTAGTATAAATTATATAGAAAATAAGGTACCATATGGATTAAACATGTGCATTTGTATTGATAGTCAAGACATTTCTAAGGCAATGTCCAGTTCAACTTATTGCAGTACATTTCATCACACCACAGCACTGTTCAACACAGCACAACACTCATCAGCACAGCACCTATTCAGCTCAACACATTTAAGTTCTAAATGAACAATATTTTTATGTTTTGTAAAATTAATATTAATTATGTAAACTTTTTAGTTTCTAAGCAATAAACATTGTGTTTTTTCTTCAACTCAAATGAACACTATTCAACACAAGATGAGCACATCACAGCACTGATCAGCACATTTCAACACAGCACATCACCAAATAAGTTGAACTGGACATGTTCTAAATATCAGAGGTTATCCATGCATATGTATCAAGCATAAATCGACTTTGGCAATTATAAGTGGTGATTGGATAATAATCATGCCTTACATAACTTGACTATATACTATATATATGAGAACTCCTCCATCCTACTATATTTGTGATGAGATAATTTCACTCAACACTATGTAATCAATAAATTAGCCATCCCAACTTTGAAATTAAGATTGTCGGTTCCGTTCTAATCAAATTGGTAGCCTAGAGAGGTCTAGCTAGGTTCAAGGCAGGTAAATATGTACAATATGTTGCCACTACTTCCAAATATTTTTCACAGGAAATGAAGTAAATTCACGAAACTAAGTTAAACTATTTTGATAAGTTCAAGAGAAATTAAAAATTAGGTCTACATCATAATCACTTTGACAATGATGTTCCAACAAGAACTCAATATTCAAACTTGTATGTACATATCCCACCTACAAAACCTACTTACGTCCTCTTAATCACCTTTTAATACATCATTAATATTACACCACGTATATATTTCTTGTCGAATTTAGATTAAGATTGAGTTCCATGTTGAGAAAATTTAATGTAAACTTATAAAAATGGATTTGATTCGTTTAATTTAGAACCATGCAATGAAATTCATGTGATATGATTTGATCTTTCAAACCAAGTAGCCGTTCCAATTTGATCGGTAGCAATCTCAGGTCAAGCATAACAACTAGTTTATCAATACTACTTGCTAGGATAAATCAACTCAGCTTTGACAATTTGGCACTACTTTTTATCCACTCTATTACACGTGATGATGAAAAATATGTGTTTCTCTTTGTCTAGTTTTATTTTACGTAAATATCTAGTTTTGAAGGAAAGTATGGTCGTTAATTTGATAATGGGATTTTATAGTAGTTTAATGTTTTCAATAATTTTGATAATATGTGCTCACTTCGTGTCCGCTCAAACTGCACAGATCTCTATCCATTTAGTTAGAATTGAGTATTTTTCAACGTTTAAATAAGAAGTATTATCATTATTCAAATATGATTTGGACTCATTGTTACGTGTATTTTTATAATACATACATAACACACAAATAAAGATATTATTCTGTGCAGCTTGATCTACCGAAGAGGAAGTACAATATATTTATAAAGAGTTGGTTCATAATTGTGCAAAATCCAACATCACAAACACGGTTTTGCAATATTCAACATAAACAGACACAACTATTGGCGGAATCAGAGGGTTATCGCACTACACCAAAAATGGCCTTTAGTGACGAAGCGTCACTAAGGATCGTCACTGATTGGGGTCAATCGTGACAAAAACATTTTCGTCACTAATTGGGGAAATATTGACCATAATTATTTTCGTCACTGTATGTCTTTAGTGACGCTATTTATTGACGCTCTTAGTGACGAATATTACGTCTCGTCAAAGCAAAACTTTTAGTGACGAGATATAGTGTCAAAATTTGTTGGATGACGAGATTCAGTTACGAAAATATTGTGTCGAAAATGTTTTCGTCAGTAAATATATCAGTGACGAAATAATTTTCGTCAGAGATAACCAGTGACGAATATGTTTCCGTCACTATTTTAACAGTGACGAAATTGGAGCCATTTTTTAATAATAAATTGAAGCCTTGAATTTGGGCCCTGCCATGGAATTTTTGGCCTATGTTAAATAGGCCAACCATTTGGTTTATAATATGGGCTAAAATTGAGCCTTATTTATGAAATTATTTAATTTAATTTATTTTTAATTATAATTAAAATCTCTAACTACAAACAACAACTTCTTTTTAAATTATGTTAAATATTGAAAATAAATATATTATGATTTTATGTAATTAGGGGTCGGCCATCACTTCACTATTATATATGTACACTGTTAAGTAGATAATTAATTTACTTCTTATACTTGTGTAATCAATGATCAAATCATTGAGTAAAACTTTATAAAAGTAGAATCCAATTGAATTTTATACAAACAATATTAAAATGTTTACTTAGCTTTCTTCACTCACTTACAGTAACCAGGCTTAGTGATTAACTCTATCATATGGTCAATCATTGATATTCAATAATTAGTAATAGTTAGTCGTTATCTTTTTGAGACAATAACTACATTACGTTTAATTAGTCAAAATGTTAGTCTCATCTTACTTTCTATATATGTTAATTTAACTAATACTTTTAATTGTTGTATAGACAATAACTAGATTAATAAATGGAAATAAAAGTCAACATTTACCAGCCTTTTTTTTATATTGAGTGAATTGAACTAAACTGAAATATATTGAACTGAATTAAAGTAAAAATCAATGTATTGATAACACAATAATAACATAGCTAAATTTAAGTTGATTGACACCGAATCATGCATATTTCATCAACATTAAACTGAAAATATACAGATGAGACATAAAGAACATGCCCTAAATCGATAATTTGATTTCAACAAAATTGATAAGACACTTTACTAATCAGCCGTCGCTTACTTTTTTATAAGACACCATGCCCTATTTGCCTGAGTTTATATGTAGAACGTTTCAATTCAATTCAATTCAGTAAGTGAAAATATAATTCGATCGAATTCAAGTAAATTTAGACATACTTATTCTACTTTTTAATAAATTAATTTTCAGTTCAGTTCATTTCAGTTCAGTTCAGTTTAGTTTAGTTCAATTCGATTCAAGTCAATTCGAAAAATAAAGTCAGGCAAACAGACTCAACTAAATTTAGACAAAAACTTATATTTAAAACTTTTATTACAAAACAAGTCATTAAAGTATATTAGATTGAACTTAACTGAACAAAACTGAATTGAAGAAACAAATCCCTACATCGATATAACTAAATTAGCTAAATTTTATCAAATTTTATTTCATCATAACCGAACTTCAATCTAATGAAGTACTATATGAAGTATGATTGAGTTTAACTAATCAAACGTCAAACCTATAAAAACTTATAACTACTCAAAAGTCCAGATCTTGCTTGAGTTTCTGATAAAACACTTATAACTAAATCAATTCTAACTATGTGACTAGTGAGAATCAATTCTTACTGAATACTATATGAAGTATCTAAATTGACTAATTGAGTTTCACTAATCAGATGTCAAACCTAAAAAATTATAACTAATCAAAAGTTCAAATCTTACTTGAGTTTCTTATAAATCACTTATAACTAAATCAATTCTAAGTAAGTAAGAATAAACTCTTACTGAAAATTAGTATATAATTGAGTGTAACTAATCAAATACCAAACCTATAAAGTTAATAACTAATCAAAAGTCGAGTTTATGATAAAGCACTTATGTTGGTACATGCCTTAAATGCCGTATTAGTCGATACTACGAGTTAGCACGGGGTCTATAAGACTCTTTCTCTTGTTGTTACCTATTCATTCTGTTTTTTGGGCATTAGACGATATGAACAACTAAAATCTAAATTAAGTTTAACTAATCAAATACCACACTTATAAAATTTATAACTAATCAAATGTTTAAATCTTACTTGAGTGTTTGAGAAACGACTCTTACTGAATAGTATATGAAATATCAAAATTAAGTCTAACAATCAATTGTCAACTTATAATTGACGTTTGTTTAAATATACAACTCTATCAAATTTAAGTAGTATATTCATTAAGATAAATTATCCAAAATATCGTTATTTATTATGAATTTACTTTTTAATAATATAAATGAAATTAATAATAGTAAAATACAACGGAAACTTTCATCAAGCCATATAATTCTCTTTTTATTAGATAAAAATAATAAAATAAAATAAAATAAAATGTAATTATGTTTTATTATTTTTCAATCTGAACCATCCATATTTCATCGATGAATCATAGCCGCCGATTTGAACTGTAGCCTTATCTTCTTCTTCTATCTAAGTGTACAGCTTTTACATCTCTCACCCACATGTCTCTTCCGCATCTCTCAGTCTCTCTCAATCTCCATCTTCTGTCAATCCACTCGTCTGCAAACGATCGTCATCGTCGGGCCATGTAATTCAAAGCCCATGGAGATGGGACCTTTAGGGCAGTCATCACCTTCGCTCAGCTCGCCGGAACTTTCCAGATTCATTTGATTGGCCCGCCTGACAGCTGTCGTGGGAAGGTAGCGAATCGAGAGATTTTCGTTCGTGTTCCGTTTTCCGGCGGGGCTTTGTGTATATCGAAACCCAGATGGACTTTTATGGGGTGTTGAAAAGGTTCGTTTTTTTGAAGGCCATGGTGGGAGAATGCCGAAGCAGGTGCAGCTAAAGGATGCGGAGATACGACAGCCGTGTATGTCCTCGAAGGAGGTGTTGTTGAGCCAGCCCAATCTCCTGGAGCTCGAAGCGCGCATTCAGATTTGTGGTAAAAAAATTGAATTTTTCAGTTGTATGAATTGGGATTCTGCAGAAAATTGTTTTTATGTGTGTGGTTCTTTGGCTGCTATCGTAAAGGAGTCTCTTATATTTGTTTTTTCCGGGGTTCTTAGGCATTTGCTGGTAAAAATAAGGATAGTTTGCGAAGCCCTAATGCTATGCTAAAAATGCCTCTTTTGTTTGATTGTTGTGTTGTTTTGAGGCTTGTTCATTGGTTTTCTGAGGTGTGGGATGCTTGGCTGTTGGAGTGTGTGTCTACTTTGGATGTTCTGTTTTGGAAAAAATTACTATCATTATATATAGGCACCTATTATTTGAATTTCGAGTTCTTAATTATTTGGCTTGTTTCATTATATTTTTATTTATCAGGTTTTAATGGGAACCGGTATTGTCTTCTCCTTCTTCTTCTAATCTAAACAATAATAAATATATCTTAAAGATAGAACTAGATGATGGATGACGGATTTGCCTGAGAAAACCTATTAATTCTGGTGGTTTCTGTGTGATTTAATTTTCCTTACTAGTGTTTTTCTAAATGGTGAACCAACTGCTGCAAGAAATTGTACAGCTTATTAACCTACAATTTAAAATTAATTAAAGTTATACAACACTATCTGTTTTATGTATGTACCCCTCCCTCATATAACCCTTATTGTTATTCTATTTCGATTGCACTCAGACTTATCTGGATGTGGTTTGTCTCGTTGCCTCCAGTTTTTTGGTTACTCGATCATTTTTTTCTTCTCTCTTACTGTCTGTATAATTTTATTTTGATGCTTAACTTTTGTATATCAGGGCCATATACTTGTAAGAAGGTTTCCTCCATCAGCTACTCAACAGGTATGTCTTCCCAGTCATAGATATAATTAAAATTTCCTAATTAGATTTTTAAAATATAATTTAAACCAGAAATAAGGATGCTTATTTTTCTTCCAAGTGATTAGATTGTTGCATAGACAGGGAATGTACACCGACGAATGGAAGGGAATAGCCAACTTGCTTTACTCTCGCATTGAAAAGGTCCTATCTGATTCTGAGCTCACCGTCTCGTGTTTTAATTATACAATTTACTGATCTATAATCCTTGGATACCTCTAGTGTGTTTGATGTCTTTAGAAAATTACTACAGGAAACAATCGTAATCTTCAAGATTTATTGCACTCTACTATAGTGAAGGTAACTCACTAGTAATCAAATTTTCAACCTCTTCCTGATGACCTATTTTTTAATGCAAAAAGTGTAGATCGTTTTAATCTAAAGTGTGCTTTTAGTCGTTCATATGGAATGAGATGGAACTTTTTTGTGTAATAAGATCAATTATTGTTGAGACAGCGAGTTTACCGTCTTAATCTAAGTGAGTGTGTGGTAGAAATGTTTGGCAATATGTTGCCCTCTCAATATGGATATGGTTTGAAATAAAAACTGAACAGAGTCATGGTGCATATAATATTGCCAATATCTTCTTTAGTTTGTGATCTTTCTTTCTAGTTTGTTAGGATACCACTGAATATGGTCATGGTTAGAATATATTCTTAATTGAAAGTTTGTTTTCTCTCTTATTGGTATTCATCTTATATTTTCTTAAGTCGTTATTTGTTTTGATCTCCATCTCCATAAGTCAGTTATTGTAATGTAGGTTCTTGGGAATTTCGTTGAGCAAGTATTGTGAATTTGAAGGCATAACAGGCTTAAGGAAGTGAAGTACCCCTGATTTGAGTGAAGTTGGAGGCATGAGAGAGTTTGAAGGAAGTGTAAAGTTTCCTGATGTTTGCATCACCGTTGGTTTAGATATACGTTAGTGTCTAGTTTAAGGAGCTTAAATACAATGTTATATTTATTTGTATTTTAGTCATTTTAATATATCAATATTAGTATTATTTTTGGATCAATTTAATATATTATATAAAAACTGTTGACCAACTGCTTTATCACTAAAGATTGTCACTAAAGGATTCCGACCAAATATAATTGTCACCAAAATTCGTAGCTAAAACATACCAACGACCAAATGTTTTCGTCACAAAATTCGTCACTAAAGCATTTGACCGTCAAGTTAACATTGACCGTTAAATCATATCGCGACGAGTAATTCGTCACTATATATCGTCACTATTTCTCTTTGGTGACGACTCTGATCCTTTCCGTGACCACCATTTAGTGACGGATTTTATCGTCACAAAGCTCCTGACGACACATTTTTCGTCAGTAATTGTCGTCATTCAGTGACGAAGCTACGGTAAAATGGTCACCTGACCCTTCTGTATCGACCCTCTTTCGACCACCATCTGACGACCCAGTTTTGGTCACTCAAAAGATTTAGTGACGAAATTTGGACTTTTAGTGACGATCTGTCACTGAATGCCATTTTTGGTGTAGTGATCGGAGGTAGTGGCGAAAACTCTTAAAGTTGAATGGCTAATTTACTATAGTACGGTGGTGTTGCTAGAGCAACCTCCATGCCAACGATGTGTCGAAATATAATTATTTAACAACCTATAAACCTATAAATTCCGATCTTATTCCGCCGAAACACAATCATATTGATTAATTAACCATGCCGGAGGCATTTTCACATATTAAGGGCAAGTAATTGAGAACTCAACGAAATGTGAAATGAAATGATTTGTGGAAATAGATAGAAACAAAACGAAGTGGGAATTGGCCATAGTTGATCCCCGCCTAGAGGACATTAGTTTGTAGTGAGCGTGCAAAAACCAATCTTCAAATTCACCAAATGAATGTCATTTCCACCCATCAAGTTCATATATTTGTGGCCACACAACCCATAATTGTCAATCAAATACTACCTTTCAATTCAAGAACCCCCCGAACCGACGAACGTGAGTTTGGATACTTGCAAAATCCTGTTGGTTTGAATTTGTCGAGGTAAAACTTATTATTCTGGTCTATATAACTCGAATACGGATTGCGTATCGGGTCGTGTCCTAATATCCGACATAGAGACATGACATTTTTATAGAAATATAGATAAAATAACACTAAACAACCATATATATCTTATGCCGTGTCGTGTCGTTCTGACACGTATCCGTCACGGAGACACGTACTGTCATATTAGAGCAACATAAGTTCAGGTAAATAATGGTGTGATATTTACTAGACTCAGATGTCTTATATCACATAATGCAAACATATATTTCTGTTATTAAACATATTTTTAATTGTGTACATAACAACAAATTTAAATCCATAAGGCTTATTCCCAGTAATTATCCAACCTTACTGCCTCTTCAAGTTGTTTCCTCTCTGCTTCTGACTTCCTTAGTTCACGAGCCTCGGTTTTGAGCTTCTCCTTTTTATATATCCTCCAGTCATGGTACAGTTCAGTCAGGTCCCTGATACACAGATAGGCAAACACCCAATGAACATATCTTAAATAAACAAAATTCTTATATTTGGTTGTATTATATAGAGAAAATGTCTTTTCGTAGCCCCGAATTCTTGGATAAATTTCATTATAACCTCCAGTTTTTGAAAAATTCTAGTTTAATCTTTCAAGTGCAAAAAATTTCTTATTATCATCCGTTAACTAGTAGTGAATTTCGACAGTATAATTATTTGACAAAGTTAAAATACCTCAGTAATACAAGCTATCAAAATTCACTAGCAATGCTAGTCGAGAGTCATAATGAAATTTTCTTTACATCTTCAAGAGTTACTATCAAAGAACTCAAGGTTATAATAGGATTATCCGATAGGTTTTTTCTCAATTATATATGCACAAGATCTCATAAACTAATCAAACTCACCTGCATTGGGCTATGCAGCTCTGACACCTCGTCACGAGGCACGAAGGCACGATGGATCTGCACACACAAAAAACCAAACCCTAAATCATATCAGTATTTCTTTTATAATCTAAAAACAGTCATAAGATCAGATCAGATCCAATCAAACTCACCTAAATTCATCGATGTAGCAGGAAGCTCTTAACTTACACGCCGTCATGAAATCCAAAGGCATGGTGGATCTGCAGAAAATTTAATCAAAACCCTAAAAATCGAATTCCAACACACTGAAGTGAAAAAATCTCCAAACATCAGGAAAGATGTCCATGGAGAATTCTTGATCAGCGTTTACCTTGGGGACGAATTGCAGATCGATATTCCGGTCGGTATGCGCGTTGTGATGTGAGGATCGAGATCTATTTCCGGTAAGAATAAACATGACTTTAGGGTTTGTACATGACACCAATAATAACAATTTTAACAAAGCAAGTCCAATGTTGTTTCTTTTTTAACAAGAAACACCGGGTTTAATTTCTTTTATATTCAAAAAAGGAAAGTAGAATAGAGAAGATAATGAAAATTATGCACATCAATTTTTTTTACGTTGTTTTTAGTTTATTGCAATTCAATTTTATTTAGTTTGATTTTAATATTAACATATAGTGTATAATATGATTGTACATGTCGTGTCTTGCTCTTGATCTGATTTACAGATCGTGTGCCTGTTCGTGATTAGTGTGTTTAAAGGTGTTAGCAGATCTAGACAACATAAATAGTGTTGCAATTGTAATAGATCTATACTTGGCATAATGATTGATGCATGAGAAGTTACTCCTTGCCAATTGATTTTGGTCGTTTTTTACGGTTAGAAAGTTAATATCACTGAGGGTGATATTACAATTTCATTAAATCTCTAATCCGTAATAGTGTAGATGTCACACTAGTTGATATGTTATTTAATTACTAATGTTATAGATTATTTAACTTCGATATCAATTTCATTCTAATCTCAACTAGACATTCCACGCTACCATGAATGAATCGCTATTAGGGGTTCCACACTTCCATGACTGAATTTCTCTTGTCTCTCTTTAAGCTTGTGAAACACAATGATTAGAGAATTTTATATATGCTGAATTAAAAATGGCAGATTATATCTTGATTACTAGTGATTTTGAGATTCTTAAGAAAACCGAAGGATCCCCACTATTGTTCACCATTTATTTTCTATAAAGATGCGTGATAAAATTTTCATTGATTTTAAAAAAATAAAAATACATTTGTATTATTGTATACGAAGTTAATATTATTATAGCAGTAAATTTCATATACCATTCAATATTTACAAAAATTTTCATCAATAATGAAATTTTGCTACTCTCAAAACATTCAGGAAATTATAAACTACCGTAGTAATTAACTAAACTGAAGCAGTGATCAATTTAAAACTTTATAACTTTACATTGTAGCATTAAAAAAATAAAAATACGGTATGATAGTTATTTTCAGCTTCTAATTAATTATCAAATTGAAATGATTTACTATAGTTTTTTAATTATTATTGAGTGTGCACGTAATTTACTAATTCATTTAAAAAAATTGTAGTATGGGATAAGCCCAACAATGAGCACCATTGTTGGGTTGAAATACCAGTCAGAAAAGTAATATCAAATGGGACTTTTATGTCTTTCAACTCACAAGTGAAGTCCACCATTTGATGGTTTTTTTCCCCTTTACTTTTAACCAAATAAACATATATTGTAAAATTAAAGATTCGCCCTTATGATAATTTAACTGTGGTTGGTATTTTGAACATCAACTTTCTTAAAATTTCGGAAAAGAGTTTACACGTAAACAATGTACATGTTCACTTTAAATGTTAATTTAGTAATTTGAAGTTATGATATTTTATAAACTTGTAAAAATTTTCATTTTTGCACCAATCATATTTCACTATATGTTTACTTTGAATTAACAATGGTTTAATTAAAAAGTATATTAAATTGTATTTCTACAATGTCTATGAAGTTGGATTTTCATGGACTTTGCCTATTTTTGATTACTTTTGCTTTTCTTTTTAAATCATCAACAAATTAAACGTTTATTGTGAACCTGAATATTTTTTCATTTTAAGGAACCATTTAAAATAATGTGAACATAGCTGTATGGGATTCATTTATTCTTCTATCATTAGTTTAGGCTATACTAATTTGATAGGAAGTTGTAGAGTTTTTTTTTTTTTAAAGATTAAACCACCTTAGTGGGGGAAATTTTATTCGGTTTCCCAAACCTATAAAATAGATTATAAAATATACGATCAATGTCAGGAATAACAGGCAAAGTTTGTGGGAGCATGAGCTCCAAAAGCATAATAATGCTTTTCAAAAATGATAGAAGCCTATAATTTGTAGAGTTAAAAAGTGAATAACATCTTAAAATGATGTTTGAAGTGAAGCGAACGACACCACTTCATGTAGATAAAAAAATTGGGGTTGGAGAATCTATGTTATTTGAGACATTAGCACTAAAATATTTGTTGCAATATAAAATCAGAGTTAACAATATGGGATTAAAACATGTTTACTTTTAGAAAAGAAAAGAGTTTTACAAGTAATTATCTCTTTTATTGCATCAAAAGATGCTATTATTCAAAAACGCTCACTCTCATGCTCCTAAAAACGCTCTCCCCTCTCTCCTCCATTATTAGCACAAACTTTCACTTTTCTGACACAATCCAACCATTGAACGGCTCCTGACACTCCGACACCACCGATAACGGTCGCTACGCCGCCCCAGCTCCGCCGTAATGGCGGAGCCACCACCCCCAAAAGGCCAGAAAACCTTCCTTCACGCTCTCCAATCTAAAGCCCCACCCCTTTTCTCCACCTTACCTTCCAATCCTGAGATCAGAGCTACGTCAGAATACAAAGGTGATCTTGCATGTATCTTTACTCCAGAGCAGATTGAAATTCTATCCAGACCATACCGGAATGCGCTTATCGGAAAGTTTGGCCGGGGAAGGCCGTCGATGCTCGCCATTGAATCTGCTTTCAAAGCTGCTGATTTCACAGGGAACTATCAACTAGGTGCCATCGACCACAGGCATGTTCTGATCCGGTTTGGCGATAAGGAAGACTTTCAAAGATGTTGGATGAAGTCGAGTTGGTCAATTGAGGGCTATCCAATGAGAGTTCTGAGATGGACGCCTGAATTCTCCACTGAAACTGAGTCCCCCATTGTTCCGGTTTGGGTAACTCTTTACAAACTCCCTGTTTACTATTATAATGATGCTATTTTGGAGCAACTAGGGAACCACATTGGTACATTCATTAAAGTAGATGCTGCCACCAAGCTGATTACCAGACCATCTGCTGTAAAAATTTGTGTAGAAATGGATCTCCAATACCCAATTCCTCTAGAAATCAGAGTTGGATCCACTGAGCACTGCCCCAAGCACTACAAGAAAAATCAGCTATAGCAACCAGAAAATGACAACCGGACGAATTGCCGTTGCAAAAGCTTACAGCCTACGAATTAGCAGCGGGCATTATTAATTTTGGCTGCAAACGATTTCCCGCCTTTTCTTCTGAATTATATATTTTAATCATCACAGATGGGCCCACAAATATATTTGTAAACAAACAATATAGAGTAATAAAAACGCACTACAGAAGGTTAGAACCTCTGTTGACAGGATTAGTGCAATGCTTTCATCCAACTCATCTTCAAAGACCATGTGATTTCATTAAGCTTTTAATATATATAACTTAGGTTTTTAATGAAGAAGAAAATGAAATTAAAATACTACCAACGGTTCGAACTGTGGTGAGTAGATGTAGTGCAAAAGCTCTTATCCACACTACCATGCCATTACATGAAAGCACGTTCCACTTTAGATATTTTATATTTTGAGTTTCTTCATATTTATGGAAGCTCCCTGCAATTAAACAATGATAATTTGCTTTTAGATTATATTAGATTAATCAATAGTCAAGTCATAAGTTCATAACTCTCCTTTCTGTTAAGTTGAAAAATTCTAACTAATTGATTTCGTATGAATATTTATAATTGAGATATAAATATTAATTAGCTGTATTGAATTTAACTAACTAATATTAAACCACACTTGATATCATGTAGATATTAACTAATATCAGTTTGTCAAAAAAAAAAACTAATATCAGTTATTACTAGATACTAAGTAAGTGTTGCCCTTTAATTAGCAAGATACTACCTAATACCATATATTTTAATTGACATTTTATGAAAATGAGTTTAACTGATATCATTGACTAAGTTGATATTTTGTCATAATCAATTATTACTTAACTATTAATGACTTAATAAACAATAAATCTTACTACAAGTTATTTATTCTAAATTGAATTGTTCTAATATTGAATTAGACTGAATTAAAAAATAATTGTATTGAAAACAATAAAAGTATCGCTACATTTAGTTGAGTTTATCAAATCACATGAGCTGAATTAAAAATAAATGTATAGCTAAAACTGTTTCGATGATTATAAGTTAAACTTTTACTTATTCAATATAATCACAGTTGAATAAAGCTTAAGCCATGTAATTGAGTTCTTAAATATACATGCTAAGATCAATTCTTTTACTTTACTTTGTATAAATACTACTCCCCGCGTGCCAATCAAATGGTCTACAAGGACAGAGGTTTCATTCTTAAGAAATATGATGTGGCAGTAGGACACATGGGTAAAAGAATGGTAAAAGACAATTTTCACAGCATAATTACGTGGATCAATTAATTTTTAGAGATTCGTGAATGGTAAAATGAACAATTTACTCTATTTTTTTGCAAAATGAGGAAATATTGAAAGTAATACATTTTGATTGGAACATTTCAAAATAAAAGTATGACTATTTGGTTGGGATGGAGAGAATAATAGCTAATGAAAGTCAAGCATTTCCATGACTTTATATTAATACTAATAACTCTGTTAAATTTATAAAATTAGATATAAATCTTATTTGACTTTTCATAAACACAAAATTTTTTTTTTTGATAAACAAAGATCAAACAATTACTTGATTTTCTATAAACACCACTGACTAAGTTGACATTTTGTCATGGAATTCAATTTAAGTTAACTATCAATTAGTATGAATAACTAAATACAATATTTTCGTACTGGATTATGTTATAGACGATCCACTAACTTAGTTTAACTAGATAAACAATACCTCTTACTTGACTTCATATAAATGCATGAGTTAACATTATGTATTCAATATTCAATTCTAATTTTAGATAGACCTTAATAAAAATAATTTTGAGACCTGATTTTATAAACATACTCACTAAATTAAGGTTAACAAATAAAACCATCCAACCCCTTATACAATTCAAATAATAATAATGTAAACAAAGTTACCCTTATGTAATTTTTGGTTCACTTTAACTTTTTTAAAACATAATAAATAGCTAATTATATTATTTTATTAATCAGTGAATGATTTTTTATAATATATTTCTTTTGTACTTAATTCTCATTACACTTTAGATATTAATCACTTTGTATTTTAAACAAAAATCATAAAAAATTGTGTTTTATCTGTAAAAATGAATGATAATTTGTATAAGTTGTACTGTTTTTAAAAATAAATTAAAATATTTATTACTACTGAAACATATTATAAAAATTAAAACATAAATAAATACATTTATGTTTGATCTGAACCGTGAATCTTTTCGGTCAGTTCAATCTCAGCCGTTCAAAGGAATTGTCTATATAAGACCCTTATCCTTTCTTAAACCCTTCCTCCTCCACACTTCGACACGCAGCACACAATCCTTATCCTTGGCTCCTTGCCGGGCTTTGCAAGGTATCCAGCGACGACGCCAAAGCTCTGCAGTTCGATTCATCTCCCTCGTCCTCAATAGTGGCATGGCAGTGGTGGTGATGATGCGTACGATCGAGAAGCCGGAGCGGTCGGCAGGGTACAGTAACGAGGCAGTTGGAAAGTAGATCTTGGAAATCAGGTATTCGTTCTTAGACTCTGATTAGAGGTGATAATTATGTTCATGTTTGTTTTATATGAACATTTACCGTGATTATATTAAGAGGTTGGTGCAGAGGTAATGAATGTCTAGTTTTAACAAAAACTAAATCAATGGAATATAAAAAATGGAAAGTTCACCTCATGCTTTCTAGTCCTGGATCCTGCCCTTTGACATTATGTATACCTTGTTAGGGCTATCTTCGGATGAACAACTTTTTCTTGATCAATGATTGACCTAACTTTAATCATGATGTGAAATAAGCAAACACAAGAATTGAGAACAAATTATTCGATTCCAAACTTTGATCCCTCTGATATATTTCTGTACCATTCTTCTGCATTTCTTTGTTTTCCATGATATCTAATTTTGATAAATCAGTGAAAAGGAACTATCTTAATTTTCTGATGTTTATTTCTTCAGATGTGTCTCTTTGGTACTATATATAGTTTGTTGGGGAAGTTATAATATTAATGAGAAAATGTTTTGAAATTCAGAGGTAATGCGTGTGATTATATCTTGTTTTACCGTCAATTACTGTATTATTAGTAGAATAATTTTGGAGTTTTATTCAGATTCTGGTTCGATATTTTTTGCTCTTCAGGGAGCTGAATTTATTGCGGATAAATAATGGCTTCGTCCTCTGGAGCAAGCTGACGCATCAGTTTTTTGTAAGATGCTTTGGCCGTAGAATTGCAGAGGCCCAAGGAAGATGTTACTGTCACTGTGGGGTTTCCCCCTCTAGGTTGGTGCAGAAACTGTGTTTGTATTTCTATTTTTTGACAGTTTAAAGAGTACTTTTGTGACTGTGTGCTCAAAGAGTGAATTTTTGTTTGTCTTCTTAGAGTGCTCATGTTTGCTAATTCTAGGCTGAGACGGTATAATATACCATATGAAGTAAGATTTGATAAAGTATCTAACATATGAAGTAAGAGTTCGTTTCAAATCAGGGGTTTAACACATGCTAAATCTACCGATTATAGATTCATGGTATTATGATTATTTCTCACCAAGTGTAGTATTTTGTATATTTTACTCTGCACACTCAGTACCCCATGATCTTTTTGAAACCATATCCTCTGCTTGTTACTTGGAAAAGTCGAGAAAAGTTATTCGTAAATGCTCAGAGATCATTTTAGCTGTGATAGACAATATTATTGTTTATGAAGTTATGTTTCTTGATATGTTTGTCTTCTTTGTTAAGGATTTCTGTGTTCTCGACCCACTACCCCCCTTTGAGGCTTTGACTGCTAAACTTACTTCAGATATATGGTTTGACAAGAAAAACATTATGTTTTCTAATCATGAATGTGCTTGAGCTGACAAGCTCATCTTGCTTCTCTAATACATTTTGTTTAATGGAATTCTATTCAAGTGTTTAATGATATTTTTCGTTCTCTTGTGTCACCTCAATTTGTTGGATGCTTGACAAGTTTTACTACATTCTGCATCTGTAATCTGCACTATGTATGAACAATAATCTTAGAATTTGGTGTTAATTTGAATGTGTGAGTGATGAAATTAATTAATTTTTACTGTTAGGTTGAAAAGTTGTACAAAAAGGGAAGTGTGTTCATGGTGAAGAACCTTTATCTATAGCATGTGGTGTTACGTCAAATGCGACTCCGTCGTGGTTCTTGGCAATACTGGTTAAGGTAACATGGAAGTGATTAGATTACAGTATTTGGGTAAAACACAAAGGCGGGACCTGAGAGCACATAAATTAGCACACATTAGCCTTAACTAGTTTATCGAAAGCATGTATTGACAAATTATCTTGCTTTTGGACCAGATATATGAGTCGTTGACTTCGGGTCGTTGTCCCGCCATTGACATATCAAGAGAGGTAGGTGTGCGATTTTTGAAAATGTAGATATAGTAGTATGGTATGTATCACGTTATAATGTTGATTCATTTGAGCAGGATTGCCTGTGATTATGTGGAGCTGCGCGCGTGCCTGCATGTGATTACGGATCATATGGGGAACGATGTGACTAGGCTTACTGCTGTGAAGGCATCAGGAGTGATAGCTGGATCTCCACCTCACTTGGATCGGTATTGTGTCTTCAATTGAGTGATATTAGACTGAAATGGATTGTTGAAGAAGGATTGCTGCAGATTTGTTGAAGAAGGATTGCTGAGCAGGCCTGCCTGTGATTATGTGGAGCTGCGCGCGTGCTTGCTTGTGATTATGGATTGTATGGGGAACGATGTGACTAGCCTTACTGCTGTGAATGCATCGGGAGTGATAGCTGGATCTCCACTGCACTTGGATGTGTCTTGTGTGTTCGATCAAGTGATATCATACATGGATTGGTGAAGAAGGTGAAATTGGAAGAGATCAAATCTGCAGCTTAAATGATCAAATCTGTAGTTTTAAATGATCAAATCTGCAGTTTTAAATGATCAAATCTGCTATATGTAAATACATATTTTAATCAATTATTTTGATTATATATTATTTTGATTATATATTATTTTGATTGATCTACCTTTTATTAGTTTCAGTTTTATGAATTATTAATAATTAAAATGATAATATTAATTAAAATAAAAAAATTAATAATATGTGTAATTAATTAATTAATATTAGCAAAATTAAATTTAATCAGATAATTATAAAACTTACGACGAGAATTTCATTGCAAATAGTACTTCGCAGCCGACCATGTGTCCCGTCGTAGAGTATTTAGCAACACTTTTTCTCACGGCTGCAAAACATCAATTACGACGGGAAACTCATTTACAAGGGAAGTTATACCAACCCCCACCCCCCCCTCCACCTCCTGCAGCTAAGCAGACAACCTCAACACCAGCCACTGAATAAACCAAATCAATCCCTACTACTACTCCCACTGCTGCCACCACTTCTCAAGTCCCCAAACCTATTGTCACCCCCCCTCTCCTGCCCCTCCCCAACTTGAGACCACTTCCAAAGCTTCATCATCACACCACATCTCCTTTGCCAACAGAAAACTCCATAGAATGGTTAAGAAGAAAACCAAGAAGAAGAAACTGAAACTGCCTGTTGCTGAAGTCCTGTATGCTCTGGCCAATCCTCCAGTCTATGTTGTCTCTAAAACCAATGAGGTTTCTGATACATTTATGGATGCTTCTGAAAAATTGCTTCCCCCCACTTCCACCACCCCCTCAGCCAGCAATAATCTATCTAGACAGGCCTTTACTGCCCCCATCCAAGACAGTGCTTCTACATCCTCCCACTCCACTAAGGCCTCCCTCTCCAATAAGGCCTCTCACTCCTATAAAGCCACCCCTGTTACCTCCCAGTCATCTTACACTTCTTCACACTCTCACGTGCCTTTCAGAAAAGCCTCTTTTGCTACAAAACAGGCCTTGGTTGGCTCAGATGACACCTTTACTTTGGTTTCAGCTAAACCTAGGCTGAGAAATGCTTATGCAAAGGATGACAGTTCTGTCCCCTCAGGTTTGCTCAACATATCTCCCCCATCTTTTAAAGCTAATAATTTGATTTTCCTATCTCAAGACAGGAACATGAACAGGTTTGCTCCTCTGATCACACAGAATGAGGATGATGACAAGGGGATTTATGGTACTGATTCTGGATCCAACAATAGCGGCCCCTCTACTCAGGAAAATCATCAGGTATCTCAAGCTAAACTCCCTAAAATTGCATCAGGTCAAAAAGCTAAACTGAAGAATTTTTTCACTCAGTTTAACAAATCCATGTCTTTTTCAAAGCCACCCTCAAACTTGCAGTAAAATCATTTTTTATGATTAGTCACAACCATAAGATAAATATTTTAGTCTGGAATATCCAAGGCATGGAAACTGCCCTAGATAGACTACAAACCTTGTTATCTGATAACAAAATTGAATTGCTGTGCATCTCTGAACCAAATCATGACATTTCCAAATGCTGTTACTATATGAACATTCTTCATTTTACAAATTGCATCTCTTCCAATACAGGCCATATTTGGCTTTTCTGGAAGGATTCTATTTCCATTTCACTTACTAATGAACATGAACAATTTTTACATGTGCATATATCAAAACCTTGCATTAACACCTCCACAAATGGACTCTTTGTCTATGGACTTAGAACCAGAAAAGGTAGAAAGGCCCTATGGAAGGATATTCAGGCCTTTACCTTATCTGACACATTTTCAATAGGTGATTTCAATGCCATGTTATCTATTTCTGACTATAATGGTCCTTCATCTCCCAGTCTTGGAAGTATGATTGACTTTCAGAAATTCATAGATAAGATGACACTTTATCACATTGATACTGTGGGAAATGATTATACCTGGACCAATAAAAGACTTAAACCTACTCTTGAGAGGTTAGATAGGGTTCTTTACAACCAGCAATGGGACAGCAAATTCCCTCACTCATCAGTCTTGGTTCTTAATAGGGATAATTCTGACCACAGTCCACTACTTTTCAAGATTGACACTCAAGTGCAATCTTTCCCTAAACCATTCAGATTCATCAACACATGGTATAAGAGGACTGAATTTCAACCATTTGTTCATAATAATTGGACAAGCCCTATAGCAGAAACTGGGATGCTTAAATTTTTTCTTAAACTCCAAAGACTGAAAAGGGAACTAAAAGGTTGGAATAAGGAGGTCTTTGGTAACATACATAGAAATGTGGAGATAGTTGAAGAGGAACTTAGGAAACAGGAAATCAAGTTTGATCACAATCAATGTGATGCTGAACTGATATGCCTAAAACAAAAAGGAGCTCTTCTGAAGAGAGCTATAAAGGAACAAACTCATTTCTGGAAATACAAAGCTAAGTTAAAATGGATGTGGGAGGGGGATCTAAACTCCAAATTCTTCCATAATTTTGTAAAACAACAGAGAACTAAGCTTAGCATTTCCAAAATTAGAAACAGTGCAGGGATTTGGTTAGAAGATCAATCAGAAATTGAAAATGAAGCAGTTGAATATTACACTGCTCTTCTAACCAATGAGCAGACTGTGGAAGATGAGTTTTTCAGTTCCCATTTCCTTACACACATTCCAGACCTAATTTCTCCTTCCCAAAATGAGAAATTACTGGAGCCAATCACACAGGATGAACTCAGGGCTGTTGTACTTTCTATGAATAAGAATAGTACAGCTGGTCCTGATGGCTTCTCATCTTACTTTTATATAAAATCCTGGGATACCATTTCTTCAGATTTGGTTGAGGCAGTCAATGAATTCTTGAGAGGTGTACCTATTCCTAGAGGCATTGCCTCTACTTGGATCACAGTTATCCTAAAAAAGGACACACCTCTCTCTTTTGATGACTTCAGACCTATAAGTCTGTCCAATGTTATCAATAAGATTTTCTCAAAGGTTATCATGCATAGAATGGAACCTTTATTGACTGAAATCATTTCACCTCACCAGACAGCCTTTCTGAAGGGTAGAGACATTTCTGACAATGTACTTAACCTTAAAGAAATGGTGAGACACTTAAATAAAAAAGCCAGAGAACCTAACTGTATAATTAAGTTGGATTTGAGGAAGGCTTTTGACAGAGTTAGCTGGTCCTTTTTAGAAAAGATTCTACTAAAATTTGGCTTTCATGCAAATTTGGTAAATTGTATTCTGAATAATCTCAAACAAGCTTGGTTCTCAGTGCTAGTTAATGGCAAAGCTGTTGGATTTTTTCAGCCTACAAGAGGAATTAAACAGGGGGATCCTCTTTCTCCTTTTCTGTTTAACATCTTCACTGAATCTTTTTCAAGAAGCCTAGCCTTTATCTTCAGCAATGGAAAATTATCTCAGTATAATCTTCCTAGAAATACTAGCCCTATTTCTCACCTGTCATATGCTGATGATATTGTACTCTTTATTTCAGTTAACAAAACCACTCTGATCAACCTGAAAGCTTTTCTAGTTACTTTTGAAAAAGTCTCTGGTCAGAAAATAAATTTTGACAAAAGTGATTTTTTTATTAGTAAACATGCTAGTCTTGCTAAAATAAATCAGGTGAAACAAGTTATAGGTATGAAAGAGGGAGTTTTTCCCTTCAAATATTTAGGTTGTCCTATCTTTGAAGGGAAAGTGCTTAATTGCTATTTTAAACCTCTTCTAGAACAGGTTCAGAAAAAATTAAGTTTTTGGCAGTATAAATGGCTATCCACTGCGGGCAAAATGGTTTTGATCAAATCAGTGCTTTATGCCATGCCACAACATCTTTTCACTATTATGAGCCCTACTGTTCATATCATTGAAACACTGGAAAAACTCTTTGCCTCATTTTTATGGGGTTCTACAGCTGTGAAGGCCAAAAAAAGATGGAGAAGATGGGCTAAACTATGCTTTCCCCTGAATCAAAATGGTATGGGTCCATTCCATATATTACACAGGCCTGCTCTCTTAAATTGTGGTGGAAGTTTCAACTAGGTCAAGCTCTATGGACTCAGCACCTGCATTCTCTCCCAGTTAAAGCCAGAACTTCCCAGACTTGGGCAAGAATATGCCATGTTAATGATACTGCTGAAAAATGTTCTCTAGTCATACATGGAAAAGGCTCATGCAGCTTTTGGTCTTCAAACTGGACAGGCTATGGTCCATTGATGGATTTACTACCTCCTGACCAGATTGTCATCCCTTCAGACTGTACTGTGGCTCATTTCATTGGTGACAAAGCAAGATATATGGACTCCCTCACAGGCTCCTTTCCCTATTCTGTTACAGCCTTTCTGGAAAATTCTATCATTCATCACCACAGAGATGATAGGCTTATTTAGAAGCCTGCAATTAATGGCCAGTTTAGCTTCAAGTCTGCATATCAGACTCTGCAACCACACAGAAGGGAATCCTCCACTCTGGCCACTCTCTGGAAGATTAAAATGCCTAAAAAGATCAGCTTCTTTATTTGGAGGCTTTTCAATTCACTCCTGCCTTTTGATGAGGTACTACACCACTTTGGCTTTCACTTGGCTTCTAAATGCCCTCTTTGCAAATGTTCTGATTCTATTGACCACTGCTTCAATAAATGTGAGCTTTCCACTGACATTTGGAAGCAATTGATGGTATGCATTGGTATTCTGGATAGGCCATTTGCTTCAATTTGGGACAGAATAGCTTTCTACCTTACACATTCTGGCCTGAGCAGTTTCCAATCCAAAATCTCCAATATGGTATGTTGTATAGTCTGCTGGGGCATCTGGAAAGCAAGGAATAAATTTCTCTTTGAAGAGATCAAGCCTAGCAGTTCACATATCTAAAAGAGGCCAAAAGTTTGCTACTGCTCTCTCTGGCAGCTCATCCTATTGCCATTTCTCAGGAGATAGACAAGCAGATTTCAAGGGCTGCTTTCATACCTCTCACCATAAAACCTCCTAGGCCTAGATTTAGGGCTGTCTCCTGGCAGAAACCTTTGGAGGGTTTCAAGGTGAATGTTGATGCAGCTTGGTCTCAATCTATTTGTGGCCTTGGAATTATCATCAGGGACTCTTCTGGAAATCCTCTAGCAGCTAGAACCATCCACTCTAGGGCTGATTCACCTCTTCAGGCTGAGATTAAAGCTATTATAGCTGGTTTTCACTTTGGTTTCTTTTATGGCCTTAATCCCTTCATCATAGAGTCAGACTCTCTGAATGGGATATCTATGATTCTCAATCCTATAACAGCACATTGGAAGCTGTTTACACTCTGTGATGAGGCAAATCAGATCATTTCAGTCCCTCTTCAGCATATACTCAGACAAGGAAATCTGGTCTCTGATTCTTTGGCCAGACTTGCTATGCAAACTAAAGTCTCATCAGTCTTCACTGGTGATTCTTTACCTCCTGAAGTTAAGGCATTGTGCCTCCTTGATCAAGCTCAACTGCCCTCCATTAGGATCTGATCAGTATCAGTCATCCATTGCCCTTTTAAAGGAGTCTCAGCTTCTGCACTATTTTCTGTACCTGCTTTTAACCTAGATAGAGGTATTCTTTTGACCTTTTCTCCTTATGCCAAGTTTTATTTTATGCCGCCTTGAGATTTACTTTGTATTTCTCTAATAGGCTTGAAACAAAGCTTGATATTATGGAGAATTTAGGTTTTTGTAGAGTTTCTTAACTCTATTCTTTTGTAAAGTGGTACATACTAAGGTATGTATCAGCTGAACCTGGTTTTTATAACCATGCTTGTAACTTCTTGCCATTTAAGGCTAATAGGTAAGGGAAGCTTAATATAATTCCCCCACCATTGGTGGTCATTTTTTTAAAAAAATAAAATTATTGCATGGTTTAGCAGAAAGAAAAGAGTTCCGCTCTTTTGAAGAGAAAAACTTGTGATTTCTAAATTATAAGCTCTCTTTGATTTTAAGGAAATGTAAACAATATAAACACATGAATGAGATCTATACTCAATGAATCAATGGTGGAGGCAGGCTTGGGCAAGGGTGGTATTTGCCACCCACTTTATTTCATTTTATATTTTTTTATTTTAATTTGTGTGCAAATTTTTTAAATTTATTATTTTAATACCCACTTTTTTAAAAAATATTACTAATACCCATAACAATTTCTACATATATTATACTAAATTTTGGGATTATCATTAAAATTCTAAAAATATCTCTCTACGTTTGGCGATCGTCTCCGAAACCGAACCATGGGATTTTTTTTTTGCCACCCACTTCATAAATCCTAACTCCGCCTCTGCAATGAATACATCTAATCCCCCCCCCCCCCCCCTTTATAAATAAACCATGTTTATGAGTTCAACACTCCTTGCACCTGTATTCTCTCTTCTTCATCTTCTTGCCTTTCAAAACCCTAAAAAATGAGATACACTAGAGCTCTATTCCTTGGTGCTATTTTCTTCCTATATTCTACATACCTTATTACCATAAATCTCAAGATTCAAAGGGAGGCGGTAAAAGCATTGGATTGGAGAATTTGGAGAATTTGAATTTGGTTTTACAATTTTGAGAATTCTGGACTTGAAATCCAGATTTTGAGAATCTGAGATTTCAAATCTTTGTTTGGTATAAATTTGGATTTTGAATTGAATTATTTAAATAAAAAGGAAAATCAATATTAAATGAATTAATATAGTTGACTTTTTATTTTATGATATATATCAATATTGAATAAATTAATTTAGTTGACTTTTTATAATTTGATACATATTAATATTTAATGCATTAATGTAGATAAATTTTAATATTTTGCTATATATTAATATTGAATGCATTAATTTAGTTGAATTTTTATATTTTGATATATTTGTTTTTGTAATACGCATGACACACTTTACTTTTTATAATTTGATACATATTAATATTTAATGCATTAATGTAGTTGACTTTTTATATTTTGCTATATATCAATATTGAATGCATTAATTTAGTTTATTTTTTATATTTTGATTTTATTTTTTTGTAATATGCATGACATACGTTACTTTTGATACATATTAAAATTTAATGCATTAATGTAGTTGACATTTTATAATTTGCTATATATCAATATTGAATGCATTAATTTAGTTGACTTTAACCAAAATAATATTTATTTTCCATTTATCCAATATTTAATAATTTTGGCAAATCTGGGCTGAAATCCGGAACTGAGATCCGGATTTCAAATCCGCCCATGCCACACAAGGATTTGGCTATTTTTGGATTTCAAATCCCAAAATCCAAATCCTAATTCAATCCACACATGGCCTAAATTACCGGTCTTTCTATCCTTAGATATGCTTTACCCTGATCTCAACCCTAAACTTCTTAGGTATCCTTTGGTGTATTCTAAAAACAGAATACATTGTAGGATACCTTGCTACCCTCTTCATCCAAACTATCCTCATATTATCCCTTATCATAATGTCCACAATATTTATCTCATCCCTCCACAATTCACATTCAGTTTGGGAGGAGAGTGAATGGAATTTGATTAGGTCTTGCTTGGTTAAGAAGGATTTCTGCAGCCAAAAGATCCAAGAAACTGTTTACTTTGATGATTTACATGATGTGCAGGTGGAGGTTGATTCCCATGTATTGAAGAAGTTAGTAACAAAGGAACAACACTGTCCATGGAAACTAACCAATGTTCTTAGAAATATATGGTCCTTACAGGGTGATATTTCTATATCCATCTCACATGTTTATAGAGAAACCAATTTTGTAGCTGATGCTTTAGCAAAAATATCTACAGAATCGAGGACCTCTGTCACATACACACAAAACACACTGCCCAGAAAGATCAAAAGTTTAGTTAACTTAGACAGGACTGAAACACCTTATCTAGGTGTTAGATACGTTGGAAGAAATGGGATACTGCTCTTTTGTTATTTTGTGCAGGATAAAAGGAAGCAATAGAAGAGGCTGCTGGATTGATGGAACCTAATTAACCAATGTTCTTAGGAACATATGGTCCTTACAGGGTGATATTTCTATATCCATCTCACATGTTTATAGAGAAATCAATTTTGTAGCTGATGCTTTAGCAAAATTAGCTACAGAATCGAGGACCTCTGTCACATACACACAAAACACACTGCCAGAAAGATCAAAGACTTGGTTAACCTAGACAGAACTGAAACACCTTATCTAGGTGTTAGATAGGTTGGAAGAAATGGGTGCTCTTTTGTTATTTTGTGCAGGATAGAAGGAAGTAATAGAAGAGGCTGCTGGACTGATGGAAACTAACCAATGTTCTTAGGAATATATGGTCCTTACAGGGTGATATTTCTATATCCATCTCACATGTTTATAGAGAAACCAATTTTGTAGCTGATGCTTTAACAAAATTAGCTACAGAATCGAGGACCTCTGTCACATACACACAAAACACACTGCCAGAAAGATCAAAGGCTTAGTTAACCTAGACATAACGGAAACACCTTATCTAGGTATTAGATAGGTTGGAAGAAATGGGATACTGCTCTTTTGTTATTTTGTGCAGGATAGAAGGAAGCAGTAGAAGAGGCTACTGGACTGATGGAAACAGCTGGAGAGAAGGAAAAGGATATCTGGATATGGAGCTCAACATTAGCAACAAATGGAAGGATGCTCCACAACAGAGTCACATATAATCTTTATTGAAATCTCGTACTCGTCGGCAGAATTGGGCTTCGCATAACGATCTCTAACTTGCTTGCGAGTAATGAGTCCTTTGATCGGCAGAATGGTTTTCGCTGAGCGATACCTAACTTGCTTGCTAATGTTGGCATAGGTGTAGATAAAAATTATCAAGATATTAAAACTCAACTATGTTTTAGTATCAACATCATCTTTTACTAATTTTTCAATGTAATGAATGCTACTTGATTGATATTTCAGGTTTGGTGAACCTAATAAATATCACCCACTTATAATGATAATTTATTTTAAGAAAAACTCCAGGTCCCGTTTTCCGGGAGCTTAAGCCATAACTAAATTTTAATCTCCATTGTAAACTCGTCTCTGTTAGTCTTTGGGAATGTTGATTGAATTTTTTTAATCATTTAACTAGTATTTATTTAAAACACCCATTTTAAAAAAAATTAGCGAAAGTGTTGATTAATTTGCAGATTCACTTTTCATTTTAAACTTCTCACCACCATAAAACTTGACCTTTCTTGAGATTATAAATAATACATTTTGAATTTTTAGGAATCGTGAATATGAATACGCCGGTGTTCATGGGGGCGAACCCTGATAATTAAAAAAAGTTTGAGATGACCTAGATGAAGAGCACAAGGTTGCTATAAGTCCAGATCGACAATTTGCAATAATACACAATTACACATAAGTAATTTTCTCGAAATTAAATTAAAATGAATACAATTAAATATTTTAACTGATTTTGATTTTTTTAATTAAAGTAAACAAAACAATAATTAAACTGAACTAGACTAATTCATACATGAAAACCTAATCCCAATTAGCCATCCATCCTTTCATGCCATTCACTGTGCATAACTCCGAGCTTTTTGGCGATCCTAATACACAAAAAATATCCCATAAATAACTAAACAAAAACAAATTCTCAAAGCCACCATACATAGCCAAAATCATCATTTTCTTCATTAAAAACTAATTAGTTAAGTAATTTATTTAGTTTAATTACAACAGGAAAAAATAATCATCAGATTTAGGCCATTTTAGTCTCGTAATTATTTTCAAAACTAATTCAGTTTAGTAAAAAAATAAGCTAGCTCGACGAAAGGTTTCTTTATACCTGAGTTGGGTCTCAAGCTCAGCAATGAGCTGATCATTTTCTGTCATGGTTTCAGGCTGAGCCTGACTATGGGCACCAGCTGAGGGACCTCCGCTAATCCACAGAAAAATGACATAATTCACGAAAATTTTAAACAGTAGCTAATTAAACTAAATTGAATTTAAATCAATCAAATTGACTCACGCAAGTTTGGCTAATATGTAAACCTGGCCTATTGTGGCCCAGCCGAATGCCGATAAACCCAGATACACCCTCGTGAACTCCCAGGATTTCGGTATGGTGTATCTGCACCAAATAAAATAAAACCCTAACATCAGATTCCAGAATATTCATCAATTTTTTATCATGAATAAATAATAAAAACTGCACATATATATATATATATACACCTTTGGAGCAGAGAAGTTACGTTGTTCATCGTCATTGATCGGTCTGAGAGATTGGCGAGGTTAATTAATTAGTTACATATATATATGGATGTTCGACGCCGATAGTTTACGGTTTTCTTCTTGAAAAAGAAAAGCTACAGTGTTTCATTTGAAATACAATTACCATGCCCATAAGGATTATATGTTTCAACTACAATGGAACACATTTTTAACGTTTCGGGTAGGAGGTGGTTGTGAATCAAATTAGCCCTTGTTTCACTGAGTTTATAAATAAAGTAGATCAGTTCAATTCAGTTTAGTTCATCAAAAATATAATTTGATCAAATTAAATATGTTGATTCTATTTTTGAATACATTAATTTTCACTTTAGTTCAATTCAATCCAATTCAAATCAGTAAAAAATAAGTTCAAGTAAACAAATCGTTATAATTAGGCATCTCTTATAGGATTAATATGTCGTCGCTCAATAACAATCTTTTTTCTAATTAAATAGTTACCCATCCATTCATATTTACATGGCTGATTAACTTGTTTAGTGGAATTCACTACGTTTCAGGGCGTTAACCAAGTCCAGAATTAGCCACTAGTGTGAATGAAAAGATTACAGTATAAGGTGTGTAATTTCAATACTTATCTTTCTACTTTTCTCGTAAATTTATAAGTTTCCACTTTTACCGATTTGCCTTGATCGAACTCGCTCTTCAGTCTTAATCTTGTTGGCGTTGGATCTACTCCTCCAAGGAATTAAGGTGTTTAATACTTCAATAAATTGCTTTCTTTATTAAAATATTATGTACCATACATAAATCCGCAGCCATAACTTATGATGCATTATGATGTTTATTGGGTTCACCAATTCTTTATATAATCTAATCCTCATGCATGAAACTTCATTTATAAGCACTTTCACCTTAATCTACATTTTATAGTAAAACTCTTAATATAGAAAAAATCACTAATTGGAAAATTAGTTAAAATAGGAAAAAACCTATATTGGAACTTAGCTTCTCTTTGCAAGCATGTTTGGGTGATTCAGCAAAAGAAGGGCATTCTTTGGATAAGATAGATCATATTATTCTACCTAAAACACAGTTCTTTTAGCTCTTACAGGTCAGCAGCTGGACAGAGCAGGATTTGGAAGTTTCTAATCAGGCTGAAGAACATCATGTATGATAAATTACAGCACTGCACAATAGAGAAGGGAGATTTTCCCATCACTGCTGCTTATAATATTCTAAAATGAGCATAAAAAGAAGACCTTTGAGATAAGCTGGTTTGGTACACTAGACTTCTCCCTAAACACAAGTTCTTTCTATGGCTGCTACTTAGGGGAAGATTGATCACAGTTGACAGATTTCAGAGGTTTATCATCTTACAGCAACAACCTAGCTAGATGTTGTCTTCTTGGTTTAGAAGATGAAAATGCTCTGCACCTTTTTGCTAATGCTCGTCTACAAGGAGCATCTGCTCTCTACTGGATTGCACACAGTCAGTTCTATGAGGGCACTGAAGAAAAGACTTTTACATTGGAGGAGAACAGGTCAGGTAAAAAAAGTTTTTCTACCAGGTTTCTACACTATACAACGTATGGGAGGAGACAAAAATGCAAGACCTTTCAAAATAGGACTGCACTAGCATCAACTATTGAGAAGAGAATTGAGCCAGAATTCAGCTGGCCCAAGGGAGCGTTTACTAGTGATTAATTTTTATATTTGATCCTAGAAATGGGACTTGTTTTGTAATAAATTTGGAGTGAAGGCCTAAATTTGTGTCGATTTTTGGTGATTTAATGAAAATTTCTTCAGAAAAAAAATAGTAACTCCTTAGAAAATGTACGAACTAATCATAGACATATAATTAGACTAAATAAATTGCTTTCTTCAATAAAATATTATGTATTATAGTAATTTCGCAGCCATAACTTATAACGCAAAATGTTGTTATAAAACCATTCTAACTTTGATGGATTTAACACTTTGATGTTAACATCACTTCCACACCTAGCCAAATGAAACAAACAACTCTGAATTTACAATAGTCGTAGGCAAATATTAATTGTACTTAAATCTCTTCGAGGGTATTATTCTTTACGACATGGAGAAATCGCTTGTAAATATATATAATTTTCATTTCTTCCTCTCTAAATTCCTCTGCTAGGGTTTGTAACACAGATCTACTCTTTTCTGACCATCAGTTCTGCAGCAAAAGTAGTTTGCTTTCGGCTACAGCATCGAAAACAGAAAGACAACGAGTTTCATCCTCACTTAACATTTTCTATAAACTCTTTAACTCTTAAATAAGTTCAAAATTAAATTCGAACCTTAATCTCAGAATGTAATAGTTCAGAGTCAATAACACTTATTAATAAATACATATTGATAAAACAACTGAATCTCAATCTATATAGTCACCCGTCATCTTCATGCCGTCTGCTGCGCATCCCGCCGAGCTTTGGCGATCCTAATATCCAAAATCATAACCAAAATCATCATTTTCTTCACAACAAAGTATCATAGACTTGTCCAAAGAGAATGTAGATCATATTCTCACCTGAGTTAACTGATCATTTTCAGTCTTCCGTAATCCTGGCGCTTCTGATTGCTTTCTCTAATCCACAGGAAAATGGCATAGTTGGCTAAAAATTATGCTAAAATCAACCATATTTTACATATATAGAAATATAGAATTACAAGTAAAATTGACATAATTTATTAAGCCAATTTACTCACTCAACGATCTTGTTCATCAGGTGATTGTTGTATAATATTGCCGAAAACAACAGAAATGGATCCGGTATTTCGATTCTGCACCAAATAAAATAAAACCCTAACATCAAATTCCATTCATCAACCTTTAATCATGTCATAAATAATAAAAACAGCATAGCAAAAGCTATTCGAATGAAATCTTCATCAGCCTTTGCAATTGGATTTGAACGTTATACCTTTTCTGGAACCAAGAATTTAGATTCTTCATTTGCTTCGATTGGCGTAACAATATCCAATTCGAGAAGAGATGATATGTTGATTAATTTGCATAACAATATTCTCTCTTTTTTGATTTTTTTTTTTCTGTTCCTGATTGACTTAATCTTTATAGACGTGGATTTCTTCTTGCGAAAGAAATGCTTTTTGAAATGCGATTATGATGCACAACCCAAACGGATAATATGTTTCAACTATAACGGACACATATTTAGCATTTTTGATAGGAGGTGGTTGATGATTCAAATTAGTTTGGTATCTCATACAAGATTAGTGTCTTCGCTCAAACGATAAGACTCTGTTTGATATTTCAATTAAATGGCTAACTTAATGAATAAGTAATTAATTAAAATTTGAGCTATTTGATAATATCTTTAATGGAAAAGTGGGATGGAAAAATGGGTCTAATTAATTGTCAAGTGTAAACTGATTCATCTAAATAAGTGATTTGGTTTTCACTTATCACTTTAATCCATGCAATGTTTACTATTTTTAGAAAAAAAATTTAGTTTACTTTATGTCATTCATCCTTCAGATTCAGACATATAAATCTATTATTTTTAGTTTTTCAGCACTCAACACTTATTCGTTCAGACTTCAGACTTAAACTTTCAGATTTCAAACTTCAGTTTTATCAAACAAAGTCTAGCTTTTATATCAATACACGAATATAGCTATACTTGTATATATCAATTTTATCAAACAAAGCCTAGCTATATCAATATAGCTTTTATATCCGTATTTTTATTATATAATCATATATACAATAACTATGATATATAAATGATTTGCAAAAATATGTAATAAAAATATTATATATAATAATTATTTCTGATATACAGTATATAATAAAAACATATTTTTATTTTACATTACAAAATAAGCAAAATACTATATCTAACATACCCCAATAAATTCTCAACACCATCATTACGTCGAGAAACCGATGAATTTGCATCTTGTAATTACGTGTTTCCACGGTCAAAGTTGGATCAAAATTGCTCCACAATTTTTAGTTGCCAATCTCAAATTAAATTCTTGATTCAACATTTGACTTCAAACATCCCCCAGAATTTCAAACCACAAACAGGTGTCTCCGGCAAACAGACAAAGAGAGCAGGTGAAGAGGCAATTAAATTAATTACCGGAACTCAAATCAAAATGTATGCAAAAATTATTCTAAAGCTTAGGACAGTAATAAAGTGAATAAATAAACAAATAAAATAATTTATGGCATAAGAAATTAAATAATCTCTCAAGCTACACGAGGTCACCTGCCCGGTGCGATGGCATTTGAATTAGTACCATGATTCTTAAGGTGGAAGACTCATTAGGAGTCAAATCATGTGAAGAATTAGGTGAGTTGATTTGGAATTTAAGATTAGTATTAAGTACGATTTTCAAATTAAGGTCAAAGACATTGAGTTGCCTTAATAATGTCGACATTTGGTTACTATTTATTAGTGTCGATTTCTATCTCACTCTAATCTGCACAGTTAAATAATACAAACATCTGACCAATAATAATTTTATTTATTTATTTCATCTGAAAATTAAAAATTAATATTTAAATATTATATGTTACGATTAATCTAACTATGATTAATCTAATGATATCAAATATGATAATTTTAATGATTATATATATATATATATATATAAATTTGCAATCAAAGTTTAATAATAAATAACATAAAAAAGTGAGCAGATTAAAGTGCGATGGAGGTAGTACAAAATTGATACATATTCATCAAGAAATGCTCCATAAGAATCATTCTCCATGTCTACTAGTACTTGTGTGTCATGTATGTGAAGAGATACAAAAATTGTGAAAAATACATCTCTTGATCTTTAATAAAGATTATGTAATATTTACAATGTCACGAATATTTGATATGTGTACTTTTCAAATAGTAAATAATTTAATTAAAATTATAAACAGGTTGAAAATACAAAATCAAAGTCCAAAAGTAAAAAAGAATCAGGAACAAAAACAATTCAATCTAAATTGAAAATAGCTAGATAGGCCAACTCATACCCCTTTGCCCTTTGGTCGTAGTCAAATTTTGAGTCAAGTCATGAGACAATCTCCCATTTTTGTATCCAATCTAACTCTTATGAAGAAAACGAGGGTTGATTATGAATGATGATAGAGAAATCTAGTCAATGCTGATATAATACAAACAAATACATAAACTAATTTAGTAATTAAATAAATCTAAACACGATACACGAAAAATAAAAATCTAATTATTTAATTTACTGAATCTAAATTACCATTCGAAGAGGAGATGGAGTGTAAACACTTTCATCGAAACGTTCGAACTCGACCGGGTTCTGCATGATATATAATGCAAATCTAATCGTTTCAAGAAGTGGCGGAAGTATGTCAACTCGGGTCTATTCTCTCATCTGTATTAAAGCTTGGAATACTGTTTCTGAGCCGATAGGTTGATTTTTCTGCCTAAAATGGTGTAGGTATATAGTGGTTAAATTTATAGATCTGGTTATTTGTCTCTGACAAAAAGTGTCATACTAAACGTTTCTAAAACAAAATAGTAGATCGACTGTCATTTCATGTTACTTAAATTTTTTTCTGATTCCTCTATTGATTTCAAGGATTAGAAGAATATTTTCATGATCATTAGCTCAACTTTGTACTCATTTTATGAATATTTAACTATTTTAAATAATAGATCTGTACGGCCAAATAAGCATAATTCATCGAAATGTAAGACAAATCAATGTCACGATCGTTGTACGTAATTAGGTGCTAATAAAATTGCAACTGAGATTACGTTTTAACGTATAAGGCATGGAATATTTTCGTTTCTCCAAATATTTAATTTATTTCGTTTTGATGAATATACAAAACCAACGGAATGTAATCTATCCAATTGTGCCAATATAAGATTCTTGGATACCTTTGCACGCCTAAATTTGTCGTGAAGAATTTTCGAGAAATTGACAATGGGAAAAAATAGGGTTAAATGTCACTGTAAGATGATCAAATACGCATAATTTAGATCTGGATTTCAATAAGAATTAGGTGTATTTTGAATTTTTTTTTTGATTTCGGAGTCATCGTGGTCATCTTTTTGGAGAGCTGGAAATATATCACCAAATGGCTACACATAATATAGAATCACACGGTAGAGATATATATAACTGTTGCCGGTTCGAATCAAACATTTAACTAGAAAAATGGAATCAACGACGTATTTACATAATCATTACGTTAATATATTGGTGAGTCATCGCATGTTAATTAACATATGTATAAGTGTAATAAAATAGAACGAAGTAAGTTGAAAAATAAAGTGATTTTATTGATGTTTTGTGAATAATTTTATGTTGATATTGCATGATTACTTTTTTGTGTTCTATCGTGTATTTTAGATTATTTTAGTTGATTTAATATTTTTAGTTGAACTTTATCCTTAAATTCGATTGCTATTAAATGATAATAAAGTTGTATTCATATTAAATTTGTAATTTAATTAAATGATATTTATGTGTAATAGTATTTTTTTTCTTCAATTCCTAACAAATATATTATAATCTCCATCGATCGCACAAATCATTGTTAGTAACTCCGGTGATTACACATTCACACTAAATTACTCAATTACACTAACACTCACGCATAATGAAATAAAAATTGCCGATAAAGGATTCCGCAAACTCCATTTTCTCATATATACTATCAAAATGATGTGTTAGGTAAGAGTCCGGCAGTGGTAGAATCACTTCTTGCTGAACATGGAGGGACATCCAAGCGCAGCATGATTAATCCAATCGTCATGATTCTTGAAACGGTTATAACAAGTCTTGCAAACAGCGGGAGTCTTAACATCCATGAACTCATTGCCCTTGTGATCTGCATCGAAGTGCAGCCACGCGTCAGCCTCATCGGTCCAATGTACTTGACCGCACCATATGCACCAAAGATCGTGCTCCGGCTCAGGTGGAGTAGGCGGTGATGGCGTCCGCTTCTTCCACAGATCATCAAGCCACCCAGTGAAGGCGCCCGAGAGGCGGCACCGACAGTAAAAACAGTCACCCCAGTGAAGGGGCCCGATCCAGAGGCGGAGCCAATCCAGAGGCGGCGGCGCTCGATCCAGAGGCGGCGCCGACAGTCAAAACATTCGAGGTGTCGCCGGATGCGGCGCGTGAGGCAGATTTTCCCTTTAGGAGTAGTTCGGCGGCGTAGGAGTAGCTCGGCGGAGGTTAGACTCGTCTAATAGTGTATTGTTGTACCTTAAATTTGTCTTATTTGAATAAGATTGGTGGCATTTATAAAATTTTATTGACATTTCATGATAATGAAGTCCAATTATAAGGTTTTGTGAAAATGTGGTTTGACTAGAAAGAGTAAAATGTGAAAATGTGGTTTGAAAATGATATTTAAGTCTTTAGATGAATATGTCCTTCATCAGAAGTATCTAGCGAAGATTAGTGAAGTGGACTTCAAACTCCTAAAACTCTTCGTCTAAGGCGTGCAAAGGAGTTTACTATGCTGGCTAATTAGGCTAGCAGGACTATTGCGATGGTGGGTGATACATTAATTAAGTCATATACCATTGTTTTGGTGCATGATTTCTCTAGGAATGTTCTATAAGTCTTGAAAAGGCTGCAAATGAGAAGGAAAAACCCATCAAAATCTTATGTACAGATGGGATGCCACATGAGAGTGGAATGCGTTAATGACAAGTACTAAATTGTGGATTCTTCACTAACTGAATAGTTGTGATTACATCATTAAAATCAGTGGTGTGAAGGGAAATGAGGATGCTACAAAGGCGTTGATCATATTTGAGCAGGAGCAAGAAACATTGCATGACTTGTATAATCCTCGCGGCAACCAAAATTGGGCTTTCATGCAAGCAAGGTTGTGGGGCACCAACCGATCAACAACACAACTAATGCAACTCTTATAAAACCTACTAGTTGGAATTCATCACATGCACTCACAGCTGTTAATCACACACGGTGATCTCAATGTAACGAATATTTTGTTGGTGGAAACAAATAACCGTAAGCTGACACTGAAGATAACTGGATTTGGAGCTAAAAGTATAGTGGATGTTACACCAGACAATTTTAAGAAAACCATGATACTGATGACCTCTTGTTTGACTGTTGGTTCAAGGGACAAAAGGAGTTCGACGTAGACGCCGCTCCTAAACGACTTTGACGCTTGTTAAAGGCTATTAAAGTAAATGCTAAAAGGCTCACACTTGATATTATTATAACACACCAAGTATTTTGGGATGAGGTATGGTTGATAAAATTGATTTGTAGCACAAAAATGCTAATGTACATTTATGCTAACTATTCTCTCCTAGACAATATTAACAATATTGATTATTACAAAGAAATTTCAGGTAAATATTGGAGAACGTCACTTGATTTATCTGTTCAAAAAGCTATACCAAGTGAATACGAGAATCACATCCTTACAGAGTTGGTTAAACCTTTATGGAATTGTGGATTTTCTCACCTTACCTCAATTCATCAAGTGAACCCCCATTCAATTATTTTCAAACAAATTTCAGAAATTTCTCATGCATGTCTACCTCCAAATGAAAAAGGTTGCTGAACCGGTCCCATTCAGAACTCGTCAATTCTAGAAGAGGTGATCGTGAACGGTGACGTTTGGATGAGTTGACAAACTCCAAAACCTATTATACATTTGATTAGTGAATAAGATTGAAAATTTGAATTTTTTTAAGGGTAACTATATTTTCAACTTGAAAAGTGTATGTAAAGTTCATATATGACTAAATTGATTTTAATAAACCCAACAAATATCAAAAGATCAACTTTTAGCTCTGACATATAAATGGAACAACTTATAGCCCAACAAATTAAATTGATCAATTATTAGCTCCGAAGCCTATATTAACTTTTTAGTAAGGGTAGTTTGTAATTTCTTATTTATTTTTAATTTTTTTTCCGAAATTATATATAAAAAAAAACTTTTAAAACATAAATAATGCTGAAAAAATACCAAATAATAAATCTGGGATTATTTTTTTCAGAATTGCATTTATTTATTTTTGTTGTTAAAAAAAATAATTTGAAAAGTTAAATATTTAATATTCAATCGATTCAAATACTCTTTAAAAAATGTATATATATAATTATAAATATGCATTTTTCATAAACACAAATTTTCAATAGATATTCAGTTTGGAATAAAGATGATGAAAATAAATATAACATTATTACAAATATCCTTACATAAAGTTTTGATTTTTGAAACACATACAGTTTTATAATTATAAATTGATCAAATTTTTATATTTACACTATGTAAATATTGCGTTTCAAATGTTTAAGTTAAAATTTAATATTTTAATATTTATTGGGTTATAAAAATCAATTTAGTCTTTCATGTATCACAAACTATTTTCGATTTCTCAAAATTGAAATCAAAGTAAACGCGCGCTTTTGAAAACAACGAATAGTTAATGAGACCGTCCACGCCTTTCACTGATCACTATCTTATCGTTTACTACCATCGCCATATATCAGAAACACGCTTTTGGACTACTCATACTCTAACCACTCCCCGCTTTTCTTCATATCCTATCTTGGACTTCTAATTAATTTTTAATATTTTACTCAACCATAGTATTATAGTTTGACTTTGGAGTTACACCTATACTTTAATCAATATTATTTTATTATTAAGATGATCAATAATACCTATATTTTCCTACTTATAAAATTAGTTTTATCGTTAGGTTCTTCCAATGACGGAACTAGTAAATTATATTAGGGCAGGTTCAGTGCTTTGACTGTAGTGACCGGAGGTCGGAAAAGGCTCGTCGGAAGTTCGTCGGAGGTCGGAAAGACCCAATTTTTTACCGAAGAATAATAATATAGGCTGTGTTTCGAATTTTATGGTAGGTCAAGACCTACCCGCGCCTCCAAGTGGTTCCACCGCTAGATTCTTCCACCCTCATAGCTTGTGCCCCAAGATACAAAATAACTAAATTTATAAAATTAACAACTATATGAATAGTAATACGTGTCATATACATTAAAATGTTAATTTATTATTATTTGCAAGACAAAAAAAATATTATTTGCTTGGACAAATTGTTGTGTACGCAATTTTATTTTTTATTTTTTAATCACGGGTTGAGTACGCTTTGAAAAAAATAAAATAAATTGGCACCGTCTAAGGGCAGCCATGTTTGGTTCAGGAACTTTGACAATTTTCAGACAGTAGCTGCCCCATGCTTGTTTCCTCTCCGACCAAAATAAGACCAAATCAAACGTTTGAAAAGGGGAAACTAGTTTCTCAATAGATCAAAAAGGTCTTTCATATGCATATCTTGATTGAAAATCAAAATCCCTTTTCGAGCGAACACACAAATTGACCAATTCATTTCATCAGTCACATGACTCATTTTTTCTGTCAACAGATACGGAATCAATATTGAATCATTCTCCCTATTATCCGATGTCAAATGACATCATGAAGGCAAAAAATAGACAGATCGAGAACTAAACATTGCATCATAAAGTATGAGCAATAAGTTTAATCACATATTTTCATATGCATCTTTACATGATATTGTATAATCTCTTGAACCCTTGTCTTAATAGGGGTGAAATAAAAAATGAAATTTTCAAACAATCTGCCTAACTAAAATGTGTATATGAATATGTTAGGCCACAAAATTCTAGCTGTATAGCTGTTGCCAAATGGACCGATCGACGAACAAACATATCAAAGAACAACAAATATATCAGATCTGTGTGTGTATATACTATACCACTAAACTACGTGTGCGGTGATGATTGATCGGAGTTCATCAGTTGTGCCGGTCGGAGGGACCGGAAGGAGGAACAATAGTCCCCTTTGGAAGCATACTGAACACCAGATCACCTCTTCTCATCAGATTCTTCTGCTGATAGATCTTCAGTATCTCCACCGGCTTCAACGAATTTGCAGATGATCCAATATCGTTCAACGTCCTCGCCGCAGAACCCGACCCGAAAAGCAAGGCCAGGATGAAGAGAATGCATAATATGATCCTTCTTGAAGATGATGAAGAAGCCATGGACGCCATGAGAGAAAAGCTTAAAGTTGCAGGTTTTTTTTTCTTGTATGGAATGAATGTGCAAAAAAGAAATGGTTTTGTGGGTATTTATACACAGAGGAGTATGAAATTTGTGTGCATGGAAAATAATACAATGAATTTGAGGGAATTTGAAAGTAAAGGTGTAGGAAGGAGAGGAGGGAAAAGAGTGAAGCACACGCAAGGACCATTTCCAGTTTTCAACTAATTGGAATGTCAACGGGAGAGCCTGAGAAAATTTAATATTCAGTGCCGTGAAAGTTGTCACACACTGTGAGCTGCCGGCTAACGTTTTCTCTTCCAAATTATAATATATTTTGGACGTTGTACTATACACGTATTTTGCGAAATATAATCTGTATTTTGTATTTTAAGTTAACAGATTTAATATGCATCACAATTTTTAATATAATATTATGAATTATGTTATTAATTTATAAAATGTGTGTATATCTAGATTATTAAGCATATTATAAAAAAATTTATGAACTGCTTTGAGCAAAATATTGATAGTGTATAGCACTCAAGTATATTTTCCTTTGCTTTTCATTAGTCTATATTCCTAGTCAGAGAGATGAGGATCCAGAGTTTGATCAAATTAGTGAGAAATTTCTTCTACAAAATAGTCACACTGCACGAAACTGCCCTTTAACTCATTTAAAGAAAACTTTTATTTGGGGTTAAATATATTTACTCTTCACATATTTATTATAAAGTCAGATAGGTAACCAATTTGTAAGTAGAAAATCTGAAGACAGTTTTGTGTATTATTGTGCATGGAATAAACTTTTTGAGCATTAGTATAATTCAAATTTCAAAATGTTCGTTTAAATTTGAACCCTAAAACAGTAGTCTTGGGAGCCTATTAAAAGTTTATAATATGACTGTTTTTATTTTTCATTTTTAGAACATTAGTTTATGCGTTTTTTATTTTTAGGTTTTGTTCAATTCAGTTTATTCTCGTCACTTTCAGCGCATTTTAATTATTCAATTTAGCAGCTTATTCTACAAGGAATCATGGACAACCAAGGTCAATGGACTATAGAAGAGAGAATGATATTAGAGGTGCTGGATGAGCATGTTAAACATGTTTATGTGATCGGGAATGGTACCCCTTCTCATAAAGGGAGAAGTATTACATGAGAACTTCATGCTGGAAAATGAGAAAAGATTGTCCTCTACACAGGTAGGCTGGCTATCTAGACCTTTCACTAATTCAGAGATATGGAAAGCTTTGAAAGGTATGAATTCATGGGTACGTAGTTCCGGGAGAGAATGGTACCCCAGTTGATTTTTACAAGAAGTACTGGAAGATAGTTGGAAGCGAGGTCTCCACTGCAGTTTTGCAGGTACTAAATGATCTCCTTTCCCTCTTGACCGGAACCTTACTCAGATAATGTTAATTCCAAAGAAGAAGGCTCCTTAAGGAGCATCATACTACAAACCTATCTCTTTTTGCAATGTTAAACACAAATTTGTGGCAAAGTCAGTTGCTCTGAGAATAAAAAAGGTATTAGATGCTTTGGTGTTGGGAGAAAGAAGAAAGATATCTTTGTAGTATTGATAAGGAAATCCAAAGAAAAGTATAGCTCTTGGAAAGTAAAATTGTTAAATCTTTCGGGTTGGCAAAGCATGTATTGAGCTCACTGACAGTGTACCCATTGGACCTTTTCAAAATCCTAAAGCATGTCATACAGAAGCTTGATAGTTTGGCCGCCCTTTTTATACGGAAATGTGAAATGGAAGAGAGTACTATGCAGTGAAAATCTTGAAAAAAGCTGTGCAGCTCAAAGTTGACTGGAGTTTTAGGATTGAGAGCTACATTAGGAATCAATGAGACACTGTTAGCAAAACATGCCTGGAAATTTATCAAGAATGGTAGCTCACTTCTATGCAAGGTATACCATGCTAAATGTTTACATAATGATGACATTCTTCAGGTGACAGGAAAAGATAGAGATTCTTGGGGATGAAAATTCAAATAATTGGAGGATGCCACTAGTAAGAAATATTTTCCATCTCACGGTAATTCCACATATCCAAGCAATTCATATACCTGAACCTAGAACTGCAGTGGATCAGCCTTTATGGAGAGGCAACAAAGATGGTAAATACACAGTCAAAACAGGGTACCATGTGGCAATATCTCTTCTCAGACTTTGCACCAGGATATGTTCGCTACTCTTTTATATGGAGAATGCCGTAGAAGTTGCTCACATTTATATGGAAAATACTGCAAAAGGGTCTCCCGACAGCAAAGAACATGTGGGAGAGAGTAGATGCAGATACCTTGTGTAAGAGATGTGGAGTGCAAACGGAGGATGAATTCACTTATTTTTATATTGTGTTCATGCAAGATAATTCTGGAATCTGACACCACTTGCTGGTATTACTCAAGGATGGAATGACGTTGGCATGGACTTCAAAGGTTAGTTTGGTGAAGCATCAGAATCTGAATCAAATCAATTAATGATCTTATCTGTGGGAAACATAGAAACCGAATGATTTTTGACGGGTCTTATCAGATGTGAGAGATTCCAGAGAACTAACTAAGATAGAATTTGAAACTCTTAAGAAATGCTCAGAACCATTGCAGGATGAGGATACTCAAGTACAAGGAAGGCAATAAACTGGGAAAGAGGCTGAGCAGGTTGAGAATGGAGCCGAAGCGGACAGGCTTACTGGATGATATATCTTTTGATGAACAGCTTTTCATATGGACTCAGGAGTACGGAAGATCATGACGAGAGTATGGAATGATTTCCATGATGTCAGGGGTTCAGACTTCTTTCCATGTGTCACTACTCCTCTACAAGCGGAGGCGGAAACGTGTTGGAGAACGCTCAAGGCAGCCCGAGGATGGATATAAGGCGGGTAAATCTCATATCTGACTCGTTCATCCTGTTGTTTTCATTAATCAACCCTGATCATTCCCATGAGAAATAAAGGGTTTAGTTCTGAAAATTAAGAATCTACTGAATTCCATTATGGAATTTGCAGTGTTAAAGGTTAATCGGGTCATTTTACATGATGTACACGAGATAGTCTACCGATTAGGTTATATACTATTTGTAATAACTTTTCATTTTATGATGATTAATGAAATCCTTTATTTTTGGTACATATTAATTTTGGTTCTAATTTAATTTAGTTTAATAAACTTTGAAATGGTGTTTTTTGTAACTACAATTTACTTCTAGTTCTATGAAATTGAAAGCTCACGTCAAAAGGTTGCACACTCACTTTCTTTCAATGGCAAAATTTTTAAATACGGGAGAGGTAATGTTTTGGTCATTTATAGATGAAAATTGCTATGTAATCCACTAATTGTGCCCTCCCACCCCCTTAATATAGTAGATCCTAGTTAAATTAAACACGTAGTTTATCTTTTCTATTTCACGCAATTACAATTTAGTTTTGATACGATATGTATCATATTATTGGAGAATGAACTGATTATATAATGTATAGGACAGGTATGATATATTTATAGTTAAAAACATCAATAATGGATGTCCGAATATATAATGGATATCATTGATTACCTTAGTTATATATTTAGTATATCCAATATGTGAATCTTTTTCGTGCATGCAAAGTAAGTCGCAGAAGAGATGGTGCCATTTTTAAAAAATTTAAACTTTAATCAGAATAATCCTTATTTATACACGACACGTTAAATTACAATATAAAACATATTTAAAAGTTTTCTTATAACTACTATGTAGTAACTAGCACAATAGGATCGCGCGTTGCGCGATATATTTGAAATATTTTTGAGTATAGTGCTTATTGGGGTTGTTATTCAAACACAAACTCTACTTAGATAATGAATTTGATAGAATGAAGAGAGAAAATTGCAATCAAAAGATTATTAAATTTAAAATTTCAATAAACACTTTAGACATTTTAGTTTAAAGTATACCTAGCTATTTTTACAATATGAATTAGAAAATTCAAACAAAATTTTAAGACTTGAATTTATTTTAATGATTAACTAAATGATAAATTGATTTTTAAATGAAGTATGAGTCCAAAAATAATATCATCTTATTACATGTTTTGATATGTTGTGCAAGAAATAGCATAAAATATTTATAAAAAAACAAATGAAAGATATTACATCAAATGTATATGTGAGTTTAAAATTTGACTAACATCTCCTATTTCTTAGATTTATATGAATTTTCATTAATTATGATATTTATTTTTCACCTTTTAAAGTATTAAAATGTGTTCAATTGCGTTAATTTATTTTAAGATGGTGCAGTAAAAAAAATGGGCTTGAGGCAATTAAAAACACGTGAAATAATATACGACAATTATGGCTGAAAAGACAAGTTTTGGAAATTATCAAACATATATGTGAATCTAAATGAAATATCCCACATGGCAATTAAGTATATAGTTACTTGAATTTTTTTTTAGGAGTTGCTGGAATATATTGAATCATAGGTAACCTCGGAGTGGAACCAAAAAATGATTGATGCATGTATACATATTCAATCGTAGGTATTAAGTAAACAACTTATAGTTAAGTAAGGAAATGTTTATTTCAATCATTTTAATTATAGTAACGAGAAAGAAATCAATTGAATATAATATTGTCAAGAATATTATTGATCGATTGATATCTTTATTTTATTCTAATTAAATTCAATTCAGTTCAGTTAAAATATATTTAATTAAATTAAAATTAATATAAATTGTATTTATAAATTCGCAAATTATTACTTAATTTAGTTAAAATTAGCTCAATTCAATTCAGTGCACCAAAAAATAAACTCGTAATAAAATGTTATATCGAAAACGTTGATACTTTTTCCACCTCTACAAGTAAATGTGCATAATCCCTTTGTATTAATTTTAGTTTGAGGTGATTTTTTTACTCTTTTTTCGTTATATTATATACAAATTTATTTGTGAAATTTGCATTTGTTGATAATATGCAATATAATATCATAACTTCAAGTAAAATATTTAACTGAAATGGCAGAATACAATGAAATCAATTGAAAAGGAAAATCTATAATGAAAGATTACAACGAAAAATTACTGTTCCAAAATCAAAAGTGAAAGATGACAGTTGTACATTTTTATTCTAACGTGTGAGTATTTTGAGTATTTTGGGTAACATTCCAACATCGTACATTAAGTGTTTTGAGTGCCTTCACAACGTGTGAGTGTTATTTTAGACAATAATATATACTTGCATAAGATTATTATCATTGATTAATTACCATGTTTAATTAAGATTCTATCTATTTTTGCTACTGATAGGATATTTTTTTTCATTATTATTATTATGTTATAAAATTCATTACAATGACAAATGAAATTTTATATGGTAATTATTACTGGACAATTCTCCACATGTTGAGTAAAAATCTTTACAAAAATAGATTTAGATAGTAAATATAAATACCTTATATATCTTTACAAAAATAGATTTATATAATAAATATAAATACCTTATATTTTCTAGAGAATAACATTCATCCGGATGATCCTGATATAGGCCTTATCAGGCACCAATAAGATAATGACACGTGTACAATTGTAATGTTTTAATTGGTTAAGATATTTTTAGTAAAGTTCTAAAACCCTAATTTAGAATGTCTAAACCCGTCTGGGTAATGATTGAACACGTGGCCCAATCATAAATTAGTTAAAGATGACGTGTCGTTATTTAATTGGTGCCTGATACTGCCAATATCAGGATGATCCTGATATATATTAAACTATATTTTCTAATGTATAAATTGTATATGGTCTATATTTCCTTTACAAAAATGAGCAAATTATAATTGGGGTTTTTTTTAGTGTTGCTAAAAGGACTGGATTTTGATCAAAGAAAAAGAATTTAGCTTTGTGTGATCTAAACTAAACTTGATTGCCTAAAGTATTGTTAAGCAGCGTATAACTTAAAATAATTATAAAGTAAAGTTATATAAGGTAATTTATAAAAGAGAACAAAATATTGCTTTGGATGCTAATATTTGCTCTGACAATATCAGCACCCAATTATAATTAACACATGTGAAATGTTTATAAAGGCCCGTTTGGCAACAAGAGATTACAAGAGGTTTGAAGGAGAATTTTGGTTTTTTGACTAAAAATAGATTTTTGACTGGTCAAATATCTAGTTATGATGTTTGGTGAGATAATGAATCATCTAGTTGTTTGATCCAAACCTCTCTATTTGAAAATGCTTGAAAAAACTGCGTTTCCAACTTAACACAACAATTAATATTACAATTTTCTTTTTTATCCTTTACTCTCAGCTTTCATGCGTACTAATTCTTTCAAACATTTTTTCTAGTAACTGAACACAATATTTTTATTCCTTATTATCCTTTAAAAAAATTGTAAATTTTTATTTTATTCTTGTAAGAATATTAACTAAAAACATATAAATATATTATATTTGTTAATCAAAAATACCTCAAAAATAAATAAAAATACAACAATTATTAGACATATTTTTCCATACTTTTAAAATAGTAGATCACAGCCTAATTAAACTAAAAAAACTTTATAATAAATTTTAATTATTTTTATTTTTTAAAACAATAAATTTTAATTATCTCTAATAAATATAAAATATAAGTATTAAAAATATTTCCATACTTCAAAATAAGATCACACTAAATTTATAAAACTAATGATAAATATTATTTATTTGTGTCCATTTTTGTCATTTAACATAACAAACAGCTATCCACTATTTATTTTTTTACCAAACACTCATTTTACAAACAGTTAGTCAAAACAGGTAATACAATCTGCTAACAGCTAGTACAATCCGCTAACAGTTAAACGCTAGCTCCCAAACGGAGCCAAAGTGATGATCGAGTAGAATAGATTACCTTAAAGCTCATATGGTAACATTTATATTTGAATATGAAATTAACCAAAAATTAATATTAGTGTATAGTTACAAAGATACTATGTAGAAAAAAATTGAATCTGATAGTCATATGTGCTGAATTTCCAAGCTCAATATATTCATCAAGAGGCTTAAATTGTATTTATTGGCCAGAAATTCATGGGCGAGAAGATTCGCCAGGACTTGAGAATTTTATACAAGGGGTTCGGAACTTAAAATTTGAAATAAGTATTATAATAATGTAAAATATGACAATTCATTGAAATGTCAATAAATCGAAATATTAGGAACAAACATGGCTACATAAAAATGATGATTTTAGCATCAGAATATTTTTTTGATCTTAAACTCTCCCTTAAACTCTACACTCCACCACCACAGTCAAACATCAATCGGAACTCTTTAAAAAGTACATCAATTCAGAATATACACCATCTTCCATAGTTAGCCGTTTTTTAAAAAAAATCAATGAAAACTCAAGGCCTCACAATTTGCATAGTCCGTAGGTTGCTCTGGCACACCACCTTTTGGTATTCGATGACTGGTGAAGATAATGCTAGACCAGTCAACTTCTATTTTGTATAGAATGTTGCTCACTTACAATCATCCTATACTGAGATACTTGGAGGAAGTGAAGCATGCTGAAACCTGAATCCGCCGACATTAATATTACACCTAACAGAACAGAAAAACAAAATATGTGGATGAAAAAAATCAATCGGAATCATGAACTTACTTAGTAAACAGCCGTAGCGAATCCATCATTGGAAGTAGAGAGATTACCTATTAAAATTTTTTTAAAAACAACACGGTAATGCTACTGATAAGTAGTCAGACATGAAACTATATATTCAATTGGCATTGAGAGACTACCTAAAGTCGAGTATGAAGGTCAACAAAATCATAAAATCACACTTTTGGAAGTATCAAGGTCAACAAAAAGCATAGCAAATGCAAGGCTGAATCGATGACCTGAAAATCATAACTATCAAACGAAATTAACAAAAAGAAATCGTAAGAAATTCCAAAAGACTACGCTTGCTGGAACCAGCGAACTGCAGAGGTGCTTGAAGCTAGAAGGTCAGCCAATGATGTCAAACTCTTGTTGGTAGGAGATAAGAGCAAGTCCAACAGATTTGCTATAATAGTAAATTTGCTCAAATATGAAGAATTTGAGCCTTTTTTGAACTCCAACAGATTCTCCATCTCATTCTCCATAATATGAAAATTGAAGAGAGAGAAGATTTACTTCTCCAAATTTAGAGAATGAGGTAGAAAATTTAGAGAACCAAAATTTAATGCTATCTGCATTGTTTTTTGTTATTTCACTAATTAATTGTTTCTCTTCAATAATTTTAAATGATAATATCTTAAAATAATTACATTAAAATTTTATCAAAAATACATATTCTACAAATATGCATAAAGACGATCGTAACAAGATCTCATATGACTATTTTTACATGTACATATCTATTGATATTTAATAATCAAATATAATCTATTTTCCAATATAAATTTACTAAATTTTAAGGTCATAAATATATTTATTTTGACGTTTAATATAAGTCATAATGTTTAAAATTATCATCAAAGTATAATATATTATTACCATCATTATTCTATATTATGGAAAAGAATATAGTATGCGTGTGAGATGAATATATGTGTACAATTTAAAGGAAAATCATATCAATTACCATGCGTGAGTTATGGGGATTTAAATGGAGGTGCCAACTATTCATATTCATATTGAAAAAGAAAACGATTTAATAGATGATGGGCGCCGGAAAATTAACACAAAAAGGAAAATAATTTAATTATGGTGATGTTGTGGTGGTTATGTGGCGGTGTTTAGTCAAAACTACGTAGTTTCATCCTTTTTAATGGTTTTATTAATTTATTTATTGACCGAAGTAATAACTTTTTTAGTTCCCTTTAGGATAATCATCATATATTTTAGTTCTTGAATACCCTAGAATTCGAAATGTCGAGATTGATAGATATTTTAGTGCGAGAATTATTATCTTTTACTTCAAAAATTAATTTATAACAATTAAACTGATCCTCTTCTCTGATTATAACAGATTTTAATTTGTTAAGCTTCCTTTTTATTTAAAATCTCGTTGACCACAGTGTCATATGCCCATTTAACGACCTTCTTGGCGCGGTTACGCGTTGAACATCTGGTAGAAGAATTGTGAAATACCTAAACAAACAAATTTAATATAATTTTATTGTAAAATAAAGTTGATTATCTGACACTATATGGGCGTTGACCAGTAAAATGGGGGGAAATATCCGTTGATTAACGACCGACATTCGAAGGTGACGATATCGCAAGCCAAGTTCAAAGCGGTGGTGTCAAATTTCAGTACCTCAAATGTTGGTTTTACATTATACGAGAGACTTTTTTAGTTTCATAGAGGACGAACATTAATTTTTGCAAACATGCAACGTGTTATACTGACTTGTATATGGCCATTTGATAATTAACTTAATACATTCCTGAAAACTACATCATTCCCTTTGGATCAGGCCGGAATCATGCGAAAAAGTTTGAGGTTGCTAAATAGGACCGGGGGTTGCCGAAATTCAAAATAACAGTATATATTTATCTCGAGATACAGTGACATAACCTATAATATAAATTTTGGGGATTGCCTGTGCCGCCCCGTGCAACTTCTAGTTCTGCTTTGGACAATTATGGCAAGGTTTTGTGTAAGACATAAGAGTAGATTGACATTTTGTGATTCTATATGCATGTCGATGTTGTTCAATAATTTAATAATGTTGAAAAATACTTGATCATATTATCAAACAACGTCAGCATGATATATATAATAAACATCACACTGCTTTATCATGAGATCTTCAATTATTGTCAAATTATACTATTGATTTTGGTTTATATAGGTAACTTTATATAGATTTATATATTGCTTATGATGTATCAATGATATTATGCTAAAAATTCCTCAATACAACAATTTCTCTGGCATAAAGAGTAGAGTATTATTAAGTAAGATGTGCCATAATACAGTCTAGCTATAAGTTCCCTCTAAGGAACAGATGAACAAACATACTTGATCAAGATCTAATATGCAAATTTTTCAGACACATAATTTGAAAATATAAATGCATTGGAGATTATTAGTGGCCCTTTCCCGAAGGACCAGAAGGAGGTGAAGAGACTTTGGGGTGCATATAAACCACCAGATGATCACCTCTTTTCATCAAATTCCTGCGTTGGGGAATCGATGAGTCTGCTGCTGAGCCTCTGCGTTCATGAACATGATCTTTCAACGTCCTCGCCGCAGAACTCGACCTGAAAATCAAGGCCACAAAGAAAAGAATGTACAATGTTGTTCTCCAAGAAATGGCCATTCTTGTAGATGATGATGATGATGATGAAGGGGGGAAATGTTTATATAAGTATAAATACGTAAAATAGTTGTTATGGTTTATATAATGAGTTTTTTACACAGAGGGGAAAAATTGAATTATTTAGTGCCATGAAAAAAAACAGAGAAGGAAAATAAATTTACACAGCCCAATTTTCAGCCATGGTTATGTATGCCCCTCCATAAATGATGGAGTTTTTGTTGGGATTGAGGATATATAGGGAGTAGGGACAACAGGTGTTAAAACTGTTGAAATTTCTGAAAAATATAATGATCATACAAAGACACTATGAATAGAGTATAATTATATCATAAATCAATGCACAACTTCTTAGTTAATGCATCTTCTTCATCTGCAGTTGGTCAGATACTTCGGTAACTAGGATGTATTTTAGGATGAGTAGAGGTGGTGTTGATTAATGTATTCAATGACTTCATCTGCAGTCAGATACTTGACAGACAGCCCTCTTGAAATGCAATCCCTCAATCTTGTGGAGCTAACCCCGTTCGGAACAACTTCATCAACAACTCTGATATTTTCCTGAAAATCACTAAGAATTTCATCATTCTTGATGATCTTCTCAACATCTTGACCATCTCTTCGAATGCAAACTAACCCAAAATCTCCACATATCTCCCTAACCTGACCGGGAATCCAAACTCCAGGGGTACCAAGTGATTCTAGCAAGTCGGAGCCACATACCAGCATAACCTTGAGGCTCCCGGCAGGAACAAGGCCAGTTTGGTAAATTGAATCCCTGATTCTCGACAAAACTGTCAATGTTCGTTGATAGCTGCTCTGATTTGCCTCCCAGGGATCCACCATGACAAATTCAGAACTCTTGCTGATCATATTACACATTGCAAGCCGATGTTGGGCTGATATAAGACCCCTTTTCTTGTATGCATCATTCACGGGAGACATATAGCCTGCGATTATGCAGAATCCTTGTGAGCTGAGTGCATCTTTTGCCAGCTCAAAGCATCTCATGTGCATGTATGTCGGGGGGTTAAAACTTCCTGTTGAAACTAGAACCACGTACTTTTTGTCTTCAGGTTGATCGGTGGAGCTTCTTGACAGCTTGTCCAGTGGCAATGTCATCTTCAAAGTTTAGGTAAATTAAAGCCACCAAAGATTCAAACTTTAGGCCTTAAGAAGAATGCAGCTACTATGATTTATCATTCACTAAACCTGAAAACAAAATTTATATGGAGCAAATAAATTAGTCCTATCTTTCGAAATTCATGTAGTTCTAACCTAGTAAGATTGCTAAGAGCAAATGAACCCAAGATTCAGGCGCTCAACTATTCTTGAAAAATTCACTGAGATCCAAAGAGAATCAGGATCTATACAAGTGCTCTTCCGGCAACATAAAAAAGCAGGACATCATCTTCAACAGAATTAATTCATATAAAAGACTAGTCCTACAATTTCCAAAGACTAAAACTGGAGAATAATCATACAGGACCAGAACAATGTGAAGGTCCAAACACTGACTAAGAGTTTGTTGAGTCAAGAAACAAAACCTGCCATAGGTGTAATGAAAGACCAGAAAATGTTACATAGCAATGAGTAGATGGGCCGATAAAGGTCTCATCGTCATCTGACTTATAATAATCTCCATAGATCAACATCTTAGACATGAGTACAGAAATGGCCAAAGTCATCAGACAAATACCCCATTCATACATAAAAGCATATGTTTTGTTACCAAAACTCGATAATTTACTGCATAGTTTTAAGATGCACAAAACTAAAGCATCAGTTTCACTGAATTATATAAAGACTACAACTACTAGAACAGCAAACATATCAAGTACCTTCCGGTGCAACTCCAAAAACAAATGTACTGATGTTTTAATTATCACAATCAAAACTTCAACTATGGCATATATGCAACAAAATGATACATGTCAAAAGAATACACCGAATGGCCTCTGTCTCCCCATCACATTTTTGCTAAAATCTCGTCACAGGTTATAATCTCGTATCAGAACACTAGAGACTTTGTGCATTAATAATGTGTTAATATGATGGGATATTTGCCAAGTTTTCAGCCATTAGAGTTCAACTAAAACACAACAGAGAAATTCTACCAACAAGAATCTTTCAATTAAAACTTCCCTTCGGTAAAGAAATCACTATCACAAAAATAAAATTCATAAACCAAGTATGCTTTATATTCAAAGGTATTTAGAAGAACATGAACTTTAGACAAAGCAAGAAATCAACAAAAAAGCAAAAACCCAGAAATCATATAGCCATGGAGCACTCAAATGAAAGGAAATATTTAGAGAATGCACAAAAAATGTTCTCACAGGCATTTTTTCAAACAGCTGCTTCTAGGTACAGAAAATTTCAGCCATTGATTAATTTGATTCGATATTCAAGGACCATCCAACTTTAAATAACTGCCATTGTTTAACTAGCACGAAATGGAAACTATTTATCTCAAAGAGAAATTAAATGTATCAACATTGACGTACCTTTACACAAATTTATGGCCACTTGAAATACTGGCCCATTTTCTTCGCTATCTTCTGGTGAGGAACTGTGATGGCTGCTTTTTATAATGATTCCCCTATGTATGATAAGAAAACTGTAAACCGAAAGACCGCGGGAAGGGGCAGAAGTCCAGTGGATGAAGATATGAGCTTTTGGCCAGTTAGAGTACTTCCTCGCTTCAGAACCAGGTCAAGAACTAAAGGCTGTTTGCTAGGAGGAATAGAAAGCTTGGTCGCGACCCCTGCTTAAACCTCTATATCTTTTCCTTTGCCTGTAAAGAGACCCTCTTTAGAAACTGGTGGACATAAACATATATCAACCAATACAATAACCAAATGCATAAAAGAAAGAAAGCAAAATAATAATTATAATAATAATAATAATATTGAGATCTCAATTTTAAATCCTACAATTTCATAGATGTCAAATGAGTCAGGTTATAATTCATAGTAATTCAGAAACAATTTTAGAAACGTGAATTAGCTAGAGAAGCTTTTCCTGCCACTTGTTCTCTCTAAAGGCTTGCATTTGAAAAAATCCTTCAAAGTCTATTCAGATATCAATCAAGTACTGGAAAGCATTCAAATTTGCCATTCCGGTGCCTTACTTACCATCAAAAAAGTATTAGCATGAATTAGTAATGAAATTCCTGGTAAAATTACAAAACTTAACCCGTAAAAGAAAAATGAATACTGCAGACATGTCTTTCTTTTGTTTATTGCAAACAGGGCAGAAAAATTCAGAAGTTCAAATTCAATTTTCTGACCCGTTTTATTCCAAATTGTAGCTGCGAATTTTAAGCATCACGTGATTCACATCAGGTATGGATGGAAATATTTGTAGATGAGTAAATGGTAAAACTTTGGCATCAGGCTTGAAAATATATAAAAACTGAGGCCTTAAGACCAAAAAGAAAGTGCATACTATGACTTGAGGCCAGCTATGAAAATGTAGTTGAAGAGCATAAAAGATTAAACTGATTAATAAAGCCAGTGAAAGGCATCTAATTGTGAGCTAATCGAATCAGTAACGGCTGCACAACGGTTCCTCAAAAGATACAAGAAGCACCCTTCACTTGGCTCGAATTGAAGAAACAAAATACAGACAAGACAAGTAATAAGCTATGAAAAAGAATGAAAGAGGACTGGTTTAGGAATTAAATCAAACACTTGAAATGCATTAACTTGAATCCCACAGATCACATAGAAAACTGAACAACAGTAAAACCAAATCAAAACTATACGTACGCAGGCTTCTGTAAATCGAGAAGCAGGAGAACAGAAGAGGAAAATCGAAAGAGATACGTACCCAAAATTGAGGTGATGATGCTTCTATACAATACCCGTGCGGTGCGTCTGAGGCGGTTGCCTTGCTGAGATGCTTCTGTGAACAATGTATTGCTTATGTATACTCCACAGGCAGAAAATTCAATATAGTCCCCAAAGTTATGTATTTCTTACATAATCTGCCCGCTCTCCTCCGACAATCTGAGGGTTATGTATTTCTTATTTATGTCTTTGTAATTAGTTTGCATGTTTGTGACATTATTGTGTTATTAACTTATTATAGTACTTTTTTTTATTTTACTGACATTTTTAAGTATTGAATTGAAGACTCACAATTGTTATAGATACACAAATTATATTAATAAACATATGATGAATCATTTATCTCACCATAACATTATGATAGGACAGTCCGACTGCATGAAAATCTGATTTGCTAAACAGAATTTCTTCAATAAATTACCTCATATTTTTATCAAAAGGTGCAAAATAAACCCAAAATCAATACTAGAATACTTTTTATTTCAAAAAAAAAATACTAGAAGACTTGCAATCTTAGAGGCAGCATGTTAGAACAGAGCATGTGAGACTAGAGCCCATGCGTATAGGCTCTATATGCTCTGGAATCTCTATCCTTTTTGAGGCATTCAATGCAGAGAATGAAATTGTGAAGGAGATGTTCCTTCCTTTCTAGCAGCATTAATTTGTACAGCTTGGATTTGGTTTTGGACTTTGGAGTACAAAATGATTCGCCTAATAACTTTCTTAATTTGTAACTTTTTTTCTGAAACTAATCCTCAAAATAATACTATTTCAAAAATAATTTCAACACTAATACTCCTACATTAATGCAGGAGTCATATTACAAATTACAATAAGTGCTGAACTAAAATTTAATTAATATTACTCCCTTAAATTAAAATATATGTAAATCAGTTTAGTACCTCCTCACTCATTCGTTCTAAACTGAAAACCATACTTCACTATTTGGCATTTTTTATTTGTGAAACTCTCCTTGAAATCTCAACTTTTTTAGTCTTTCAGCAAATTCTCTATACGCTTTAACTTACACCGTGTACATTTTAATTTGAACTGTATATTTTGTTAATTTAAATTTTTAAATATTTATATAAAATTTCTTAAATTTTTACATTAATACATGTTAGATTATATGTTTAATTTAAAATTATTAGTGTTTTAACACAAAAAAATATATCATTTAAGTTTAATTACATAATGGTAATTTCATAACATTTAGAAAAGTTGACCTTTAATATAACTAAAATGTTTACATTAGCAAGTATAAAAAATATTTGGTGCAATACTTTTCAACTTTTTGTGAACTAAAATTATTGGTAGATACAGCATAGGAGTATCTAAGATGTCTTTTCAACCTTTTCCACAGAATGATTGATGATAATACAGCCGCCTTTACCAATATCAAACATCCTTTCCATCAGCCGCCTTAATCATAATAGATCTACACATAGGTTAAGCAGAGATATTTAGTGTAGGAGAACTGTTATTGATTTCATTTGTTCTGGTGTAAGATTCTTCATTTAATTTTGGCATTTTTTGCAGAAATATTAAAATAATCAAACTAGTTCTGTATGAACTGGAAATCAAGTGCATAAGCATGTGTTTGGTCCTCACAAAAGGACATGTTATTATCAACAGAAGAAACAACACAACATTGCATTAATTCATCATAAATTTGTTAGTTGAGAGCATTGCTGTAATTTCTTCAACTGGAAACAAAACATAATATTTACTATATTGCATCTAAAAGTTACATAAAAATAACAATTAAAATTACATCATAAACATCTGAATCAGAAGAAGAATGCTGCAGCAAAGCTTCCCAAAACCTGCATGATGATTATGGCTTGAAACTCCAGAAAAGATGGTGTTTTTTTCACCAAGATTGACACTTTCATGCAACATTGTGGTTTCCTGCTGACATGGCTTCACCCCAAAAGGGGCATGATTTCTTGATAAGAGCTCAATTGGGTGGCACAGATTTGTGTTGTTCCAAGCCCCAAATCTCCTCCCCATTTTCACATAAAACTGCTCAGAGAATTTAAGCTCCCCTGTCAGATTATTGCCATTTAGATAGATGGCACTAATGTTGGGCAGATCTTCAATTCCTGATGGGATTTCCCCACCAAAATTATTATCACCAAGCCCAAGAAACCTCAATCTTGTAAGCTCTGTTATGGCCTCAGGGATCCTGCCTGTCAAGCTCATGTTGGAGAGATCCAACAGCATTAACTTTCCAAGATTTTGCCATTTGAATTCCATCAAATCCCCTCCAATGGGGTTGCTTGACAAGACCAGCTCTTCAAGGGAACTCATTTCTTGAACTGAATCAGGCATCCCATCAGAAAAATGGTTGAAACTCAGGTCCAAAAGTGTCAGATTCTTGAGATTTCCCAGCTCTTTAGGGACATATCCAGAGAGATTATTGTAGCTTAGATCAAGCTTCAGTAGGGACTCAAGCTTCCCAAGAGTATAAGGCATTGAACCAGAGAGCACATTCCTGCTTAAATCCAAGATTAGTAGATCACTCAGGCTTCCAAGACTGTCAGGGATTCTGCCCGAGAGCTGATTTTGCGCGAGGACAAGCCGCTTCAGGCGCGATAAACTGCCAACATTTTGTGGGATTTCACCATTTATCCCATTTCCAATGAGTACAAGAGATTGCAGATTCTTCAGGCTTCCAAAACCAGCTGGAATTTTGCCTACAAGCCCTGGATTCGACCGGAATTCTAAGGACTCGAGCGTGTTCGCCAAGGCCTCCCATTTCTGAGTCGGGATCGAGACAGGATGGCGATTATGATGATGATGGGATGACACAAAGCAGTTGAAAAATGAGAGGGATTTCAGCTGGCTCAGATTGAACAAATGAGGGCTGAATCCAACATTTTCAGCACAAGCTATTGAGTTGTCATGAACAGGTCCAATGTTGAGAGAAGTCACATACCACAAGCCATCTCCAGAGATATCACAAGCCACACCCTTAAAAACAGCATACAACAAAAGGCATTTACTTCAATGCACAACAAAAACTGATGAACAACAGAATGTACTACATGGAGAACTGTTTCAAACAGATGGCAGGATTCCTAATAATTCACAAAAAGAACAAAACTTGGAATTTTCCAGGCTCAAACAGTATCTTAGAAAGGACAAGACTTTTCACATTTGGTTACTTCAAACTTCAAAGTTAGCAAAAAAAATCTAGTTTTGGCATTGGTTTTTAATTAGGGACATGATATCATTGAAGAATTTAATCCTAGACAAACTTGTTTTTCAAAAGAATCATACATTTTCAACAACAAAAATTCAAAATTTGAGCCTAGGATGCTTTAGTTAAAGGTCCACATTTATAAAGTGAGATTTTCATTTGAAACTGACTATGGGGTGTCATCACTATGCACTTTCCTCAACAAACTTGAACTAAAAAAGAAGAGCACGGCCATAACTTTTGCCAAGGACAACAAATCATTGCAAAACAACACAAGTAAAATCACTCATTTCTTGAACAAAAAACAGAAAAGATGTTGCCTTTTTAACCTGAATTGGTGTCCAGCCACAGGGATCAGGGTAAAGATCAGAGCCATTCCACCATTTTCCAGTAAAATATTGAATTGTTGAGTACAGAGCTTCTTGTTCACCTTTCCTCATGGGAGCTGCTATGGTGCTGCCATCATCATCTCCACAGCACACAAGAAAACTCCATTGGAACAGAAAAGGAACCAAAAGAAGAAATGCAGATCTTCTGAAAACCTCCATTTGAGAAGAAGAAGAAGAAGAATGATATTTTTTCTGAGCTAAACTAGAAAGTGAAAGGCACAACTTTTATAGCAAAAGGTTGAGGAAGAAAAGAGGAAGGGAACACAACACACAGTTCTCAATGCTCAAAAAGCATTATGTCAATGATAATAACTTCTTCTTCTGCTGCTGCAACGTAGGCAACTGAATAGCCTTTTCAGACATATATAAAAGTCATTATGAATGACTTTTTTAATGATTTGGGATTTATACATAAGAAAATTATAATAATAATTGTACAGAAATGAATAAATGAAAGAATTAAATAAAAAGAGGTCATTTATTGGGTGTTTTGGGACCATGCTGCATGCGGAAATTGAGAGGTGCATGTAAATGCATGCAAGACAAAGGAGGTTTTTTGTATTGTGGTGGTTGTTTATCTTCTTTGGGGTTGGCAGATTTCTGATGTGAGTCAGAATTTAGGCTAAAGAATGGAAGACAAAAGTGTAGCACAAAAGTCTTTGGAAAATGGAAAAATATTTCTATCCTCCCCTGCCATTCTGCTCTTACATCCAGGCTTATATATGATATGTCCATTGATGAGCCACAATTTTACCCAACAGTTTTCCTTAGGGTGAAAAATAAGTGAAAGTACATATTCTAACTATTCATTCTTGCTGGCAAAAGAGGTAACCCCAAATGTTGCTATTTTTGTGTTTTGTAAGTGGCTGTTTACTTTTACTACTCAGTTGAATTGAATCAAAAAACTAAGTGGAAGAACAGCATAGAAAAGCTTGGAAATGGTCCTGTGTAGCAAGTTGTTTGTCATCATGTAAGGGCTCAATGTGTAGGATTGCAGGAAGAAGAAGGGGAAGAGCCCCACTTCTGACAAGACATTTACTACATATTTGGAATTGCATAGCATGATCAAAACCAATGATATTTGGCTCCAAATCTCAAAGGGACACCCATTCTGCAATTTCTGAAGAAGTTTGTAGTGTAGTAGTAAAGTGGTCACACAGCTCCTTCTATATAGCAACTCCACAAATCAAATTAAAAATCCACTGTATATGTATTTCCCTGTTAGAAGCAGACCGTATTTTGCTTATTTGCAGTCCGTATTTTTGTTATATAATCATAAATACAATACTTTTGATATATAACTGATTTGCAATTGTATGCAATAAAAGTAATATATATGATGCATATGTCTGATTTTACATAATTATGGACCATAGCATAAATATCGAAAACGTATTTTTTATTATTATTTTGGACTGCAAATAAGCAGAATACAGCATGAATGTTGCATTTAGCTTGAAAGTGAAGCTCATGTCATCTCAAACTCCAATTGTTGGAACATATTTGAATTGCATAGCATGATCTAAACCAATGATACTTGGCTCAAAATCTCAATGGGGCACCATTCTGCAATTTCTGAAGAAGTTTGTAGTGTACTAGTAAAGTGGTCACACAGCTCCATATATATAGCCACACCACAAATCCAATTAAAAATCCACTGTAAATGTATTTCATTAGCTTGAAATTGAAGCTCATGTCATCTCCAACTCCAATTGCTTGGTCAAGTTAGTTCCTTGTCTTATTTTCAAATCAGATGAAAGTTTGAAATACATTGTAGCTGATAGCTCGGGAAGAACGGAATTTTTTTTAATCCGGCAACCTGACATAGCAAATCAAGCTATAACAAATTGTACTTCAAGCTTACATCTGATTTATTTATAAATAGCAATTATGCATAACTTTATACAAATACAAATGCTCACTCACTGTGTTCTATGAGAAAGCTCTAGCCCATGATTCATTATGTTAGCTTTGTACCAAGGCCTAAAGGGGAAGTGTGATGAGTTATAACAAACTAAAGTGTTTCTTACAGTGCCCTTGAGTCATAGATTGTGACCTTATTAGTGAAATTTGTTGAATACTAGTACAAGTTAGCTACTTAAAACCAATGAAAAAGACTAGAGTAGTCCAGTTTGCCCTACCTTCTGACCAAAAATTGTGAAACCGAAATCTAGGGAGGGGCTAAAAGAGGGACCAGATAGATATGGATGGATTACAGTAATTGATGAAGGCTGTAGAGCTATATGCTAGAGTTCAGGACAGCCACCCCCACACACCCTCTTAGTATTAGGACCACTTTTTTATGTTGGGAAGTGGGATTGTAGAGTCACTAACAAACTATAATAAGAGGTGAATGGTGATTGCATAATCTCTTAGCTTAGCCTAATAAAATTGAATAGTCACTTTCATTCTTCATTCCAAACAAAGGGCTGAGAGATTTATTAAAAGAAAATGGACTCTATGAAACTTCAGAAAGATGTGCACCAGAACTAGCAGCATTCTTCCAAGAAAGAAAAAAGAGGAGGGAACAATACCATCCGCCGTCTTTAGAATGCAGCAGATGTGCCCTAAGAAGCTAAACAGAAACAAGAATCGCTTAAAAGTCACTCTCGGAACAGGGAGCTTACTAGAGCTCCTATTCTCTAAACGACGCATTACTGCTACAGAATTACATATGGCCAGATGAAGAGGTCATCACGATGTGAAGAAAGTCCAGATCTTTTTCCCCACAGACGCCTCACCAGGGTGCGGGGAGTCTTCATCATCACTGCTTCCATCATCGTCATCATCATCATTACCTGCACCTTGCAAGCTGCTTTCGTGCTCATCTTCACCGTGAATGAGCTCGGGTGTGCCATTTAAATTCTCACTCACGTCCACAGGTTCGATTTCTGTTGTACCAAACTGCAATACAGAGAAACCATGTAGATAATTAGGTTAACTTGGAACCAATAATGACAGGCAACTAAATTTTGATGGACACCTGATCGAAGTTGTTTGCCCTTACCCTTTGGTTAGATACAATCTGTTGAGTTTCAACGCTTTTAAATGATGTAATCTGCACCAACGGTTCATGATCGTGGCTGTCAGGCACAATTTTTGGCACTGGAGCGGATGTAACTTCTGCATGTTGTGCTGCTTCTAGGTTATCATCATCATCACCACCATCAGTTGCTTCAGTCGCCTGTGACGCTGTAGCTATCCCTGGACTGGTTATTACAAAGCAGAAAAACGCATAAGTTGTCTAAACAAACATGATAAAGCCATTGACAAAGACACAGATTAACAACAGCCAACTATTACGTCAGCTTTACTTCCCATAAGTAAAATTAAATCTAGAGAAAATACTAAAAGGCCCCTGTCAGGTATACTCAAGGCTCCAAGACTAAACAGTAGAGATACACTGGAAACAACAGCCAAAAACATGCTGTCGCTTCAAATCGGGGACTAATTCACACACGCACACAGAGTAAGAAAATTCGATTTCTGATATTTAGGCACAATATGTTGATTCTTCCTGAGCTGCATATTAACATGTCCAGCAGTAATTGAGCATGTGATACATCAAAATAAATACAAAGTAGTGGCCACATAATCCTTCCCTAACCTATAGACCATTCATCCTGGTTAATATAATTATGTAATAACAGAGTCTCACATCATGCACCCAAAGGAGAAATGATGGAAAACAGCAAGAGCAAAGAAGAGAAATATTATGAATTCAGAGTAAGATATCAATAAGACTCTTACGTTTTATGCCGTCTAAGATTATAGCGCTTCTGCCCTGGATTTGGTGAAGGAGCAACAATCTGCCGCCTCTTCCTGCGACCACCTGCTGTGACGCTCTCAGATTGCACTTCACTTCCATCAGCATCTAGCTCGCCTCCAGACATCATAGAACTCTGAGCCCGTGTCCTCTTTTTAGGGGCTTTCTCAGCTAAACTTGATTCTGGCTCCTCACTGACAGTGATAGGAGGTACTCCTGAGTTCTTAGCCAAGCTGTTTGCTGCTTCTTCAATCACTGCTTTCACTGAATAGGTTCTACGAGGCCTGCCTTTGGGTTTTTTTCCAGGTTTTTGACCACTACTTCTCTGCTCAGACTGCTGTGGTTCCTCGATAACTTGATTAGATTGACAGTTACCTGATGTAGCAACTTCAAGAGTTTGCTCTTCTCCTTCAAAAGTACTGTGTGCAATCTTCTCAGCAAAAGGTTCTGCAGCTTTTCCCTCTGTCAGAACTGGCCTAATTGAGCTATGAGATGCCAAATCCCTTGTTTTTGTGGGTGAAAAACTAAAGATTTTAGAGGTGCACTTGCGGAGCCAAGAAGCCTGGCCACCAGACTCTGAAGACTTAAAATCAATCTCAGTTGGGGATCCTCCTAACGTTGTTCCATAAGAAGAAACCTTGTCAAGAAGAACCGAGCCTTCTTTGTTCTCATTTTCACCTAACTGAAGGTTAGAACACACGTAGCCATTAGCAATAACCCCACAATCATTACAGTTCTTGAGCCTCTCAATAAATGCAAGTAATTGGCCCCTCTCCCGAAGAAAGCTTTCACGCTGATCCTTGAGCTTCTTGCTGAGAGCGACAAGCTCATTGATGTCCTTCCGCATTTCAATCTGCTGCTCATCAAGTTGCTTCCGGTTGAAGGCAATGTCCTGCTGTTCCTTCTCAATTCGAATCCTCTCAGATCTCAAATCTTCTAATTCCTTCACCACTTTCTCCTTCTGGTCATGTATCATCCGAAGTGCAGCATCTTTCTCCACTTCAAACACACTCTCTTTTTCCTGTAAATTCTTTTCCATTTCCTCTTGCTTCTTCAGCATATTAATCTCAAGATCACTTTTCAAGGCCTCAAACTCACGTTGTAATTCATCATGGTCATTCTGGTACTTTTGAGATAATACTGACTGCTCATGCTTCATGGTTGCAGCAAAAGACTCCTTCTGCATGCTGAGAGCCTCCAACTCTCTATTGATGTACTCTTCTGTGGCAATCTTTTCATTCTGTATTTGCTCTTCTTCGAAGTGCCGAATTTTTCTGAGCCTCTCTTGCTCTTCTTCAAGTTGTTTCATCTCACGAGTGACAGTTTCTCTCTTCTCATCCAATGACTCCCACTCTTCCTCGAATTTCTTCCGATCTTGTTTCAAATCTTCCGTCTCTTTCAGAAGCAATTCTTTCTTCATTCTGCACTTCTCTATTTCCTCTTTTAATTCGTTCTGCAATCTGAGATGCTCTCTCCTATCTGCGCCGATAATTTTAAGATTTTCAGTTGCTTCATCAATCTTCAGTTGCTTTTGGTTGATATCAGCTTTCACCTCTTCGAGTTCCTCTCTGAGAATTTGTAAGCTCTCCTTCTCAGAAGTTGTTTCCTTCTTCATTAGATCTAATTTTTTCTCTTCAGCCTTCAGTGTCTTCTCCCTCTCCTTGAACAATTTCAACTTTTCTTCAATATCCTTCTCTTTCTCTTTAACTCTATCAGCCTTATTTTCTAAAGCCTGCTCCCTTTTCCTTAGTTTTTCCTCCATATGAGAGATCTCAGCCTCCTTCTGATCCAAATCCTCGGCCTTTTTCCTTAGCTCTTCGTCAAGTAGTCTTCTTTTTTCCTCCAATTCAAGTTCAAACTGCTGCCTTTTCTGCTCCTGGGCACTTCTTTGCTCGTCCAAAAGCTTTTGAATTTCCACCTGAGAATAGACATCAAAACCTCAACAATTTTTTCCCCATAAACTTGAGAAAATTTTCTAAGTACCATAATTAAAATCTTAATCATGTCCAAAATTGTAAGGTAGCAATAGCTCCAGCCAGGAATAAACAAGTAATGTGATATTCATCTTAAAAACAGCAAACAATGATACAAGACAGAAGTTTCTCTCTGTAAACAACATTTGTAGGCCAATCAGATAGCACAGGGCACACTGTCACAGTCTTAGTGATAGGACGTCTAATCTACCATGGGAGGCTGCGGGCTTCCAGTTCCATTTTTGCAGGCTAAACACGTAAAATGAAGATCTTGCCCAAAAACAAAACATAAAACACAAGAGTGATGTCACGTCAACTAATTGTCACAAAAACAAGGATAACACGTGTCCGCGAACCTGTCACAAAAGTTGCTAACAAAACAATAGAGCCCAATTTACCCAATCCTAGTTTCTCACAAATTCTGCCCTCGACTTGAACTATATGATTTTGCTTTACTTAAACGTTAGGTGCTACAAATGCAACCACTTGACACATAAGAAACACATACATCAAATCTCTCTCCAAATAAGAACACATCAGCAATCAAGCCAATTGATGTTTCAAAATTACACATCCTCAAATGCAGACACTTCACAACTATGTACCATGAACAAATTTTACCTCCTAAGAAAGTAATCCACCATGCGTACTAATTCAAAAAATAGATAATCAATTAAGCACTAAATCCACCACAGGAATTATTTCCAGCAAAAAGGTTCTACGTCTATTCCCCTCATGGTCTTTCATCAATTTTAATGATGTTAGTAACTGTTTTCCTATTTAATTATAATAATATATTCAGCGATGGGGGTCCAAAAAAAAAGACTCCGCCAAAACTGCATCATAAAAAGGACGGTTAAAGTAACAAACAAATACATAGTAGTTGATTTCCGTCAAACATACAAATAAATGCATTATTACTCACTGTTTCTCGGGTATTCAGCCTCTCTGTTAAAGCATTGAGCTCCTTCTCTTTGGCTTCTATTTCCTTCCTTAACGACTCAGCTTTCTGCAGTCAAGCCTACAGTCAGATCTCATTGTGCACAACACAAGTAATAGACAATATAAAATATAAAATATGAAAGAATTTACAACAAGAAAACTTACTTTCTCCTTCACATCTAAACTTTCCAGTCTGCTTTTCAAATCCTCTTCCTTAGCTTTCACTGCAGAACTAGTAAAATGAATCTTCTCTTCCTCTTCTTGTAGTATTTTCTCCCTCTGCTTAAGCTGTTTGTCAATTCCATTAACTCTTTCTTCTCTCTCATTAAGGATTCTTCTACCCTCACACTGTCTTTCTTCTGCTTCTTGCAACTTTTTCTCCCACTGTCTCAGATCTTCTTTATGCTTGGACAAGGTAGTTTCGTGTGCTTCTTTCTCTGCCTTTAAACTCATACGCTCTGTCCTTAGCACACTCTCTCGAGTTTCGATCTCCATCAGCTTCCTGTCAAGCTCCAAACTTTTTCTACTCGCCTCAGTAAGCTTTGCGTCAGCAGCAGACAACTTCTCTTTCACTTCAACAGATTTACCCTGAGCTCCAGACATCAAAGCATGAGCTTCAGCCAGTTTAGCTTCCAGATTAAGCTTGACCTTTTCATGCTCCGCGTGACTTTCATGTATATGCTTCTTCAGCTGCATTTGTGAATCAACATAACAAAATATATTATAACCTTAAAAACTAACACATATTTCCCTAGGCATCCTACATATCATACATTATGGAATGCTAACAAAACAAAGTACTTACATCAGCCACCAACAGCCTCTCCAAATCCAACGCCCTGCGCAGATTTTCTTCTCGCTTCTCAACTTCAGCAAGCGCAATCATATGTGCCGCCTGCTCGCGCTTGATCACCTCTCCACTCTCCGAGACAGATTCCCTAAGAGCTTCTGACTTCGCAGTTTCTTCCTTCTTCTCAATCAGAAGAAGTCCCATAGCATGCTGGTAGTTAAGCAACTATTCCAAAGAAAAAAGCAACCAAATTTCCACATATTTATTCATCATATAAACACAAAACAAAAACAAATCATCCAACTTTCAAGATTTCAGTCAAATACCTCGTTTTCGAGCCTGGAAACTCTCTCAAGCAGCGCAGCTTTATCTCGCTTCTCCATGGCAGCCTCGTCGAGCAGCCCAGCTTCACGAAAGCTCCGCCAATCCTCCATATTCTCCGCGTTTCCAGAATCCCTTTCTCCGGCATCATTCAGAAGACTCACCGGCGGAGGCAGCGGCGGGCCGTCGATATACACCACCGCCTTACCCTTTCCGGCCGACGCCCCGGCCGTTCTGGGCGCTTTTGGCAGCGCCGACCATGAATTTCTTTGAGGGGTGAACATTCAGTAAAACCCTCGCTCACAAATTCGATTCTTTTCCTACAAGCAGTTAGGGTTTCACCCCGTAACCAAAGGAACGTAGACCTTGGGATCACCGACAATAGAGAAGCTGGGTCGCCGGATAATGTTATTCCGGTGACCAGGTAATTTACGGGTTTGTTCAAAAATGGAAAAATTGGCCGGAAAGGAGAGCGAAAAGTTGGTTTCTTGGGAGAACGTGGTCTGTTTGGAGAATGGCTTGTCGGACAGTTTTGACCTTCAAATTGGTGGGGTTGTCTCGGTTCGGTTTAGTTTCAAATCGGAATTTTGTTTGTTTTGTTAGGAATTAATTTGAAATTTAAATATTTATTTTATGATACAAATAAGCAATAAAATTTAGAGTTTGTCAAAATAAATTTAGAGATTTGATGATGAAGTTGATTTTTAGACATCAACTTAAGGTAAATTTTCATGAGAAAATTTTCCAACTTTCCAACTTTCCATAAGAGTCTTTATACGTTTTAACTTATACAGTGTACCTTTTAATTTGAACTGTAAAATTTGTTATTTGAATTTTATTTATGTTTTAATATAAATTCATAAATTTTTGCATTAAAACATGTTTTATTATATGTTCACTTTGACACTATCAATATTTTAACACAAAATAGTATCACTTTACCTTAAATATATAGTGGTAGTTCCATAACACTTAGGAAAGTCGGATTTTCTAGAGATTTTGTAAATTTTCATACAAAAGTCCAACTTACCATTATTAAGCTCAAACGTTAGTTTTATAATTAATTATTACATATTTTAAAATATACATGATAATGTTTTAATAAGGTATTGTACTTTTTATTAAGTTAAAAAAATACACGAATCATATTTGATAGTTTTTTAAGTTAGAATGTATGAAAATTTTCGTAAAAAGTTAGAAAAATTAGTTTAGTAAATTTAAGAACATTCATTCCACTAATTTCATTTAACTATATTTACTTTCTTAGAAGCAAATTCACTACTCTGCAATCAATCTATATTTAACTAAGAGTAGAAAGTGTAGTTGATTCACTTGATCCATCTTATACCGATGAACGATGTAATCAACTTTGACTTGGGAGAAACTTCGGCCCTATGTGTTCTGGGTTTTTGTGAGATTTGGATCTTGGGATTTTGATATTGTACAAATCCTTGGATTTAGAGTGGATTTTGCAAAACCCATATTTTGCAAGAACTTGTGTGGTATAAAGATTTGGTTTGGATTTTGTACTAATTTATTAATAAAATAATATAGTATAAGCAAATATTTGTATCAGTCTTTTTGGAGTAGTTATTTTGGAGTAGATGAACTCGAGATTTGTGAAAAACATATCATAATATAATTTTAAGAAGTATAATTATATTATTTTATATAATTATATTAAAATTATAATATTTTATTTTTTTCATTTTGGCTCAAGACAAGTTTACCATTTTACCATTTTTATTAAAATTGGATGGGTTCAAAAATTATGAATTGGTCACTTTATTTAGAAAAAAATAGAGTGGAGTCGGTAATTTTGACCCGACCCATTTTAAATTAAATAATTGTATATATAATATTTCAAAATATAAATATTATTTTCGGAAAAGTAATACTCATATTTATAATATTTCAATTTTATTTCAAAAGTGAATATCAATATAAATAATATAATAATAATTTAAATATAAAACAAAAATGATAGCAAAATTTGGTTGGATTTTGGGATTTACGAGTAAATCTCAATAACTAAAACATGTACAAAACATACAAGGTCTTGGATTTTGGAAAGTAAATCCCAAGATCCAAAACCCTCAAAATCCTTTTCTCGTTTTTTGTCTTCCATAATAATGATTCAAGAACACATTTGTGTACATTTACATATTCTTTGTAATTCTTGATCTTGTATCATTTTGACGCACTAGAACAAAGGACAATGCTAGAACCCTATAACATATTCAACTTCTTCCACTATAACTCCCTAAAGCAAAGCGTTTGAATTGACTGTAATGTGGAGTTTGGATTAAAAGAACTCAAAGAGAGCATGATATAGTGAAAATAGTCACTTGTAGCAAAGTATAAATGAACTCTCTCATGAAACGATAATCAAAGTCAAAGTGTTGAGTCTGCTAGTGAGCAAGATTTTAAGCGAGAAACACGCCGGCCTTTGTAACTTGTTCAACTTTTACAATTTTACTATTGAATGCTCATAATAGAAATTATGTAGTTGAATTGTGCACACTTATCATAGGAGTGCTAATAATGGACTGACTGAGTTATAAGGATTTCAGTATATGTCGAGGTTGGGAGGGATTATGAATGTTACCCCAACTCCAGTTGTTAACTTTGTTTGGACTAATTGATTCAAATGATACCCTTTTTAATTAGCATAGATTTATTTTGAATTCCATCCCTGCATTGATACTTTTTTTATCGAATCAATCTGGATTTCACGCATTGTTTATTTTCAAAAAATAATAATTATGTGACGGTGTCGAAACTAGTATATCCTTCTCATACCCAACCCACGCCATGATACCATTTTTTTCTCAAGCCCAATCCATATTTTCGTTGTTAAGCTCAGCCCAAACACATTCCTAAACCCCCAACCCTCCTTCCTAAATTACCAACAATTAGTAGTAGAATATGGATTCCTAAATAAGCGCTTCTTAAATATCATGATTTACAGGTCTGACGCAAAGAAATGTCCTCGCTAATAAAGTTGATCCCGGTTTACACGATTTACCTAGATTCCGTTTAAAATAGCTAGATTTAGGCGACCTAGATTATGCTTAAAATAGATACTGTTGAATGTAAGGGTGTAAACGAGTTGAGCCGTTCGTGAGCAAATTTCGAGAAACTCAGTCAAAACTCAAGTTTGATTCGGGTTGACCAAGCACGAGTTTGATCTCGAACTCGTTCGATTGTGTAATGAGTCGAGTACAAGTTTATAAATTTGATCTCGATAATCTCATCGAGTTTATCGAGCCAATGTGCATAGTTAAATATATTATTAATATTATCAACTTTTTAGGAATAAAACAAATTCAGGCCTCACCAAAACTAAATTTAGTTTTAGTTCTTTATATTCGTGTGTTTTAATTTTTTAAATTGGTGATTTCTATATTTTTATTAAAAGTTATTAAGTTAATTAAGTTGACTTGGTTTGAAATTGAACATTATGAGTTTAAAGATCTCCCTTGATTCGAGTTGGAGCTCGAATTTATTGAGCCCGTGAGTCGGTCTAGAACTCATAAAACAAATTAACGAGTTAAGTTTGAGCTTAATTTTTTATGTTTGAAAGAGGTCGAGCTCGAGTTCGATCCCGCAAAATATTTAACGAGTCGAGTTTGATCACACTCTTGTTCAGTCTCGACTCGACTCATTTACACCCCTAATTGAATGCAATTATCAAACTAGGAGAGAGAGAGCATACCTTCCAAACTCAAATGAGTTTCCACAAACAAAGGGATTCCTTGAGTTGGAGTAAATATTTTACTTCCACGTAGAATTCGAGAGCTACCCAGAGTGCACAATTGATGATATTGATTGGCAACTAATTTATTCACGGCCCATTTATTTCATCTTGTTGTAAACTCATCATATTTTTTTGCATCCTACTCTAATAACTGTATGATTTACTCCAACTTCTTGTTTTTATTTAGAATAATTTTCCTCTAAAAGTCTCCTTTTAAAACATTTGAAATGCACTAGTAATTTATCATGCAAAATACCTGAGTGATTTTTTGTAATTTCTAAAATCTCCGTGAGTTGCATAGGTCTTATTACAACATACTTGAACATAAAGTCTCGCCCATTAATGTAAAAACTTTCATTATAATAGCTAATCAACACGTACATTAGAGTACCAACACATACTTAGAGTGGTTTTATAAATGATGTGAGATATAAGAATAAAGATGATAATCGACCAAAAGTAGGGGATATGGTTTCAGGTTGAGTAATTTCACAATGAGATAATGAGCATGTAATAATGTTAAAATGGATAATTGACAGTAATTTCACGATGTGACATGTAATAATGAAATATTCTTGCAATTATCTTTTTTTTTCATCAAGCAATGACTATTTCCTTAGAGGGGTTTCGTTGTTTTACAAAACTTTTTACATTTTCGACTTGGAGGAAAACATGTTTGATAAGTAAGCACTGAAAGAAGTGTGCTTTGATTTAATGGCTTCAAAACTAGTATATTAAAAATTATGATTAGTACAGTTGTAAAATAAATCATGATCAATATTTTAATTTTCTTACAGATCTCAAATTACTTTAGGTATAAAATTAGGAGTGAATGGTAAAAAATGTACCTAAACTATGCAAAAGTCTCATTTAAGGTAACTATGCAAAACTATTTTTGACTCATTTAACATACTCAAACTATCCAAAATTCTCATTTAAGTTACCTAAACTATTTTTTCTTCATTTTACATACTCAAACTTTAATTTTGTTCTAAATTTGGTACATCCATGAACCCCTCTGTCATTCTCCCAAACAACATCATTTTTTGAAAGGTACTATGGTCTTTCTAAATGGTGTACGGTACCCATTTCTCCTACATTTACGTTATGAATTTTCTAATATTTTTCAAACAATGAATACATTAAAAAATTACAAATATAGATGAAAATAATCCTTTGATTTGAATAACTTTTTGATAATTATTCATCCATTTATTTGGGAAAAAGACCATAATTAAGTTTAAATTAAATGGGATTGAATTTAATTTTTTAAAGGATAAATGGTTGCAGTACACCCTTTAGAAAGACCATAATACCCTTCAAAAAATGTTGTTTTTTGGAAGAATGACAGAGGGATTCATGGAAGTACCAAATTTAGAACAAAATTAAAGTTTGAGTATGTAAAATGAAGCAAAAATAGTTTAGGTATCTAAAATGAGAATTTTGGATAGTTTGAGTATGTAAAATTAGTCAAAAATAGTTTATGTACGTTAGATGAGACTTTTGCATAGTTTGAGTACCTTTTTTGCAATTCACTCTAAAATTAAATGAGAATTTTAGCAATTGAAAGTGAAATTTAATAATTTCCATTGGATGTGAAAATTATGGTTATGTCGTTTGCTCTCATGCCTAGTATGGTTTTAAAAATGACGTTTGTGAAGAGTATAAGGGAGTGTGGAAAATATCATTGAAAACAAGGGGATGCGACTATTGAACATGCTTAGGACAGGTCGTTGCGTTCATCAAAGCCAATTGTTGAGGGATCAACAAGGGGTTGGTGGAATTTTTTGTTCTGTTTCTCGGTGCATTATTTGTCCATTTCGTCACCTAGGATTGATAGAATCACATAGTTGATTGAAAGTATGCACGGCAAAGGAATCATCAAAATAGTTGCTCCAAAATTGATGATTAGGTTTGGATCTGGGAAGCATTTGAGGGGGTTGTTGTTTACTGAATTTGCTACAAATATGGTGATAATCATCATCGATATCATTTTCGCAGCCATCAGTAGGGTAATGGGGAATAAATCTATGGGAAAGATGTTTGAACTTGTCATGACATGGTGTTGGAACTCGGGGCTCACATGGCCCTCGAGGCTAGGCTGATAGCCGCTAGAAAATATTTCTACTGCTCCTTTTGATCCTGCTAACAGTCGTAAGTAATGCGGTAATTGCAGAGCCTGCAGAGGATAGTGAGGCATTGCTAGATTCAAGATTACATAATGCACGAGTTATTATGGCGATCATTTCATCTCGGTAGATGATGGCGATTTGGTACACATCGTTATTTGTTGCGCTTGAACGTCAAATCAAATAAAAAAGAGGGACTATGTTGTCCCTCAACCTAATTAATTCTCCATCCATCTAATTTCCTTTCATTGTGCCACGGGGAAGAATCATATGAAACTGAACAGGAAGAGCGGGTTGAACCACGTGATTTCGCTCCTACTTCCCAATCACAGTGCCAATGTGAATCGCAACGGCTTTTGCGGTGACGGTCCTCCAAACTGACGCGACTTGGTTTCGTGGTAATTTATCATCTATATAGAGGTCCAGAGTTTAAAAAACACCTATGACAATAATTCATTGTTACAAGTTAAATTCTAAAATTACTCCCAATTATCTATTTTAACATTATTACATGCCAGATTTTTAATGACGTATTGTGAAATTACTCAACCTGAAACCCTATCCCCTCTCCCCCTTTCCCTTCCCATACTTTTGGTCTATATTCATCTCCTTTTCACTTATATCTCACATTATTTCTAAAACCACTCTAGGCATATGTGTGGGTACTTTAATGTACATATTGATTAGCAATAATATATAGCAAAGGTTCTAACTTCAAAGATTATGTGGGTGTTTGGTGGAGAGCTGATTTGGGCAAAATTAGCTGATTTAGGCCAATTAGCTGTTTGACCAAGTTAAAAAGGCTAATTTGGGTGTTTGGTGGAGAGCTGATTGAAAGAGCTGATTGGTGCAAAAAATAGCTTTTTCAAGACGGTGAAAATATGAGCATTTTGGGTTAGCTGATTGCTCTTATTACCTAAAATACTTTTATGTCCCTATTTTTTTTGTTTTACATTTTTTAGCTTTCATGGTCTCTATTACATGTTTTCTTCTTTCGATTAATTAATCCTGTCTAAAATACACCTTTGAATTAATTCAACTAAGATTAATTACTTTTTTCTACCAATTTTATTTTAGAGAAAAAAACATATCAATCTACTAATTATTAATAAATATGTATATAATTCCTTTAAAAAATTTAATTAATTTTTATTTTATTTTCTATCACTTTTTAATAATGATAAATACGTGAGTTTAGTGATGTTTCAAACTATGATAACTTTTAAACTAAGAATTTATATTATAAAGTGATATTTAATAAAAATAAATTGAAAAGGTTTAAACATTTATTAAAATTATTTAAAATCTCATAAATGTGTAGATATTAGTTTTTGAAATAATATTTTATTTATTTGCAATATGTGAACTATATACTATTTTTGTAATTGAGAAAGATAAATTATTATTACTATTTGTAAAGTATGATAAAAATATGTAATGTTCTTTTATGTCATTTTAAGATTGATTAAAGAAACAACTATTACGAATCAGCTAATGTTTACCAAACACTTTTTATACAATCAGCTAGTCAAACCATCTAATGCAATCAGCTAGTCAAAACAGCTAATGCAATCAGCTATCAGCTAATCACCAAACACCCCCTATAAATGGAATAATAATAAAGGTTCTAAGGTAATGATGGAAGTGAAAAAATTGGTTGGCGATTGTCATCAGAAGATGGATGATGATAGGACTCCCTTCCAAGGGAGTCTCCCTCCTATGACGTGTTTGATTTCTATTGGCCCTTAATAAGATATTTTACTTCTTTTTTTTGTTGATGGCCCAACTGGACCCTTGTAGGGCTGATTACTTTTGTCTGTGTTTTTCACCGGCAAGTTCTTCTGATACATTGAACACCGATGAATGGGGTTTGCCAAAGGGGTATCTAAGTCGAAGTCCTGCAACTTTTGAATTCGGATTCTCCAAAAATCCGGCTCACAACCGGATTATCAAGAATGGAGAGGATTAGAAATCCCGGAGCTCAACCTTCACAACAGAACAAAGGAAAAACTGAAGATTCTCCGGCCGTCGTCTTTAGTTCGCCCGAGACCGCTTCACCGCCGCCATGAGCAAGAACGAAACCGGCGGCGGCTCCTCCGCCTTGCTCGCCTCACCGCCGCCATGAGCGAGTTCGAAACCGGCGGCGGTTCCTCCGCCTTGCTCGCCGATGGCAGCTGATCGAGAGAAACTCCGAGACTTATATCCAGCGCTTTGAACTGAATCCTCGTCGAGTAAGGATTGTTCCTCGTCCGAGAACATGCTTCCCGGAGGGAAGAAGAAGGCTGAAGGCTGAGCTAGCAGCGTCGGGTGGAGCGACCGCGTGGCCACGGCGGTGCGCCACCTCCACCGCCTTCTCCGGAGCCTGCTCCAATTCACTCGGCATAGTTTTCACCCACCCTCTGTAATCTTTAACTTTAATTTGGAATAGTAGTTTGATGAATGGAGGTCCCTATGCGGGCCAAGCTGCAAGCCCACAAGATGTGGGACCTATGGGGAAGGAGACTCCCCTTGCAGGGAAACGTAGACTTCGCGTCAGAAGATGGTCAAGCTTGCAATTTCCCATAGAAAGAAGGCACAACTACTCGCAAGACAGTGGAGCACCTTCACCTCGTTCTCTGAGCAGAAAAAAAGAGCTAGCTTATGGAAGTTTCGAACATCGATATTCTTCAAAGAATCTCCAATGAATAGACGCTGGTGAAATGGTACTTTTTGTTACTTGATTACGTGTTCAATATATTTTATAGATATTCTTATTTTTGACTAGTTTTCTAGTAACTATTTACCCTAATTAAAGTCGATTATGAGCAGTGACAACAAATATGTATGATAATCTACCCTAACAAAATTTCATAATTTTTCGTTCTAAAGACCGTTAACATTCAAAATTTTAGGGGCAATTTTGTAATCTGCATGAATTCTTTTGTTGTTTACTCATTTAACCATCTTCTCTCAATCTCTGCATTTTTCATCGGTATCTCCTCGCCTCACCAGTCACACTACCCTAGCGTCTCCATTACTCCACTGGCACTATCAAGCACGACATGCAACACTTTCAGTACTTACAATTTCAATTAGAAATTTCATTGAACACTCAATCTACATATCATAAAGAGTCGTCCGATCGAGAAATCGATAAAATACCATGATATACTGTTTGGTATCATCAATTACACGATTTTTCCTTTGTCACCGTATCAAACAGTTGTCGTTTCCACGTAAAAGTAAATATAAAGTTTTTAATAATCAGTTTCAACGTGATTTTCGCTTGTAAGATAAGATCATATGACATAACCATAACTTCTGCATCCAACAGAACATATTGAATCTAGCATTGAATTGTTAGCTTCTCATTTAACTTGATTCCTTTAAGTTATTTTGAGATTTGAAAGAAAAATAAAACATGATTTTTATCGCTATTACTAGCTTTTCTTGTTTTTGCACCCATATTTTCCTCCAAAGTTGAAAATATAAATAAAGCTTCTTAGAAAAGCAAAGGCCATTTAAGGAAAGAGTTATTGCTAGAACATAAAAGAAAAATCAGATAATCACAGGAAAATAGTATTTCAACCAAATCCGCTGTGGCATTACGAAACCCTACATTATCCCAGCCCCGTCCCCCTCCTCCCCCCTGAGTCAACACAGTCACACACTGGATACAAAAACCAGGCTCTGAGAAATTCATCGGCGAAGAGCGCAAGAATCCATGGCGGCCGAGAGCTCGTCGTCAACCGCGGGCAGATCCAGCGGTGGCGGTGGCGCGACCGCGGATTCGTACATCGGGAGTCTGATCAGCTTGACTTCGAAGAGTGAGATCAGATACGAGGGCATTCTGTATAACATTAATACTGAAGAGTCCAGCATCGGCCTTAGCAGCGGTATCATTCGCTTTATCTGAGGCTTTCAATCTGCGTTGAATGAATAATTGGGATTGAATTTTGTGAAGTCCCGTTTCTTTGATGCATGAATGTATTTTAGGTCAACTTTGTTTGTTTTCTTATTAGCTTCTGAGCTTTTGATCTTGATTGTTTTAATTTGATTGATTCTATGAATTCTGTGGATATGCTTGTTTGGTGTTTAGATAGAAAGGATATGTTATAGCTACGCTCCTATCTGTGTAGAGTAATTTGAATTGAATGTTATTTTATTATGATTTTATCTGAATGTTGAATTGAATTGAATTGAAAGAGTAATTGTCATGATTTTAATCGGATGGATTCTTTTTTTAGTTTTTGTATGTTTTTATGGTTGTGTACCTGTCTGGACTGCTCTATGGCTTTGTTTGGGTTTGAGTCCATTTCTTGTCGTGTTCTGAGGATTTCAAGCATGAATATAATTGTATATTGTATGGGTTGGTTCATTGCAGTGAGATCATTTGGAACAGAAGGTCGGAAAAAAGACGGTTCTCAAGTTCCCCCCAGTGACAAAGTTTATGAATACATTCTTTTTCGAGGGAGTGATATCAAGGTATTAACATTATTGATTATTATGTGTAGAGCACGTGACGTGGTCTGTGTTTATGATTTTATTTTGCTGCATTCCTTTTTAATTTTCTCGTACAATCCTTACTATCTATGATAGGTTTTCTTTCCTCTAAACAAATGAGAGCTACATTGTTGGGTTATTTTAGTCCACTTTAGCCTAGTATTCTTGTATAACCATTCACTGAATTTTAGACTTGTATGATGTTGAAAAACATCGCATTCGCTTAGCTACTGTTTTACCATTTGAAAGATGAGTTTTACTAATCTAAAGCATTTGATAACGATTTCCCTGAAGAATGAGTGCATTTAGTCAGGATTCAGGAAGAACTCAATTTCCTTTTTTTTCTTGCATTTATCATGGTGCCACAAGTTTGTACTGCATCAAAATTTAATAAACAAGCATATACAGAAATTGCAAATTTGTAAGAACCTATAATCTCTTTGAGAATTGGGAAATAAATTTCCCACATATTGAGAAATGGAGATTTTTTCATATAGTTATCTAAGAAGCGATAGTTAGATAAGTAAAATTTTTTAATCTGATAGTATCTTTGTAAGTTATCCTGTAACTGTTTTATTTCATTTTTTCAGGACCTGCAAGTTAAGTCATCCCCACCTGTACAGCCTACTACACCATCGATAAATAGTGACCCGGCTATTATTCAGGCAAGTAAAGTTTTTGCAATGATTTTTGCATGATCTGGAACATTTTGAACTCAAAATCTTAAATCTTTTTAACTCTTCTTGTTTGCTCTTGCAGTCTCACTATCCTCTTCCAGCTACCACCTCAGTGCCTTTGCCTCCATCTGGTCCTCCATCTGCCAGTGCACCTCTGCCTGATATTGGTGTACATTCTACTCAGCCGGGACACCCCGGGTCTACCTTCCAGGGTGGCCTTCCTTTATATCAGCCTGCGGCAAACTTGAATTCATGGGGTCCTTCGCCACCACCCCCAAATGCAATGCCTATGTATTGGCAAGGGTATTATGCTGCTCCTAATGGGCTGCCACAGATGCAGCCGCAGCTGCACCAGCAGCCACAGTTGCATCAACAGCAGCAGATTCACCAGCAGCCACAGTTGCATCAGCAGTCGCAGATGTACCAGCAGCCACAGACCTTACTACGACCCCCTCCACCCCCTCCTTCTTTGCAGCAGATGCAGTATTCTGCCTTTAACCCATCCCTGCCCACTGGCCCTTCAGTTTTGCAGGGTTCAAGTACATCCTTGCCCACTGGACCTTCAGTCTTGCAGGCTTCAAGTTTACCTGACTATCCTCTCCCTTCACCTGGTAGCTCCCTGAATACATCTACCTTAGCCGGTTCAACTGTATCTAGTTCAACTTTGCCGTTGGGGGTACCTTCTATGCAACCCATAACTCTTGGCACTGCAGCTGCCCGGATGCCCCCTAGTCTGGGGATGCCATCTCTGTCTCCATATACAAGCTCACCTGTAGAATTAAGTTCTGTTCCACCTTCTGTACCCAGCAGACCAACACCAGTTGCTCCTCCAGTGTTGCAACATCAGAATATCTCTCAACCTTTGACTAGTGTAGCTGGTACGTCCAGCTCAGTTTCAGTAGAAACACCTACACCGTCCCTTATAACTCCGGGCCAACTACTGCAATTTGGAGCCAGTTCGGTTTCATTAAACCATTCATCAGCAACATCTCAAAAAGATGTGGAGGTGGTTCAAGTATCTAAAACAGCACCACCTGAAGCTCCTGCTGCTGTTCCTGTTCCAGCTCCAGCTCTGTCTCCATCTCCCGTTTCTACAGAAGCCCAACCGCCTATTTTACCGTTACCATCACCTACCCGTGCTCATGGCCATGCCCATGGTAACAATCATGCTCGGAATAATCATGCTCACAAGGTAGATTTTATATGAGTTCAAATTCTCTTCATGTTTTTGTACTGCGTGTAGTAATATTGTTCTAAATTTATTCATTCCTATATTATATTTGTTTTCTCTCTCTTTTTAATCTAGTTGGTGAGTTTCTGACGATTTATTGTTAACCTATTTCTTTCGTAGCCAAATGGAGCTCCATATCATATGCGTAACAACTATCGTGGCCGTGGAGGAAGGGGAGCTGGGGTAATAACCTTTTTGATTACTCTGAGTTCTTCCTACTCTATATGTCTAGCTTCTGCATAATCAACTATCTTTCACTTCAATCTTTTCCTCTTTCCCCCACCTTCATATGCTGCTGTCTTTTCAAGATCCTTTTGTATTATTGAGATCTGATATTCTTAATTATCAATTATCCATTAGATGTCATCTGCTAATGGTATCTTGATTGTGTTTCTCAGATGGCACGTCCAGTGACAAAATTTGCTGAAGATTTTGATTTTGAGGCAATGAATGAAAAGTTTAAGAAGGATGAAGTATGGGGTCATCTAGGGAAAAGCAAAAAGGACAAAGATGCAGATGATGCCAACAGTGATGAAGACGATTATAATGAGGAATATGAGGCAGAGGCACCACCAGTTGATGTTAATGTGAGTTAATTTTTTTAGTTTCATCTGATATATGGGATCTGGCTACAGCCTGGGAGATGATTTGATTACTTACTGCAATTCTTGTTTTTTGTTCATCAGGCGTACAACAAGGATGACTTTTTTGATTCCCTTTCATCCAATGCTGGTGACAATGACCCCAATCATGGAAGGGCTAGGACTAGGTTTTCAGAGCAGATGAAGATTGATACTGAGGTAAATGACTAGTTTCTATTTCCTTAGGGTTGAGATGTTGCTTGTATTTTGCAATCTAATATGGTTTTGGTTGCAGACATTTGGAGAGTTTTCGAGGTACCGTGGCGGTAGAGGAGGCCGTGGTCCGTATCGTGGTGGAGGGAGGTCTCGAGGTTATTATGGAGGTAGGGGCTATGGAGGAGGAGGAGGTTATGGCGCTTCTAGGGGCCGTGGCCGTGGTGTGCCAAACCGTAACTTCTAGCCTGATTCTCTCCATTAGAAGGCAATCCAATCCGATGAAAGCTGAGGCCTGAAAGTCCCGCTTGGATTGGAAGGAAGTAAAATAGTTCTTGTAATGCTGTTTGTGCATGTTGAACTTGGTGGGTACAAATAATAAGTAGGACCGAACAATAATGTCCTCTCATCACCCTTGTTTTGTCTGTCCAGATTCCCCCCGTGTAATGTTGTGGTAGTCTGACTTGGCTATCGAGTAGGCAGAGCGTAGCTGGTAGCTACATGTTACAGTTCTCCAGTTTGAACAGGTTTTTTAGGTGTTTTTACATGAATCTTACGTACAACTTAAATGAGGATGTTTGACAGTTTTTGACTATAATCTTTTTTACTCCATTATTTTCTGTTCATTTCTTTTAGTCAGTCCTTGTTTTCTGTTCATATATGGGTGCCGCTCGAATACATTTCTGTGTAGAGCTGAGATGTCTGAATCCCTAAAGGATGGAAAATAGGGATTTTGTAAAGAAGTTGGTACCTTTTCACTACTGTCATCTGCTTCCACGAATGAAGTCGGAAAAACCCAATTTTAATACTTTCAATATGGTTGTGATTTTTCAATGCATGTGTTTTTGACTAAAAATAAATTTAATATTTTAATCAAATTGTTTGAATATTAGAAAATGCATGTTACATGCAAACCAAAATTATAAATAATGATACTATCATTCATATAGTATTTCAAATTTATGTTTCTAATTTACTTTTGCGAATACTATTAGAAAAGCTCAATTTTAATATCTCCTCTAATTTGGTTATAATTTTTCAATATTATATGTTTGACTAAGAATAATTAAATATATCAATCAAATAGTCTGAACTTTAGGAAATACATGTTACAAGCAATCCAAAATTATAATTAATGATACTATCATTCATATAATATTTCAAATTTATGCATGTGATCTGCTTCCAAGAATAATATTGAAAAAAAAACAATTATAATATTTTCTCCAATTTGGGTATAATTTCAATGCATGTTTGGCTAAGCATAACTTTAGTATATATATATATATATATATATATATATATATATATATATATATATATATATATTAATCAAACAGTTTGAATTTAAAAAATGCATGTTACGGACAATCCAAATACACATCATATTATATAATAATATATTATTAATATTATATAAATTTATGATCAAAGATGTGTTTAAAATATTTCATTAATCAAAGATGTGTAGAAAAAGTTTGACAAAGAGGAATTCCAAAATATTTAACTAGTACCTTCCTCCTATTTTTTTTCTTAAACTATGATGATTTAGAATCAGCAATTAATTAGGAATATTTCTTAATAGCTAGTACTATTTAAATTTTCTTTTGCATTTAGGAAAAATATTTCAAGTAGGATCTGGCTATGAAATTCTGAAAATTATATTTTTTAAAAATGAAATTATGAAAATTAATTAGAGTACGTAATTATGTTTTGTATTTCGGAAACGATTTCAAGTAGGATTTGTTCATGAAATACTATTTGGATTAGGTCATGAAATACAAATCGGTTATATAATCCCACGGCTATTTTTTTTAATCTCACATTAAAAACTTCATTCAGAAGATAATTCCCCTTGTCAACATGGCGGAAAGCAACAGTAGTAGTAGTAGTTCTCAATCAAAAAAACCCACCGTCGTCGTCATCGGCAGCGGCATGGCCGGTGTCGCCGCCGCAAGAACTCTCTCCGACGCCGAGTTCAACGTCACGGTTCTCGAATCTAGGGATCGAATAGGTGGTCGTGTTCACACTGACTACTCCTTAGGGTTTCCAGTTGACCTAGGAGCATCATGGTTGCATGGAGCTGGTAAGAAGAATCCTCTTTATTCAGTTGTTGCAGACCTAGGAAATCCTTTGTACCGTACAAGTGAAGACGACTCAGTTTTGTACGATCATGATTTTGGAAGCTATGCATTGTATGATTTGAAGGGCAATCAGATCGATCAGGATCTTGTTGAAGAGGTTGGAGATTTGTTCGAGAAGGTTCTAGAAGAGGCCATGATCTTGAGAGACGAATGCATCGAAGACATACCGATTTCCCAAGCGATTTCGGTGGTTTTCGAGCGAAAACCGGAGTTAACCCTAAATGGCATTGCTGATAAGGTTCTCCAATGGTTTCTATGTAGAATGGAAGGATGGTTTGCAGCCGATGCCGACACGATTTCGCTTAAGTGTTGGGATTCAGAGACTTTGCTTGATGGAGGGCATGGTATTATGGTTAAGGGCTATCTCCCGGTTGTAAAAGCCCTAGCAGAAGGGCTCGATATCCGGTTGAACCATCGGGTCATAAAAGTGACCCGACGGTTCAACGGGGTATCCATAACCGTGGAAAATGGGAAAACCTTCGAGGCAGATGCAGCCATCGTCACTGTTCCACTCGGGGTACTAAAATCGAACCGGATCAGGTTCGAACCAGAGTTACCCGAGTGGAAGGAAGATGCCATTCAAGGGCTAGGTATAGGAATCGAAAACAAAATAGTCCTCCACTTTGATGATGTATTTTGGCCTGATGTAGAGTTTCTAGGAGTAGTTGCAAAAACCACATACAAATGCAGTTACTTTCTCAACCTCCATAAGGCCACAGGCCATCCTGTGCTTGTGTACATGCCAGCTGGGAAGCTAGCCCGGGATATCGCGAAGATGTCTGATAAGGAAGCTGCTGATTTTGCATTCATGAACCTGAAGAAGATTCTTCCGGCCGCTTCTGAGCCGATTCAGTACCTGGTGTCGCATTGGGGCGAAGATGAGAACACATTGGGGTCTTACAGTTATGACATTGTGAATCAGCCTCATGAGCTTTATAAGAGCATGAGGACTCCTGTCGATAACCTGTTTTTTGCAGGCGAGGCGACGAGTTCCAAGTATCCGGGGTCGGTTCATGGAGCTTATGCGGCTGGAGTGAAGGCGGCGAATAATTGTAGGATGCACGTGCTCGATCCTGATTTCCGGGAAGAGTTGCCGGTTTCCGATGTGCCCTTGTTGATTTCCAGAGATGAAATTGAAGAGTAGACTGAAGTTTAGAGTACTAGCTAGTTGAGAGATACTAACCTCATTATTGAAATTTTCTAGTAGTATGTAGTTGTTTTGATTGATTTTATTAATAATATTTGTTTTGTTACAAGTGCTTGTGTTTGTTAGAGCATCTCCAATGCAAGACTCCTAATTGGGAAAAGTCAAATTCATGTCATATTGATGGTGGTTCAAGCTAAAAAATTCCTCCAATGCAAGAGTCAATTAAAGCATCAATATGACGTGTTTTTTTTTTTTGAAGCCCCAACTAGACTTGCAAGATATAGAGACCCAATTTGCCACTTGCAATTCTCTCTCTCATCCATTCACCCAATAAATGAACTCCACATGTCAAATTTAATTCACCTCTCTCTCATTCATTCATTCTAATTTACTTTAGCATTGGAGATGAAAATTTTAGAATGACCTCTATAAAATTGGTATTGATTACATCATATAGAACCTCCATTCAAAATATGCCATGTGCAGCAATTGACACCCAAAAGTGAGGCTTGCATTGGAGATGCTCTTAGTAAATATCAAAATGAATACATACTCCTATACTTTTTCTGAGAAAACAATACATTTCAAATTTGGAGAAAAGGCCACTATATATAAAAATAGAGCCAACGTTTCTCGATCGCATCTGTTTAGTAAGTTTGTTGAAGAAAAACACACTTTAACCTCAACATGAAACGTTACAATCAAATGTATATGCTCTGAGAAGAGTTAACTTGTGAATATATAGAGAGAGTATTTCAGTTTTGAAATCAACATTACATTTAAATGAATGGAAACGATTATAAACACAAATCAACTTCCATGTTCTTCAAAGTTTAGTAGAAATCACTCGTGATCTTCGTCGTCATCTTTGAGATCTTCTTCTTCATCTTCTTCATCGTCTCCTAGATCTTTTTCAAAGGATTTAATGCGGACTACAATTGGATTTCCAAAGTCAGTGTACACCATCTCAATGTCTCTGACTAAACTTTCCACTGTTGTAGAACACTCATGGACATTAATCTTCTCAAGAGTCGAAATATTTTCCAGACAAGAAGGGATCTCTTCCAACACCAAACAATGCTTTAATTTCAACTCCTGCAAATTCGGTAGTTGTTCATCTGAAGCTGTCCACCTTTTCAAATTATACAATTCGTCAAACAATTCCAAGACTTTTAGTCTTAAGAACTCCCCTTCTTCCATATGTAGAGTATCTTCTAAAAAGGAGACACTCTCTAATTTGAGTATCTCTAGGTTAGGAAGGTTCCCGATCACTGCAATATTATCCCTTGACAGCTTGAAGGACCTCAGATGTACCTTTCTAATATTTTCAGTGGAACCAAATTCAAATATAGATTTATAATGGCATCGAATGGTCAACGATTCCAATTGACTTAGAAAGTCAGGAATCACGATTGTAACGAACTCCTCTATACTGCTTGAATGAAATTGAAGATCAAACTTTAGCCTGCGGATATTTGGAAACTTCCTCATTTGCTTTTCCATGGAGTTGCAGTCGAAAACAACACCAATAAGGGTTTCTAGCTCCAATAAAACAAGTGAGTTCTCAAGATTTTCGAAGGGCAAATAGAAGTCATCATCGGTGAGGATGTGAAAGTATTTCAACTTTTGTAGATTCCAAAAAGTGTCTGGCAATAGTGAAGAACCACCCATATCTACTATAAATGTCTCCAAATTAGAGAGTTCACCTATCCAAGATGGAATAATAGCCCCTATGCAAGATATTGACAAGTACTTCAGTTGAGTAAGAAGCTGCATTTCACTTGGAATCTCAGTAAGTAATTGAATCTGACCCATGTATAACACTTGGGCAAGTTTAAAGATCTGGATGATGAATGACATATCAAATAAATGTGGTTCATATTCTCCGTGATCATAGAGGAAGAACAACACAGAATGGGCACTGGGACAAAATAACCTCGACTTCACAAAGTGATTTGGTTTGGAGTGAATGCACAACCTTTGCAAAGAACTCGACTCATTAAAATTCGAAAGTTGATCATACCTTTGCGAAAGGAGATGGAAAAAGCTCTCATGTTTTGCCCTTTTTCGACAAAATTCATGAAGCACATCATGAATTCGACAAGTTTTGGCCCCACCAATGGATCTTCTTTGAGAAATCATTATTAAGTTTCGTTCTACCAACATGTTCAGGTACCCCCGTGCAATGTCCTCTATTCTCTTCAAGCTATCACTTTTGATAAATCCTTCAGCCATCCATAACCGAATCAATTCTTTCACAGGAACCATATGGTCTTCTGGATATGCACCAAAATATAAGAAGCAAAGTCGTAATTCATCTGGAAGATAATTATAGCTCAACTCTATCGAATTGTTGCATTGTTCAGCACCAGATACGACACCTGAACTCAAATCATCCAAAATTCTTTTCCAGTCTTCCTTCCTTGTTGCTGCTAGAAGTCCAGCTACAATGGTTGCTGTAAGAGGTAGCCCCTTACACTCTGCTGAAATTTCCTCCCCAAATTCAGCTAGTTCAATAGGCCATTCCGTTTCAGGGAATAATTTCGACTTTAGTATTTCTAAACACTCATGATCTTCTCGTAAACGAAGAGAATGAGACTCTCCAGTTACAAGTAGGCCACGAGGAGCAACACTATGTTGTCGACTTGTTAAAATAATTCTACTTTGAGTAAAATCATCTGGAAATGATGTTTCCACGCTGTTCCATGCTTCATTCGTCCACACATCATCCAACAATATTAGGTACTTCTTTCCTTTCAAACTTTGACGAAGCTTGTTTGCTAAATCGTCTACGGCCATGCCTGAGTAGCTTGAAGATCCATGAATCTGGTTTAAGAGCTGAATGAACACTTTCTTCTTGTCCAACACCTGAGAAAAGGTACACCAGGCAAATGCTTGGAAATTGTACCTAACGGAAGCAATATTGAAAATTTTGAGGGCTAAAGTAGTTTTGCCTACTCCAGCCATTCCCGATATTGCAACCATACGCAACTTTTTTGAAATCCCTCCAGTTAATTGATCCAAAATTGAATTCAGCTCATCCTCTTTGAAACCAACAACTGGAAAGCAACCTCCTAGTGGCTGCCTGCTCTGCAATTCAGTCTCTTTCTCCATTACGAGGGCATCTCCCTCTTTCATTCCATCAGAAATTTGAACATTAGTCTCCATATCTTCAACGATATTTGTGGAGTCACCAAAAATCAATTCATTAGCCCATGGCGTTTGAACTATATCATCAAATATTTGTAGTAGATCTGAAAGAAGACCAGGATCTGCTGGCACATCTGTATGGTATCGAGAGAACATCAAAATACCGGAATCACATACCAGAACTCCAATTTCATCCCTGAATTTTCCACATGGTAGTTTCTTCAACGAGTTTCTCAAGAATCTCAATCTTTCATACAGAAGCTTCAACTGAATTTTCTCAAAAACAGAATGATCATAAATGTCAAGTCGCAGAACATCCCAAAGAAGCGCCACAAGATAGTCGAGGACATTGTTCAAGGTATCGTCATCATTAGAATCCATCCCTAGATTTATGCTGGACTTAAATCTTTTGAGAACAAGAGTGTAGGTCTGATAGAGTTGGGGAGAAGTAGCCAGGCGGTGTAGTGTTACACAGTTCGACTCGACTACCTCAAGCCATTTGAAGTCATAGGCATCGGTTGTTAAAAACAAACCAGCTGCACAAATCGCAGCAGGTTGAATTTGGAGTAACAAATCTTCAAGTTCAAGAGCAGAAGTACCACAACGCATGGCTAAAGACAGCAAATTTTTCAAGCACCAACTCATCTGCACTTCCAACGCAGCTATATTCTCCATTAAAGAACCAGAGACTGGTTCGAAATGCATCACAGAAAAACCCCGAAGATCAATTGTATTCTCCAGGAAGCAATCAGCAATCCCCACAACATCATCCAAGGTAAGAGTAATTGTCTGGCTTGTCCGAATAAGATCCATCATTTCCTCCGCTATAAATTGGGTCTCATTGATGAACTGATCATAATCATCTTGATCAACAGCTCTATGAAACATTCCAAAGAGAGACTCGAGGTGCGCATCATCATTAATAATGCCCATGTTTCGGTCACAAATAAGAAGGGACTTGAGACTCCTTATAACAAACTTGTACTTGTGGAACCATATACGGGGAAAGACATCATCAATATAAGCAATGATAGAGGATGCGATGCTCATATTGATAACTGGCGACAGAAAAAGTTCCTCAAGAAAGGACGCCCTTCAATGCATTATATGCCGCCTATTCATGTCAAGAAAAAAGAAACAACAATTACATTCGGAGATCGGTAGAGTAAAATATTATCATATGCACTCCATCCATGGATTCAGGACCTACCCGTTAATTAGAAAATGTTTTACAGTTTCATCAAAAATATGGAAAATGTTTAGGAGTACATATATAGAAATAAAAACAAAATCTTTTAAACAAATTCGAGTTAAAATTAGATTAGATTATCATGAATACTGAATTCAAGTTAAGGGGATTCAACTCCTTCATTTAGTGGCATGGATTATTTTAGAATCTGTTATGAGCTTAACTCGATGGGGATTGGGAATTGTGTTAAGCTTATATTTAGAGAAGCAAACGGTGTTGCAGACTTTCTAGCAAAACATTGTATCAACTCTAATGCATCTGGTAGGTTATTAATGCAATCTGCTCTTTGTCACTTGAAGGGCTAATTTCAATTGATATACATACATAGTACTGGAACTACTGGTTTTCTTCGGTTGCAGGTTGACAACCTCAAAAAAGCATGCCTTTTTGGAGGTAGCTGATGCAGGACAGGCTATGCCTTTTTACAGTAAAGGAGCAGGCTTGGCACTCACTGGAAATGGCTGTGACAGCTTCAAATTCATTTAATGGATGGAGTACATCAACTTACCAGCCCCTGGACAAAGCAACAATTGAGATGAGACTAATGTCTATCTCAGCCTGATTTTTTACTCACAATTTTGACCTTGGATTATGGTATGCATAGGCTTCTAAGTTCTTAGTTGGCTGATGTGTGATAAGATTTGGCGATCACTAAATTGCTTGCTAAGAAAATCTTGTGGTCAATGTATTCATCAAACCATAATCCTGAATTCTTCTAAGGGTGCATTTGGTTGGATGAGTTTTTGGAAAACTTGAGAGTCCAATTTTCCAAAAATTTGTTTGGTTCACCAAATTTTACAAAATCTTATTTCTGATCTCAAAGTCGAGACTTGCAAAATCCTAAAAACCAATCAAAAATTTTGTTTCAGACTTTCAAAATCCCAACCCAACCAAACAAGGATTTTGCAAAACAAAACTCTCAAAATCCCAAATAAAAGACGGGGGTGTATTTGGTTATTATTTCCTTTGCGGAATGAAGTGGGATCCAATAAATTCCCCCTACAAGCTGGTTTATATATATATATTTTTAAGAACACTGAATCCTTTTATTTATATATATATATATATATAATTTGAAATCCATGTTTAATATATATAGTTCTAATATAACGTTTTAAATATATAGCAAGATATGGTAATAAATTAAATCTAGTTAGCATGAACAAGAACAAGAACCAAATCTGGATAGTAAATAATGGATGCTGCTTATACACGGTCTAAATATTTTACTCTTATAGTTTAAAATACGGTTTGAATTTACGAATATAATCTCATTTATTATATTAATTGAAAACATAGCGATATTCAGAGTTCGGCATCGTAATTTTAATAATATTTTGAACTACACTGAATAAAATACCGGACTGCGCATATAGTACTTCAAGTAAATAATTTCCCATATACAGAAGGATACCGGAGAAATAGGATAAACTGAGCAAAGTACCTAAACGGAGGGGTTAAGTAGTCTGGGGAGCGATCAGCCACACAAGGAGGGGTTTTTTCTTAACTAGAACAGACGTTGATCGGCGAGTTTTCAAATCCCCTTCTGAAAGGATAAATCAGCCATATGAGATCAGATTCAATTAAAAGAACAGCATAAGAAGGAAAATAATCTTCATATAATCACACTGATTCAGATCTGACATGAAACAACCAAAGTAAATGCTATACCAAAACACAGCCAAATCTATGGGGAGATCAATCGATCAACACGGCGAGATTCAGATTTCAGAAGACAGCGAGTACTTTTACCGTTGAAATTTGGAGAGGCATTATTCTTCTGAAAGATTATAAAAGGCCTGAAATTGCATCGATTGATCTGTGGCCATAAACAATATAGTATAAATTACGTTTTCCAAAACATTAAATAAATTTACACAACTCTTTCTGCTTAATTTTGTTAATATATGACAGCTTCTTCTGGAAAGGATCTGAGCGTTGACTCATACCTTCCCCCTTTTTGTTTTTTTGTTAAATATGATGAAAATAAAATGATAATCTCAACATGGATCGTGCACTGCATTTACTTGCTTCAGTGATTACATTAATTGTGATTAAATCCAGATAAATTTGACAAGAATAAAATAAAATTCTAGTTTATTTACAAGGAAGAAGCTAGGAAATTATATGTCAGACCATTTAATTCCATTTCAGTCACAATCTCTGGGAATTTCCACTTGGCACAGATGGTGTTTCTCCACCTTCAGGAGGAGGAATTTCACAATATAGAATGACCTTATCAAGTGTATCTGTAATCTGATAAATTTCGAACATCCAGATTATAATCATATATAATCTCACATCTCACATGAACTGAATACACAAACTGATCAGCTTGAGAATATCCGTTTTCCTCTAGTAAATTGAATTATTGTGTATAGATAAAGTTGGAGAAAAACATGAGCAAGAAGCAATTACAATTGTATGATTTTTTAGTCATAAAAGTGGACCTTGATTACCTGACAAAATCAAACAAGTCAAGAACTCAAGATTACATAAGGCTCAAACGTCCCATAAAAACAATGGAAAAAAACATCAGCTCTGTTCTTGCACTATTTTTCAACAAGCAATTCATGGGAAACACTTGATCTAGCTTCCAACGTGCTAGAACTAGAAGGTTCCTTCTGCAAAATGACCAACTTGAAGTTTCAGCGGCACAATTCCAGAAACTTGGATCTCAAAAGAAACAAATTTACTGGTACCATTCCCATCCAATTCCAGAAGGGCAATCGTCTGAATAATCTCGATCTGAACGGCAACCAGTTGGTAGGAACTCTACCACAATCCATTCTCAACTGTAAGAGCCTGCAAGTTCTTGATATTGGAAATAACTTCATTCCTGATTGGCTGATTGGCCCTTTTCAGGTAGGAATATAAAATGGAAAACTCCATAGGTAATCTAGCCTTTCAGAGCTTGAAAAATCTAGAACAGTGCTTTTCAAATTTGGAGAAAATGATATTGTGTCTGACTTTGTACTCAATAATATATGTTCCAGATCAGAATACATTTCACCGATCTTAAGAAAAAAATACATAATCAACCAAGAGTATTGAAGTTGAGAGATAATGAGGCTGCCTAAAAGAAGGGAAAGAAGAATGTAAAACGAACCTGCAACGATGTTCTTCAAATGTCAGCAGGTACTCCTCTTATTTTGATCGAATTCGGATTTCAACATGGTTTCCAAAATCACTGTACACTTTCTCAATGTCTCTGACTAAACTCTGCACGTGTGTAGAGCACATATATACTTCGATAGTCTCAAGTGTTGAAATGTCTTCCAAGCAGGAAGGGATCTCTTCCAACTTGTCACATAATCGTAATACCAACTTCTCTAAACTTGGGAGTTGCTCATCCGAAGTTGTCCACCTCATCAAACTATGTTTGTTGTCAAAAAATTCTAAGACTCTAAGTTTTGAGAACTCTCCTTCTTCCATCTCCAAAGAACCATTTGAAAAGGATATATCCTGTAATTTGAGGATCTCGAGGCTGGGAAGGTTACCTATCACCTCAACTTCATCCCTCGACAGCTTAAAGTGCCTCAACACTACCTTTCTAAGGTTTTCAGTACAACCTAAATCACATCTAAGTTTACCTCTACCTCCAATGGTAAGCGATTCCAGTTGACTTAAAAACTCAGGAATTACAATCTTAATGAAATCCTTTGCAGTTTCTAAACGATGTTGTACTTCACATTTTAGCCTACGAACGTTTGGAAACTTCTTCAATTGCTTTTCCATTAAGCTTGAGTCAAAGACAACACCAACAAGGGTTTCCAACTCTAAAAGAACAAGGGAGTTCTCAAGATTGTCAATAGGCAAATGAAGCTGATAACCAAAACTTTTCATGTGAAAATATCTCAATTTCTGTAGATTCCAAAAAGTGTCTGGCAATAAAATATCTTCCATGCAATCAAGTGTCTGGTGCACTATAAATGTCTCTAGGTTGGAGAGCTTACCAATCCAAAGTGGAATGATACCCAAACGGCTTCCAAATGACAAGTATTTCAACCGAGTAAGAGGCTGCATTTCACTCGGAATCTCAGTAGACAAACAAATCTGCCCTATATCCAATACTTCAACAAGTTTACAAATCTGTATGATGGATGACATATCAAAGAAATATGATTCACTGTCTACCTGAGTGGAAAAGAACAGTATAGAATGGGCCTGGGGACAAAATAGCCTTGACTTCAAGAAATGAATTGGTTCAGCATTAATGCAGAGTCTATGTAAGGAACACGGCTCATTGAAACTTGAGAGTTGGTCATACCTTTGTAAAAGAAGATGGAAAAAGCTCTCTTGTTTTGCCTTTTTCACGCAAAAATCATGTATTGCATCGTGAACTCGACAAGTTTTGGCCCCACTAATTGATCCTTTCTTGACAAGCATGACTAAATTCCTGTCAATCAAGCCATTTAGGTAACCCCGTGCAACATCCGCTATGCTCTCCAGGCCATCATCTTTAACAAATCCTTCTGCCATCCATAATTGAAGCAACCTCCTCACCGGAACCAAATGGTCTTCTGGATATGCTCCAAAATACAAGAAGCAAGGTTGTAATTCACAAGGTAGATGGTTGTAGCTCAACTCCAGTGAATTATTGCATTGTTCTGCTCCAGATGCAACACCTGAGCTCAAATCATACAAAATTACCTCCCAATCTTGTTGCTTTGTTGTTGCCAGAAGCCCAGCTACAATGGTTGTAGTAAGAGGTAGCCCCTTACACATTGCTGCAATTTTTGTCCCAAATTCAGCTAGTTCAAGTGGCCAAGCGTTTTCAAGGAATAATTTCGATCTCAGTATCTCTAGACACTCGTGATCTTCTCGTAAACGAAGCAAATGACATTTGCCGTTCACCAGTAAACCACGAGGGGCCACAGTAGACTGCCGACTAGTCAAAATAATTCTACTCTGAGTAAAATCATCCGGGAAAGAACCTGCCAAACTGTTCCACGCTTCATTGGTCCATACATCATCCAACAATATCAGGTACCTCTTTCCTTTTAGACTCTGACGAAGCTTGTTAGCTAAATCGTCTTCATTCATATCTGAATAGCTTGGAGACGGATGTATCTGGTTTAAAAGCTCAACCAGCACTTTCTTCTTGTCCAACACTTGAGAGAAGGTACACCAAGCGAAAGCCTGGAAGTGGTACATGGCAGAAGCAATATTGAACACTTTTAAAGCTAAAGTAGTTTTGCCTATGCCCGCCATTCCAGATATAGCAACCATACGCAGGTGCTTTGAAATTCCTCCACTTAGCTGGTCCAGAATTGAAGTCAGTTCATCTTCTTTGAAACCAATAAGTGGAAAGATGGTTTTTGGAAGCTGTTTACTCTGCATTGCTACCTCTTTCTCTACTTTGAGATCCTCTCCCTCTTCAATACCCTCTTCACACTTGAGATTTTCAATCCTAATTAGTTTCTGTGCTTTGATATCTTTAGTGATGTTTCTGGAATGACTAAATTTCAGTCCACCCTCCCCTGGGACTTGAGCTTTATGAACAATATTATCAAATGTTTGTAGCAGATCTGAAAGAACACCAGGATCTACTTGTACATCTGTCTGGTAAAGTGAGAAAATCAACACTCCGGCATCACACACGAGAACTCCAATTTGATTCCTGATTTTTCCGTCTGGCTGGTACTTAGCGCTTCTTAAGAATCTTAATCTTTCATACAACAACTTCAACTGATCCTTCAAGAAATCCACATGATCATGAGTGTTTAGTCGCATCACATCCCAAAGAACCGATGCAAGAGAGTCAATGACGTTCTCCAAGGCATCATCATCAATCTCCGCATTCATGTGCAATTTAGAGCTTCTCAGAACCTGAGTGTAAGCCTGATACAGTGGATAAGTAGCCATGCGACGCATTCTTGCACAATTCAACTCAACTAAGTCATGCCATTTGGAATAACTGGTTTCAGATCTTACAAATACAAAAGCAGCACTGATTGCAAAGGTTTGAAAATGGAACAAATTTTCAAGCTCATGAACTGTAGTACCACTACGCATGGCAAACAACAAGAAATTCTTCGAGGAACTTATCTCCTTTCCTATGGCATCCAAATTCTCCAGGAAAGAACCAAGGACCGGCCTGATTGAAAAATTGCGAAAATCAACTGCATTGTTTAAGAAGCAATCAGTGATTCCCACAATATCTTCCGGGGTTAGAGAAACTGACTCCCTCATCTGAAGAAAATCCATGGTTTCCTTGGCTAAACAATGAACCTCATCCACAGCCTTCTCATCTGGAAATCCAGAAACATTTAACTGGATCCTCCCAAACAGAGGCATCAAACAACAGCTATTTGAATCCTCCCAAACCGAGCCATCAGCAACAGCTATTTGAATTCTTCCAAACAGCGCGATCAAGCGTGCATCATCATCGCCCAAGTTCCTTACACAAAAAAGGAGGGACTTGAGATTCCTTAGCCCAATCTTGAGTTCGAATCCCGCTAACACGGGTATCTTGGCACAATCATGCAAGGCTGCATCGATAGAAGCAATGAGAGATGATGCGATGCTCATTTCAAGGATAATCGCAGTAGCCACGGGTCGATGAAGGTTCCTCAAACTGAAACTTGAAAGCAAAGAACCAAGAATCTTAGGAACAGTAACATAAACTTTTTTTTCTTATCAATTATCTTAACAGACTCATATTAGAATCATAACTGAACTAGAAACTGTACCTAAACCCAGCTGCACAGCCACACTGAATGGTTTCTTCTGATACAGTGTGAAAGAAGCAGCTGGAACTACTACTTGCTCCAGCTCCATCTGCATCCCACTAGATCATAAATTAACATACTTGTGTCAGAAGCCATGAGATGGATCGACATCCAAGATTATTCACAGGAAACTAAATCTTGAAAATGTCACCACTCACTGTCCTTAATTTGTTTTATAAACGTTTGGCACCTTCTTCAAAATATGAGCACTCATAGTCATACCACTGCTCTTTCTTTACTAACTTCTTTTAATTCTAGCATTTTCAGTTTCCTTTATGATAATAGAAAGTTCAAACCCAAGACTACATTTTTTTTACAGCAGTAAGCCTCTATGTCATAGCAGTAAGACTCAAGACTCACATTTAATGAAATTCTAACCAAGTATTTTTGTTTACATTTATAACTTGTAGTAATAATTCAGTTCATTTTATTTATTTATTTCTATTCAATTCAGTTTTGCTTAATCTCACTAACTTACTCTAATTCAACTAAGATTAATTTCAGCAACATCTAAATATTTTAAATCAAATCAATTAAGTTCAATTTCGTTAAATTTTATGAAGTTGACATAAATTAAATTTATTTTGTAGAACTTTAGTTTAGTTTAATTTCATTAAGTTTTTCAAATTCAATTTTAAAAATATTTAAGTGAATTCAAATCGAAATTTTGCAAATTTCATAAAACTGATCTGAATCATTAAAATTGGGATGAAATACTACCAACATTTTATTTAAATGAATTTCATGGAATTTAACAAAATTAAACGGAATTGAATTCTTCGTGAACTAAATTGAAATTCAACAAATATTAAAAGTATTAAACAAGGCTGAATTAAATTTTAATCAAGTTTAGAGTTCACAAAACTGAACTAAATTTATAATACAAAACAGGGGTATAAATGTAATTTAATTCAAGGATTAAATTGCATAAATATAGACTAATTAATTACCACCATTTTTATAAATTATGTAAAAGTTACACCACACTTTCAAATTATGAAACTTGTACCGCTTTTAATCAAAATTTCCCCATAATAATATTCATCCGGATGATCCTGATATAGCCCTTATCAGGCACCAATAAGATAATGACACGTGTACAATTGTAATGTTTTAATTGGTTAAGATATTTTTAGTAAAGTTCTAAAACCCTAATTTAGAATGGCTAAATCCGTCCGGGTAATGATTGAACACGTGGCCCAATCATAAATTAGTTAAAGATGATGTGTCGTTATTTAATTGGTGTCTGATATTGCCAATATCAGGATGATCATGATATATATTAAACTGATTAATCATCTATAAAATTGTGCATTATAATTTTTATTCATAAATGTAATGTAATTTTACATGCACTGTAATATGTGGCATGAACATTCATCATCATTTGCATAATGCACATTAATACAGGGGTTTATCCGGTGAATGACCTAACCGGAATGTTACAAATATATTGGTTGAAAAGGGACCATGCCCGGTGCATTCAAACCAGTTGAGTTTATATTTGTTCCATCAAAAAGTGAGAATGGAAAGGTTTGAAAGGGAAAACAGGGAAAAGATATAAGAGCAGCAGTGTCAACGCTTGAATTTCAAAGAACACAAATGGCCGACGCATCCTTAAACAAACTCGGAAGTCGACCATCTCATGTGGTCTGACGAAGATTATGTTAGGATATCTCCTCAAAACCCAAATAGAATGAAAGATGATGATGTGTTATTTTCTTGTTGGGCTAAGAGAGTTAGGTCCAATAAAATTGAGTTAGAGTGTAAGGGGAGGTTTAGTATAAATATTATATATTTAGTTATTGCCTTCATATTGGCTAGGGTTTTGAGTTCATGAGTTTATGAGTTTGTGAGTTCGAGAATAGGGAGGATAGAAGAGTGTTGAGAGACATTGTGTGTTGAGAAATAGAGCATACACTGTAAGAACTCTTCTATTTTTCTAGTTGATTGGTCGTGGTTTTTCCCAATTTGGGTTTTCCACGTAAATTGGTGTGTTTGTTCTTTTCTTCTTTGATTTTCTTTGTGTTGATTGATATTGTATTCGAGTAGCGAGGGATTTTATCCCTACAACTGGTATCAAGAGCTAGATTGAAGGGATCAACACGATCCAAAGACCTAAAATTGAAGAGGATATTTTCGGATTTCAAATCGCAGTTTTGGTAGAACTGTGTTTGCGCAATAACCGACCGATGGATCTTGTTGAAATTCTGGCAGCGTGTTCCTGATTCGTTTGTCTAAATTTTGAACGGTGGAGGTCGGCAGCTGAGTTTTGGAAGTGTTTCTGTCGGAGTCAAACAGTAGCTGTAAATTGGTGACTTTTCTCCTCTTTTGTTATTTTTTCTTGGTTGTGGTTGTGGTTATTTGAATTTCTTGAAAATGTCAGAAACAAAGTTTCATATTCCTCTTTTCGATGGAAAGATGGATTTCACTGTGTGGCAGAGTACGATACTAGATGTACTTGTGAGGGATAATCTCGATCAAACCCTTGAGGACGAGAAACCTGAAGGAATGACTGATCGTGCTTGGGCAAATATGAAGAAGAAAGATGTTGCCACGATCCGATTAGCCCTTGCTCCAGAAATCAAATATGGTGTCATGTGGGAGGCAACACCGAAGGGTATTTGGGATAAGTTAGAGAGCGTTTATGCTTCCAAGTCAATGACAAACCGGTTGTGCATGAAGATGGATCTTTACACATTGAAAATGGAAGAAGGAGGTAATATTCTTGATCATATTAATAATTTTAGTCAAGTAGTGTGTCGACTTCAAAACACCGGTGAGGATATTAAAAGTGAAGAACAAACTTTATTGTTGTTAGCTTCTTTAGCACCTTCCTATGGCCCTGTTAAGCAATCTATGTTGGTTGGAAGGACCACTCTTAAGTTTGATGATGTTGTTGCCCAATTGAGAGATAATGAGAAGATAATGGGAAAGAGCAATGTACCCACTGGGAATGAAATACTAGCCACTACACGGATGTCGAATCGAGGGAGGAGTCGTTCTATTATAAAAAATGACTTTGGTGGAAGATTCCAAACAGACCTTAGTAATGTTGAATGCTATTATTGTCATGATATGGGATATTTTCAATCCAGGTGTCCAGTCATGATGGATGATTTGAGAAGTTTCCGACAGATGAATAACAAAGGAAAAGAGAAAGTTGAAGAGAGTGGCAACTCTGCGAATCTGGTAACTCATGATGATTCAGTGTCTCACGATGATTTGTTTGTGATGAAGAGTAATGGATCGAAAGACTCAGGTTGGGTGTTGGATTGTGCATCTTCAATGCATATCTGTCACGATAAATCTTGTTTTGAGACTTTGCAGGTTGATGGGGATCTTGGACATGTTACTGTTGGACATGGTGAGAAGATGAATATCAAGGGTGTTGGCATTGCACGCTTCAAGGATCACAATGGTGTTGTTAAGAGATTGGCTGATGTGAAGTATGTACCAAGTTGTGGTGATAACATCATTTCATTGGGAAATTTATGTTCTCGTGGGTGCAGATTCACTGACGACAAGGATGTTTGCAAAGTTTTCAAGGGAGATGATTTGATCATAAAAGGAGTGAGAAGTGATCACAATCTCTTTTATGTAGGAAGTTCAAGGAATGGATCTTGCGCTAAGCTTGGCATTCACAAAGATGAGGAGTCTAAACCAAAAAAGAAGATGCAATTTGCACGCGTTGAAGATATTGTATTTGGGTCTTTGAGTCGAGGGAGGAATTGTTAGGATATCTCCTCAAAGCCCAAATAGAATGAAAGATGATGATGTGTTATTTTCTTGTTGGGTTAAGAGAGTTAGGCCCAATAAGATTGAGTTAGGGTTTAAGGGGAGGTTTAGTATAAATATTATATATTTAGCTAGAGCCTCCATATTGGCTAGGGTTTCATGATCATGAGTTTGTGAGTTTGTGAGTTCGAGAATAGGGAGGATAGAAGAGTGTTGAGAGACATTGTGTGTTGAGAGATAGAACATACACTGTAAGAACTCTTCTATTTTTCTAGTTGATTGGTCGTGGTTTTTCCCGATTTGGGTTTTCCACGTAAATTGGTGTGTTTGTTCTTTTCTTCTTTGATTTTCTTTGTGTTGATTGATATTGTATTCGAGCAGTGAGGGATTTTATCCCTACAACTGATTAACCATAAAAAAATGTGATCTAGTGGTATTATTTTGGATTTTCTTAAATCTTAACGTTGGTGTAAGAGTGTTTGCTTCTTAATTTCTTGAAACCAAAAACACCAGAATTTTTTTTCCCAAATACCAAAACCCAAAAAGTTCCATCTTGAAAATGAGCAGCATGGCAGCTTATCTCATTAAGTATATGGATGCTTGCTTATCCTATATGATCTCGATGCCCGTGGACGATCATCGCATCAATGAATTGTCACTGAAACTCAAGATTTCTGTAAGAAATCTCAAGTCCCTCCTTTTTTGTGTAAGAAACTTGGGTGATGATGATGCTCGATTGAGTGATCTCTACAGTAGGATCAAAAGCTGCATCACTAAACGTCCATATAATGAGAAGATCGTCGATGAGAGCCACGATTTAGCGAAGGAGATCATGGATTTTCTTCAGACGTGGCGAGATCTAGTTTCTCTCACCCCAGATGATTTTGCCGGGATCGCCGATTGCTACCTGGAGAATACAGTTGATTTCATGGTTTTATCTGGACTTCTTCTCAAGTTGCCCTCTGGTTCTTTTCGGGTAGATTTAGATGCCTTTGGAAGTGCAGATAAGTTTGTTCTTGAAGAATTTCATCTTGTTTGTCATTCCTACTACTACTACTACTACTACTCTTGAGCTTGATGATTTGTTGGTTCACATTCAACCTCTTGCAATCAGCGCTGCTGGTTTGTTTGTAAGATCTGGAGACACTTCCAAATGGCACGAGGTAGTCGAATTGAATTGTGCAACGCTGCACCACATGGCTACTTCTCCTCAACTCTTTCAGGCTTGCACTGTGGTTCTGAAAAGGTCACGGGTTCATCCGGAGATGGCTGATGAAGATGATGATGGCAACTTGAAGAATGCCCTCGACTCTCTTGTGGCGCTTCTCTGGGATTTGCTCCGACTAAATGCTTATGATCATCCGGTTTTTGTCAAGGATCACTTGAAGATGTTGTATGAAAGATTAAGATTCTTGAGAAGCACTCTCACGCAGCATTTAGATGGGAAAGTTTGGTGTCTAATTCGAGTTTTCGTATGTGATGCTGGAGTGGTTCTTTGCTCAATTCATCAGGCAGATGTGGAGCTAGATCTTGGACTTCTTTCAAGCCTACAACAGACGTTTGACAGTATTGTTCATGAGGCTCAACCCTTGGAAGACAATAAGTTGAACTTCCAGGTTACTGGTTTCAAACAAGACGAGCTAATTCCAATTTTGGATCAGCTAAGAGGAGGAATCTCAAAACAATTGCGTATGGTTGCTATATCTGGAATGGCAGGCATAGGTAAAACTACTTTAGCTCTAAAAGTATTCGATTATGCTTCTGTCAGGTATCGTTTCCAGGCTTTTGCATGGTGCACCGTCTCTCAAGTGCTGGACAAGAAGAATGTGTTGCTTCAACTATTAAACCAGATTCAAGCATCTACAGACTATTCGAAAATGACTGTAGATGATTTAGCTAACAAGCTTCGCCAGAGTTTGAAAGGAAAGAAGTATATGATATTGTTAGATGATGTATGGACGAATGAAGCGTGGAACAGCTTGGCAACATCATTCCCAGACGACTCTACCCAAAGTAGAATTATTCTAACAAGCCGACAATCAAGTGTTTCTCCTCAGAATTTACTCATCAATGGAGAATCTCATTCCATTGGTCTACGAGAAGATCACGAGTGTTTAGAAATGCTACAGTCAAAACTATTCCCTGAAAAGGATTGGCCACTTCAACTGGCGGAATTGGGGATGAAATTAGCAGCAAAGTGTAAGGGTCTACCTCTTACGGCATCCGTTGTAGCTGGACTTTTAGCAACAACGAATCAAGAAGGCTGGAAGGAAATTTTGGATGATTTGAGTTCAGGTGTTGTATCTGGCATGGAACAGTGCCATAATGCATTAGACTTGAGTTACAGTCATCTACCAAGTGAATTACAACCTTGCTTCCTGTATTTTGGAGTGTATCCAGAAGATCATATGATTCCTGTGAGAAAGTTGATTCGATTATGGATGGCTGAAGGACTGGTGAAAGAAGATGGCTTGAAACTGATGAGAATGGAGGATGTTGCACAAGGGTACTTGAATGGTTTGATTGAAAGAAATCTAGTCATCATTTCCGAGAAAAGATCCATTGGTGGTGCCAAAACTTGTCGAATTCATGATATTCTTCATGATTTTTGCGTGAAAAAGGCGAAACACGAGAGCCTTTTCCATCTCCTCTTACAAAGGTATGATCAACTTTCCAATTTCAACGAGCCACGCTCTTTGCAAAGGTTATGCATTCACTCTAATCCAATTCATTTTATGAACTCGAGGCTATTTTGTCCCCGTGCCCAATCTTTGGTGTTCTTTCTCTCTCAGGGAGATGAGGAATCAAATTTCTTAGAAATGTCATTCATCGTTCAGATTTTCAAACTTGTGAAAGTGTTGGATATAGGGGAGATTCGTTTGAAGACTGAGATTCCAAGTGAAATGCAGCTTCTTACTCAGTTGATATACTTGTCATTTCAATGTTATAAGGGTATCATTCCATCCTGGATAGGTGATCTCTCCAACTTGGAGACACTTACAGTAGACTTTTGGGATCTCAGAGATACTTCATTGCCAAAAACTTTTTGGAATTTACTGAAATTGAAATGTTTTTACATTAGCAGTAGCGGGTACGTACGTTTGCCCATCGAAAATCTCGAGAACACCCCTGTTATATCATGTTATATCAGAGTTGGAAACTATTTCTGGTATTACTTTCCACTCTGACTACATGAAAAAGCAAATTAAGAAGTTTCCGAATATCCGTAGGCTAAAATGTGAAGTTGATGATGGTTTAAACAGTATAGAAGAGCCGATTAAGATAGTTATTCCTGGCTTTTTATATCATCTGGAATCGCTTACAATTCAAGGCATGGGTAAGCTTATGATATGTGAATTTGGTTCAACTGAAAACCTTAGAAAGGTCACACTAACGAACCTTGTCTTGTCAAGGGAGGAAGCAGTGATTGGAAACATTCCCGACCTAGACATCCTCAAATTAGAGAACATAATATTTTCTGATGATACATTGGAGATGATAGAAGGGGAGTTCTCAAACCTTAAAGTATTGGAATTGTCTGACGAATTTGATAGCCTGAAAAGGTGGACAACTTCAGATGAACAGTTACCGAGTTTGCAAAAGTTGGTATTACGAGGCTGTGAGATCTTGGTAGAGATTCCTTCTTGTATGGAAGTTATTTCAACACTTGAGAAAATCAAAGTCTCTCATTGTTCAACATCCGTGGAAAGTTTAATCAGGGACATTGAGAAAGTATACAATGACTTTGGAAATCCAATTGAAGTACAAATTCAATCGATCTCTCTGAAGAGGAGTGAATCTACTGGTGTACAGAAAACCAGGTATTTTTATTATATAAAGAGTGATTATGTTTGTAAATTACGGGTGTGCCGATGTATATGCAGTCTGGTACTTACTTTTATAATACAAAATACGGTATTGATTTATGAAATTATCCTCATTTATTATGTTTATTGGAAAATTTTACAATATTCAGGGGACGGTACTAAAATACCGGACTGCATACAGTCGTTCACGACTTTTTGTTGGTGTGTGTTGAATTTGTATCATCTACTTCGACAGGTTGGTACCAGATAGCGAATGTTGAGGGAGGAACGCACATTGCTATGGGGTCTATGGGTGGAGACGGTATGGGATGTTTTTGGTTTAGTTTGTAATTGACTTGAATTACATATAATGCTCTTATCTCTTGTAACCCTAAGATGAGAGAATGGTACCATTTCCTAATCAATGAAATCTAATCTCCCGTGGATGTAGCCAATATTGGTGAACCACATAAATCAGGTTGTTCTTGTTTCTCCCCTCCTTTCTTCCATCAAATGTGAAATTTTTATCGATCACAATTCCTAAGTTCTTTGCTTACTTCAGTAATAACTATGTTTAAACATGTGTCAGTTAAGTCTAAATGTAAAACTTCTTTGCTTACTTCAGTAATTATTATGTTTAAACATGTATCAGTTAAGTCAAAACATAAAAGAAAGAACACGCGGAAATGCTTACACAGTTCAGTGTTAAAACACCACATCTGCGAGGCCTGTCCAATTCAAAATCGATCCACTATAATATCAATATAGAGTACAAAGTTCCTCACGTTTAGCTATCTATGACATTCCCAAAAGTGGATTTGTGAGCACCCTCACTTGCCAGTCGGCCGACTCCTCACCACTTTGATGACCACCTATCCCGTGGTTTAAAGGCTGTGGATCTTGAACTCCAGCGACGAACAAAGGTAGTTGTTGAAGTACTCAAACTGCTCCAAGATTGAAGCGACTCTGTACCCAAAATACTCTCCATGTAAATCGGTGAAAATCTTGATCAGCTTGTGTCTCTATTTATAACTCTTGGCCGTGCTATCTTCACGTACTCACGGTTGGAATAATCCTCTAAATCTATCAGAAGTTTATACCTAATCTATATTACAACACTAGTACAATGATATAGAGAATATGGAAAAAATGACTAATAATAATCGTTATCCAATTATATCCTATGCTTAATCTAATAACCTGCCTAAACTAATTGCAACGGCATAATCTTATGCGAGTTAGAATTGGATCAGACACGATGACTGTAATCGAACCTTCAGTTGTAGAGATAAACCAGACTTCAAGGATGTCACAACTTTCATTCGAACTCTATTTCTGGATTTGAGTGTTTATACCCAACAATCTTAAACATACTTTTACAAAATAGTCAATTTTCAAGTTTAGTGCTGGACTTTTCAAATCGCCTTCTAATTACATATTGATATTTTGATAGAAAAGTCATTAATGGTGTAAACAAGGTCTCGATATTATTAATACAGTTTACTGCCACTAATTAACTAAAACATGATCAAGGAAAATCAAAGCAGCCTTATTGTGAGAAATGCATGATACTAGTTTTGGCTGTACTCAAGAAACAGCACAATCAACTCCTTGTTTAATTCACTTAGTAATGGTGACAAGAACCCTTCTAGGTGCCTGAGAAACCCTCCTTCCATGGAGCAGAGCAGGATTATCCAGAAAAAGAACATCACCCTTCTCCCACTTGAACTGAATGCTCTCTTCTTCGATGATCTCGCCGCAACGCTTCACGACATGGTCGGGGATCAAGGTCCCGTCGGCCATTGTTGCAGAGCTGATGTCCTTGCCGTGCATCCCAACAATGGTGTTGTACCACATCTTTCTGCCCTTTCTACCCTCGAAAACCCTAGTCACTGGCCTTGGTCCTAGGATTGTGGTCAGCCCTCCATCTGCAAGCCATTCAAAGTCCATCCCTAGAGCCTTACCCCTACAATATTCATCAAAGCACTTGTGTATTGTATTAAGAAAATTAAGTTAATGGTTCAAAAAAAATTTTAAGTTCAATATTTCTAAATTTTATAAAATTTCCATCACATATAAGTTCAAGACTCATATTTTTAATGAAATATTGTATATTTTAAGATAATAAAACCTATTTTAAGGTTAAAATAAAAGAGATTTTACATAAAAATGTATCGGTTTTAAGTTGAAAGATATAAATAATATATAGTTCAAATTTAAATGTGCACGATTGAAACTTAATTGTATACCCTCGTCTCGATTTAAACTGCACACTTTTTTTCGGAACAAAAAACAGAGCATATTTTTAGAGCATAAATTTAATTAATTATTGTATATATTTTGTTTTGAAAGGGTAGTTATTATATATTTAATTTGATTATAAGCAAGATATTATAAGATTCAGAATTCACTCTATAAAGCGACAACGTTTTAGACACTGTAAATATGTGTCGATAAAGTTATTTTAGTCAAATATTTCATAAAATACATGATCAAAAGTGTGCATTTAAAGATTAAATTGACAAAGTATGAGATTGCATATAAAAATTTAGGAAAGCTGATTTTACATGAGCGGGTTCTATATCTATTCAAAATGGATATATTTGCATATTAATTTGCATTTTAAAATGTTGTAGTACTATAATGTGTATTTTTCATTTTAAATTAAATATAAAATGAAAAATGTGTGTTGACGTTGAGCCACCCCAAAATACTTGCCATTTGTAACTTGTAAGACTTCACCACATTGTTTTTATCATGATATAATACATAAGATAAAGTCAAGAATGGCATATTAATAAGTTTACATCACGTCAAAATATTAATTTAAACCAAAAAATTAAATAATATGAGAGATTAAATTTAACATTTGGTACCTTCTTTCGGCTTCAGCACGGTCAGATGTTGCAAAGGCATCTTCCCAGCCTCTCCCACGCATGGAGGTCGTGTCATTAGAAGAAGGAGCTGTGAATGTATATCTCAGGCCTTTCTTCTCCATCTCTTCGACCACCTCTGGAAACTCCTCCATCATCCTTTCAGTCACCTTGAAGCTCGGAACGAACGGCGTTTCTCCGCCTTCCGGTGGCGGAATCTCGCAGTAGAGGATCACCTTCCCAGGTCCTTCTTTGATCTGGTATCAGTCAAAGCCAGTATGGTGAAGGGAGGAAGAAATTCCAACAAGATATATTTGTTAGAGAGCTATATTTTAATACTAATCTTTTACACTATGTATGTTTATGTGTAATCACTGGAGGAAATAGAAATTTATTTTAGGGTAGCCTCAAATATGCAGTGCGGCAACGTAGATTCGCTCGGAGGTCGGAAAGTCTCAAATTTCGCCGGAATACAATAATATAGCTCGTTTATCAAATTGTAAACCAAGGCCTACACGGATTTCTGAATGATTCTGCCACTGTGTGTAATTAGATCTTGTTCTTTCCCATTTATCTGAATATTTTCAATTTATTTTCATACGTACAGTTTTGATAAAATTGTGCATACTTTAGTCATACTATAATTTTCTTTAGTTTTAAACTTTAACTCCATTTCAGTTTAGTTCAGTTACGGACAAATAGCGAAGGAGAGAATATGCCCTATCATGTTATCTCACATGAAAATGATAACATGAAGGCCTAATAACCTCTTTTTTTTTGTTAATTTAAAGTGAAAATTCATGTATTATAAATAGAATCGGTATGACTAAAGTTGCTAAGATCTCTTAAACTTGAGTTAAATAAAGTGAAATGATAAGATCTGCAGAAAAGGTCAAAAGAATGAGGCGTCTTTTTTTTAGTTTAGTTTAGTTTAATTTAATTTTGATGGTCATGATATTATTTTTTATACATTAATTTAATTCAATCAATATATTTTAAGTCATTTCAGCTCAATTCAATTAAGTTCTGTTCAAATACTTCCTTAGTGTAGTCACAAGAAAATCACAACATGGTGTGTAATAGAAGAAACTTACCAAAACCATCTCATGATGATAGTAAATGAACTCAGACAAAGGTCCTTCATTAGCAGTCCAGATCCTCTTGTAAATATGAGTCCTCGGTGCAGGTCCAACGTACCTCATATCCTCCCACCCAAACAGCTCCACAATATCATTAAACTCCTCAGCCTTCTTCACATCAAAACCCCTCAGAAGAACAGCACTGTTCTTCACAATCATCTGCTCAAACCACTCCTTGTTCTTCCCCAATCCCTCCAGCAGCGATTCGACGTCGTTTTTGGCCGGATCCCTCGGCTGCAGCACCAGCGGCATCGTCTCGCCGTCGACGAGCTTCTCTCCCTCGCATTTTCCCACCTTGAACTCTTCAGTGCTGAACTCCATTTCTTGAGTTAGGGTTTTCTTTGCTGGTGTAAATGTAATTAGTGGTGATTTTGGGGTGGGGGTTTATATAGGTTTCATGGTGGTGAGTTAATTGGTTGGTTTTTCAAAATATTGGAAAATAGTGTAGAATCCTAGGGATTTAAAATGATGAGTGTTGGATCGGCAGAAATTAGATTCTGATTTTGTCTTTCCTTTAGAGACATATTCGAGTCGTTCTTTGCTATTGTTTTCTTCTCCATCAAATGATCACATTTGGACTCGGGTAAGTTTGTTCATGTCATGATCAATATTTTGTTCCCGTTTTGATTGTAAATGTTGTGTCTTGTTGTCGATCTGATTTTACATGTCATGTTTTCATTCATAATTTATGTCTTTCAAGACGTCAATAATTTGAAAAACATATATGATGCACTTAAAATTAAATAGTGTTGCAATTATCTGCTTGACATAGTTATTTGATGCATGAGAAATTTCTACTTGCCAAATATATTTTCGTGGTTTATACCAATATAATATCCCAAAAGATGTATTCTATTATTATTATTTGGATTTGATCTCTAATTTCATTTGTAACAGTATAGAAGTTGATTGATATGTAATTCAGTTACTTTGTAATAGATTTATTAAGCTGGACTTTAATTTTACTATAATACCGCTATTGGAAAATTAAAATGAAATGAACATATTCTTTTTTATTAAAAGATAAATTACCAAAATGCGGGAGAATAGTTATTAATTAGGTTTCTCAAATCTTAGTAACTTAACAATCGCGGAGATTAATTTGATAGATTACAGAATAAATTTTTAAAAGTTTAGTAACAAAGTGAATATTTAAAAATTTCACTCGTAAATAGGTATATTTTATACCAATATTACTTTGCAAAACAAATTAATTACATGGATTTTCGTTTTAATTTATGTTTAAATTCCTCTAATGAACAAATCTTTTTTTTTTTTTGTTAAAAAATGAACAAATCTTATGTCACGTAATAAGTACAAGTATTTGTGTCTGTTATATTATAATTACTGCAAAAAGAAATGACAATTTCAGGTCTTATCAGTTACCATTTGTCACTTAAAGGGAGAAAAGACGACAGGGCTTATATTGTACCAAGCGATGGAGTCAAAATTAAGTTGAGTGGTGTAGTCAGTTCAAACGTTCCGGCATCAATAATATCAGAAATTTTTTAACTTAGAATAATAAGTCCAAAGAGCGATGTTATCAGTATTTGGCCTTGATTTTTACCAACTGAATTGTACTATTAGCCAGTCTTTCATAATTAATTAATTAATTACAAGCTACCATAAAATTAATTAAATATGTATATATACACATAAATATAATGTTATAATACTTCTAATTAATTTTTTAATTTTCATATATAGGCGGTTGCTCGATTTTTCAAAATGAACTGTCTGTTCTCATCATCTCACTTGAATCGATAAAATGTTCAAATATTAGAAGAAAAAGGCAAAATTTTCAAATCTAATATAATTCATCTATTGATAAATTTGTACTGATAAATATATAACAGCTTAATTAATTACGGGATTGGAGAAATTAATAAATGACAAAACAAGTCTTCTTCAAATTGATCTTCCTCAATGCAAAATACAGATGGTTGTCCAAGGTTTTGGCTCCAATGTGACAAGATCACATGAAACTATAGTACAACTGTTTGACAAAAGAAAAATATGTAAATTAATTGGAGGAATCTATAGAACACTATCAATCCCTTGCATTTGCTACAAGATGAGAAGAAGGTATTTCTTTGGAATGTTATGGGTATTATAAAGGAGCACTTAATTAGAAGGGTTAGGGGCATTAAAAAGAAGATAAAATTTCTTTATTTGGTGATAACTCTATTTATTTTTATGAGTAAACAT